>CM076576.1:773460140-774060140 GCA_034641835.2 Pinus albicaulis | reverse complement strand
CTAGGAGAGGTAGTTAGCACATGCTCCATGGGATCTTTACCTTTGTCACTTTTCTCCTCATTTTTGCCACTGTCTAGGATTTTTTCATGGATACCTTGGCTGTCCTTTTGTACTTCTTCTTGAGGGCTTTCCTCCTCACTGTGCTGCACATCTTCATGCTGCTACCCCTCTTCTTCTTGAGGTTGTTGTTCCTTTTTAGGAGGCTGTTGTGTATCATGAAATGGTTGCTGTGTATATTACTGTGGCTGCCCCTGTTCAACACCTTCATGATGCTCATCATCATGCCCTTCTTTCCCTTGTTGTTCTGTCTCACTGTGATGCTGCTCATCAGCACTTTCTTCTCCGCCCCCTTGCTGCCTTGTTTCATCCTGCTGCTGCTCATAATCACTTTCCTCTTCCTTCTCATGTTCTTCTTCCTCATCATGGTCATGCTCTTCTCCCTCTTCAGGCTCTTTTGTTTGTTCTGTGGTAAACTTGAGCTTCTTGGGAATAGGTCTACTAGAAGAAAGCGAAGGATGGTGTGTAAGAGGTGTAGGGGATGTATGAAGTGGAGGGACAGTGGAGAAATCCGGATGGGTGATGAAAGTATCCCAAGAGACCTCCCTCTTTTCAAGTTGATGAAGAATGATGACTTTGATGAGGGAGTGATGGAAGAGGCAGGCTGTTTGCTGTGAAGGAGGCTTTTTCTGAACAGTGGAGGCCATTTTCTCAATGCTCCTGTGTAAGAAGAAAGGAAGATTTAGCAATTTGGCCCTCGTGAAATGCATGAGCAGTCGAATGTGATAGGCATAGACTCGGGAGAATCTTCCCTCACAAGTGAAGTATTTCATGATGATCTTCATGAGGGGGGTGCAGCTAGTCAAAAGATATGAGAAGGGGAAAATGGAAGGACACGAATCTCTGTGCTCAGGCTTTAGAAAGGGCTTGTAATTTTCTAAGTCTAGGTGGCTTTGTTTAAACCACTTCTCCTTGACATAAGGGATTTTAGTGGCCTTGGAGATGGACCTTGGAGATAATTTAAAGTCTATGCCTGCCAGCTGGAAATGATTGTCTTGAAACCTCAAAGTGCAAAGATGTGTCAAAGGGGAAAAACTCTTCACCTCTTGCACTCTTTGACAAAAATATAAACACCCAACCTCATGGAAATTGAACAAGACTGATGGGTGGGCATTCACTTCTTCAGTGGAAACAGGCTCAAATCTCTTATGCAAGCCACTCCTACTATCTTACCTATGAGGCATCTTGTTTTGAATGCTCTCTGCAACACCAAGCTGCCTAAAATAGCCTGTGGAAAGTTCTTCTCAAACACAACTCTGTCCTCTTTGTTATTCACTGTTTGACCAAGGCATATTTCATCAAATGTTGTGTGAAATGTTTCTTTAATACCAGCTCCCTGCTCCTGACAAATCATTGTTTGTCTTCCTTTGTATGCCAAACAATAAATAGTTATAATAACAAGCACATAGTCAAATAAAAAGGTACCCATAGTCAAAATATTACTGTGTTTGGGTAAGGTCAAAAAGCTCTTTGTGTTTTGGTGTAAGCAAGAAGCCTTGCAGAAAACAAAACACCCCTCCCAATCAAAAGCACTTCTCTTGTACTTTACTGTTTCACATACACAGGTAGACAAAACACCTTCAGACTGAGTTAAAATATCTTTCACCACAATTTGTTTTATGGGACAAAGGAGGCAACAATTGTTTCACTTATTCAAATAATCACTATGCTTTCCTTACAAACACTGCTTCACCTTCTAACACTATTTTCACCATTACATTTTGCTGACAGAGGTTTAGCTTTGTCTTATCATAGTTAGGACACCTTCAACAATTTGACATGACCTCTAATACTGTGTTTATTTTGACTTGTAGGTAGCGTTATGTTTTAGCACTGTTTTGAGGGCAGTTTTTAGGCCTTTTGACATCAATATAAACACACCACTTTCATTATGTCAATCTTGGGCAATCATAGCCACATCAATCTCGGATCTTAAACAGAACATTCAACCCTCCTTGCCACTGTTTTCTCCACTACATATTGCTGACAAAGTTTATGGTTTATCACTGTCTTTAGGGTAGCTTTAGGCTCTTTGAAACAAAAATGACCACTCCACTAGCCTCCCATTGTAACAATCTTCTTCAAACTATTTACCCCAACACACCTTGATTTATACCAAGACCTTCTCTTTTTTAATCACCATTTAGAAACTTGAATATATCAAGGAGGTAAATGAAAATACCTTGAAGATGGATTGCAGCCTTTGTTTGAAGAGTTTGAGCAGCTTCAAGACTTGTTGAAGGCGTTTTGACTGTTAAAACATGCGCGACACATTGAAAAGGGAAGGCGCCACGCAATAGACAAGGTGTTGGGTCGATGATGGGCGGTCATGACCGACGCCTACAGGCGCGCCGCGCGCTGCTGTAGGCGTGCTGTGCAACAATACAACCTCTTCGTAAACTGATTCCTGAAGGCGCCGCGTGCTTTTCCAGGCGCGTCGCGCGGGCCAAAAGGCTTTAAACTTCTACAAACTTGCTCGACAACTCTCTTCGGTCCAGTGAGCAGCTAAGATGAGATGTTGTTTGCGTTTTGAGAATTTCAAATGGGCTTGCAAGGGTCCTTTTATCCCCTTGAAGTTGAAAAATTTGATTACCTTTGTGGTTACTTTGTGAGGGTTTTGAAGGTCCCTTTTGAAAAAGGTGTTGTTTGTGAAACGACAAATGAAACCCAACCTTATCATTTATGATTTTCAAAATAAAACAAACCCAAAAATTGACCAGGCCTCTTTGAAGTGCTGTCGATGACTGTTTTTGGAGGTCTTCGTGAATATGACACTTTTCAAAGTGAAGAAGTCATCCTTAAAGCCACAATTCCCCTTAGTGGTTTCTCATCAAGGGATGAAAATTTCTTCCTGTGTCCATATCTATTTTTAAGAGGAAACTGTGATCAAAAGCATATACTGACTGTAGAAGCACTTCTTCAAATGACATTTCTCTTTGACTGTGGGTGAAACTTAGTTGTATTCACCTAGGCTTTACTATCATCTGTTTATCAATAGAGAACCTTTCTTTTACTCAAAATGCAACATCAAGGTACCTTTGACCTATTTTCATAAGGAAGAGGCCTTTATTTGTAACAGTGGCATGCGTTATTTTCTTTGAGTGTTGTTCCTGAACTTGAAACACATGCCATCTCTCTTCTTACACATTGATGAACCTAAGTGTCTATTTTCTAAGCCTCCTTTAGAAAACAAAGCTCAGGCTACCTTTTTTTCCACTGTGATGAGTTGTTGAAAGAAAATTCTTCATGGACGGGAAGAACAGAACCTTTTGAATATTAACATCACTTTTTGGCCTCTGTTCAACCCAGCTGATTTCAACTACTTTCAACTCTATTTTGTTAAAGCAACAGAGACTAAATGTCATGCCTTTTTATCAAGGAGATGGATCTTTGGAACCTTTAATGAAAACACATACCTGAGCAAGGTTTGTTCATTTTTTTTGGCTCCTAAATTCTTTTGAAAGAAAAATCTGATAGGAGATAAGATCAACCTCTTGGATTATTATAGTACCCCTGCTTTCTCTTTGTTTTTTAATACCATTTCTCTACTCATAGGCCTTCAACTGTCTCCTATTGTTCTTCAAAATTTGTCTTTCAGTCAGTGAAAAGCCTAAAATAAACCACTGTCCCAAACCCTCTACTTGTAAAATGAAGGAGGTTTTCTCAGTCTTCAAGCCTCTGCTCATGTATGGAGGAGGTTTTCTCAGTATTCAACCCTCTTCTCATGTATGGAGGAGGTTTTCTTAGTGATGCCATTTCATCAGCTTCTCCAAACAGTGTTACCTTTCCTTTCACTGCCTATTCATGCTTGAGTGAATGAAGATGGAAAATTGATAATAAGTCATGATGAGTACTTTTCTGAGACATGTAATTCTGATTTTCAAATACCTTTGTGTCTCTTTAGACATCACAACCAGTTTGGCTAGTATTTGCAATGCACTTCTTGTCATTCATAATTTACTAACCTTTGACTGTGATTGCAAGAGCTTAATGAAACACTCTCCGTCCTGTGGCTGCATCCTAGGCTCAAAATCACATGAGAAGAAGTTGTCTTCTCATGTTGAGCCAAATATTTTCTTCTAGAATGCTGGTACACTTCTGCTCTTGAAAGATCCATTGAAACACTGTAAAACCACCTAATATCAGTTTGACCTATGGCACATGCATTGCTGAGACTTCAAGGCTTGTTAGTGGCGCGACTTAAGGTGTAACCAACTTTATTTGCAGAATAGGAAGGTATGTTATGAATGGTCTATAGTAGATAGAGGTTATTTGGCTTTAGGATAGTTTTCCAAGGGAGAAATGCCTAAAGCGCCACTACCTAACTTAGGGGAGAGTTCTTGGACATATTTGGATTGTTTTCTTTAGAGCTGATGGACAGGCTAGTAGGGTTGAGGCTAGATAGGGCTTGACAATGAGGTTTCATCTCGTCATGGGTGGATTGAAAAGGTAGGAGGGAAAAAATGTTTATGGGTGTTTTCCAGCTGGCAAATTTGACAATTTTTTAGATCAGCTGCTAGGAAACTTGGCTGTTACAACTAGTCATCACCAACAAGTGAAAAATCTTGATGACTAACAAGATTTTTTCATTTTTTCATTTGCATCAGAACACACAGAGGTTGTTGTCTATTTGAAGGGACAAGAGCAGCCAATTGATTTATTTAGTAAGGCATTGAGAGATGCACCTCTGAGTACAATATCATGGAAAAATAAACCTTTGCCTTACTCAAAGCCATTAAAGACTTCAGAGTTTACATTTTACATTCCCACATAATTTCATTTGTGCCAATTTCAGTTGTAAAAGACATTTTGACCCAGGACCCAGATGGAAAAAGAGGAAAGTGGATTGCTGTGATACTTGAATATGATTTAGAAATCAAGTCCACTAAGCTCATAAAAGGCCAGGGACTAGCAAGATTAATGGCTGAGTCTAATTTTGAAGCTCTTGATATAAACATGATAGATGCATTAGATGAACAGGAGGAGTTGTCAACTCCCATTATTGAAGATAATTTGTTGTTTTCATCTTGCTATGCTGATATTTTATAGTTTTTTCTCAATTTAAATACACCTCCTAGTTTGTCTAAAATGAAGGCAAGATTTTTAAAGTTGAAAGTTGTTAATTACTACATTTTAGATAAATGTCTATATTGGAAAAATGAAAGTGGATTATTGCTTAAATGTTTGCCTAATAATGATGCAGATAAGATCAAACATGAATTACATGAAGGAGAATGTGGAGGCCACCTCTACTGGAAGACAACTGCCTCTAAAATCCTTAGAGCCGACTACTATTGGCCCACCCTCTTTCAAGATGTCCATAAGATGATTATTGTCTGTCATAAATTCCAACTCTTTGAAGGCAAAAGAAAATTGCTTCCCTTACCTCTGCAAAAAATCACTGTTGAAGCTCCTTTTCATCAGTGGGGTTTAGACTTCATTGGGGAAATCCATCCAACCTCATCTGCCCAACATAGATGGATTCTCACTGCAACAAACTACTTTACCAAATGGATAGAAGCCATCCCTTCTAGGCAAGCCAATGACTCTGTCATCATAAAATTCCTTGAAAATCATATCCTATCTAGATTTGGTTGTCCTAGGAAGATTATCACTAACAATGCTGCTGCATTTGGATCCAAAAATATGGTTGAATTCTGTCACAAATATCAGATTACATTGGGCCATTCTGCTGCTTATTACCCTCAAGGTAATGGGTTAGCAGAATCCTCAAACAAAATTTTGGTGAATATAATCAATAAGTTGCTAGAAGACAATAAGAAATCATGGCGCACAAAGCTAGTACATGCATTATGGGCTGACAGATTAACACTTAAGAAATCAATTGGAATGTCACCCTACCAACTAGTTTATGGAGCAGATGCAATTTTTCCAACTAGTCTAGGAGTGCCAGTCATGAAGCTGATCCAAGAATTACAGTCTGAGGATAATGATATGACAAGAAGAATCAATCAGACTATACATGTTCAACAAACCAAAGAGGAAGTATACAACAGAGCACTACACAAGCAAGAAAACATCAAGAAGCTGTTTGATAAAAGAACCAAGGCCAGTGATTTCAACATTGGTGACAAATTTTTGAAGTGGGATTCCAGGAGAGAAGATAAGGGCAAACATGGGAAATTTGATCACTTATGGATAGGCCCTTATCTCATTCATTCTACTATTGGTAACAATGATTATTTCTTGCAGGATTTGAATGCAACTGAACTTTTTGGAGGTCCTATCAATGGCAGGATGCTCAAACATCAATTTTCTTGACTATATCAGTTTGAAGTCTTTTCCATTTTGTAAATATCATACCCATCGTTGCATTCAAAGTTAGGAAAAAGAAAAAAATACAAAAAACAATAAAAAGTAGAAAAGAGGGAAGAATGAAAACAAGAAAGGTATAGCCCCATACCAAAAAGAGAAACAAAGTTTGAAAGTGTGCAAGCTCAAATTCCACTCCTAAAAAACATAATTCTAGTTAGTCATACAGCCTAATCATGACTAATTAGTTTTTCAATTTACTGCTGATAGGTTAGTGAATTAGATCAGCCAAATAGCCCAATCTTGGATTATCAATAAGGTAGATTAGGATAGAAGAAATAACGTTCAAACATGTTCAAATCGTGAACCTTTGGAACAGAAAACAAGTTTGTTCCAATATGATCAAAACTGGAACCAGATAAGAAAGAAGACAACTCAAACAAATTAAAAATAGAGCTAGAAAAATAATGAAGGATGTTTTTAAATTTTCAGATCTTAAGCCTTCGCCATTTTGCTTTATTTTTCTGCAAATTTTAGTCTATGTGCAGCTTGTTTTTATGCCATAGATCAGCAACAAGTTAGAATTTCTAATCCTGGCTTAGCTGCTTTTAAATTTCTTGTCTTAGAATTTAGAGAATAAAAGTCTGTCAGATAGTCTAATCCTGACAGATAGTAGTTAGGTAGAGAAATTTATGAACTCAAATGTTTAATCTGAGTTCATGGAGGAATAAGATTAGACTTAGAATATTTTCATGTTTTCAATAAAATAATAAAATTATTGATGAAAAGGTTTGCAAGTCCAAATGCACCTGTTGAAGAAAAAATGTTAGGAAGAAGGTTGTGTAGGTAGTTGTTTGGGAAATAATTTTCTGATGATATATCAAGTTCTAAACATTTATGTTAACAGCTGATTACAAGTAAAATATTATCAAAGTGTGAGGCTCTGATCAGCTTCCAGAGAAAATCGTCTGAAGTTCTTGACATCTTCAAGAAGATGTCATCCCCATGTGGAGCCACTGTTAGCCACCCATAAAAATTTGTCATATCAAATGGTGGCTAGATCTTCTTAGCCTTCAAGAAACAATTTCATGACCAAATTGTGAGTTCTTGAAGTCTTATGATGACATTTACCCTTTGAGTTAATCTTCACTACTGTTTCCCTCATAGTCCTAAAGAACCTGCTATTTGCCAAGAGAAAGACTGCTTAAAACTCCATTTTCCATCATTTTCAACCATCCATTTTCACCCATTTTTTCCCTTTCATAAAAACTTCAAAATACCTTCATTTAGCCTCTAAACCATCCCAAAATCCTTTTTAAACCTTATGTTCCCCTTTCATTTGGTTTAAAAGACCCTTTTTTCCTTATCGGAACCCCCAAAAAACCCTTCAAAAACCTTTATTTTGGCCTAAAAAGCTTCATTTTTCTATAAAGGCCTTAAGCCCCAGCCCCTTTTCCGTATCTGACCCGTGTTGGGACTGGGCATGAAGCACTCATCGCATCAAAAATATTCATCGCAAAACACATTTTACTTGTTTACATGGTTATTTGCCTCCCATCGATGCGATCTCGCAATCAATTATCCACCGTTGATCTGATCTTATATGCCTAGATCTAACGGCCCATATTCCTTCCTGTTCTGAAACCCGCCATTCCTCCTTTTTCTTCATGGTTAAATCTCCTCCGTTAATCTAGTTTTCAGATCAACGGCTCTCGCTCCATCGCAAATTGTCAATCGCATTTTTTCTTTTGTCCGTCCCTTTTCCTCCTCCAATGCCGATCCCCTCGATTTAATCTCATTCGTCGAATCCACAAGAACCGACAGCTAAGATTAAATCACGCTCTACCCATAGTCCCATGACATCAACCCACCGATTTAATCCTGACCGTTGATCTCTTTTAGATCGAACGGTCCACGCTCATTCGCATCGGCGCATCGCATCGCCACTTTTCCCTTTTCTACCACCGATGTGATCATGCGATGAAATCTCCACCATCGATCAAGTTTGATCAGACAGTCCATGCTCAATCACATCATCGCCTTTCTCCCCTCCCCTTGCACCATTCACGTCTTGCGCGATTTTGCGATGCAATCTCCGTTGTCGATCTCTGAGATTCAGACAGTCCCGATTTAATATCACCCCCATTCATCTACATCTCTCTACTCTCCCAAGCATTTCACTGAATGAATCTCAACCATTGATCATTCTAATCTAATGATCCACGTTCACTGTCACCCCCAAACTCCTTTTTCAACTAGTTAGCTGTTCTGTCAGGACTTTCCTCCCTTTTTCCACTACATCCACGTTTTTTCTCACTACTCCTCCACCCTCACGAGCCTCTGAAGCAATCTTAACCAAATTCCGCAGGATTTTATAATGATTTTGTGTGTTTTGCAGGGTTCTTAATGGTGGTTGTTCTGTGTTTTTCCACAGTCACCGACAGATGACAAAAAGGCTCGGAGTGACGATTCTGTGCCCTAATCCAATGAAGAAAAGGATCTGTAGGGTATGAAATCCAAGTTTAAAAACATCTGGATCACGATCCAGGGTTTAACAGAAGCCCTCCAATAGCAGAAAACCACCTGTGTAAACAAAGCAAACAAAGTGTATCAGTAATGAAGACTCAATGTTAAAGGGTGATTAAAGCCAAAGCCTGAAGACCAGGTTCTAATCCACAAATCAAAGGATAAAGACAGTGTTAAAGAATGAAGACCCCAAAATAAAGATCAAGGCTAGTTAAGCCTAAAACACAGACCGAAAGAAAATTAAGAGGGTTTTAAGGTTAAACGGAGAAATATCGGTAAAGAAGCCTCCTCTGCCACATCAAAGGCTAAATATCCTTTCAACTGCCAAAGTGCCACCTATAACTTCAATTAATCAAAAGAAGGCATAGTTATTGCCTTATTCAGTGATATTTTGTTTAAAGAAGCCAGAGTTATTGCTAGCTTGCTTAAAATAGTTTTAAAGTCAACAAAATCTGCTAAGCGGCTAAATACTTAATGAAAACCAATTAATACAAAGAAAATATCAGAAAACTTCTCTGTTGAGCCCCTCAAAGGCCAAGAAGCATAAAATCTACATTAATTGAACAGTTAGACCCTTCCTACACTCCACCTCCTCATTCTTCTATAAATACTACTGTAGAAGATAGCCCTGTTTGTAATTGAAGATACATAAGTTGAGATGAGAAGTTTGAAGCTGTAGAGACCCACTGTAATTGATGATTGTAACTATTTTTAACATCAAATGCAAGCTGATTTATGGGATCTTGGTCTATGTCAATGGTGATGTGTTTCTTATTGTAAATTTTTATTTTCTTTTGTTTCCATTCTGTCCACTTTTCTCTGATAAAGAACATCAAATATAGAGCTAGGATTTACTCTTACAAAGTACCCTACTCTCACTGATAAGCTTTATCTTTATGTTTTCCTCTTTTGTGTATTTAAGAATGATTTAATACAGTCCAAGCAGTCAAGGAATGTTGTTGAGCCCATGTTTTACTGTCTAAACTTGAAACATTGTTCTTGAATGATATTTTCATTACATGCTAAGTAGAGTTGGACTAGGAAAGTTTATGGTTTGCACTGTCTTCTAGTTTTTTCTCCAAAGGTTGTTTGAAAGTTTCCCTTAAGAGTATGTTAAAAGCAGGCTAGTTTCAAAGTAATTACCTGATCTTAGACTACTTTTTATGTTTATCATCAATGTTTTCCTTTTGAATACGCTGAAAGCAGGCTAAGTTAAAAGTCTTTACTTGATCTTAAGCTATTCTATGTGTTTTAAATGTTTTCTATTGAAAGTACATCAAAAGCAGGATAGTTTCAAAGTACTTACCTGATCTTAGATTACTTTTGTGTTTTTTCTTAAGTGCATGCCAAAAGCAGGATAGTTTCAAAGTACTTACTTGATCTTAGGCTGCTCTTTGTTTCTTCATATATTTGATTTCCCTCACTCCATTTCTTATTGTTCCATTCCATAAAATCAACTTAAATAAATCCTTCGACATAGATGACTTGCCCCATGGACCACTTTTGAACCTTGTTGTTTCAATTAAACCCTATTATGACTCCATAGCCGAATGGATTAAAGTTGCTTCTTACCTATCTTATTAGCTAAACCATTCTCCCACTTATTTACACCTTCACCCTTCATATAGACTTCCTTCACCTTCATTATATCCTTGCCCAACCAAAACCAAACAAAACCTTTGTTCTTAATAACTAGCCTAATATCACACTAAAAGCCTTAAAAGATAAATCAATCTTTGCACTTATAGAGAGATCCCTCTTTGGATTTAGGAGGGCTAGATCCTAGAATCCCAAAGTGGTTCATATGTAGGCTTTTCAGTTTGTATTTTCCAATCTTGCAAATTACAGAGACCTAACATGATGTATATGTGTTTTTCAGCTATTTATGTTGGCATGTTATTTTTAATAAATTTTAACATTAAATCCTAGAAGCAACCTGCTCATTCTATATAAATCCATGCACATAAGTAACACATTTCTTATACGGATGAGGGAGCTTGCATAGAATTAACAAGTTTGCCCTCATTTCAGATCACTTTGATACTGCTAGAGACTTCTTGTTTGCTTAATGTGTTTAATGATAGGTATTGCATCTGATGTCTCATCTTGAGGACTAAATTGAATATGCAAAGCTTCCTTAATCTCTTCCCATTTCGTGATGTAATCGCCTTCACCATGTGCAATCTGGTCAAGTTTCCTTCTCCACCACATTTTGACATCCTTTGTCAAGAATTTTTCAACAATCTTCAACTTGGCTTCTTCATTATGAATAGCCAATTGGTCAAAGTATTGTTCCATATCCCATAAGAACTTCCCAAGTGATTTAGCATTCCTTGTTTCATCATATGATTCAGTTTCTTTAATATTCACGTGGGTTGTCCCCCGAGAATTTCTGTGCCCCATAGATCTTTTAAACAAATATATTTCTCCTTACACATCCTTCAACTACTCATGAGCCTTGGCAACGTCATCTACAAGTCAGTATTTGATCCATCAACATTCTTTATTTATTTCATGGTTTCACCATGCTACCATTCAATGTACTCAGAGCGTACAACTATAACATCATACTCAACATTCCATTTCACAATTTCTTACTCCAATGCACTAACCTTTTTGTTTTTTTCTTCGATTGCTTCATGAAAGTCCTTAGCCATATCTTCTTCTTTATTTTAAAGTTCTTTAATATGATCCAACACATTTTCCATGAATACTTCCTGCGGAGGTACTTGTGGTTCCTCAAAAAATTGAGGTTCTTCAATGATGCCTTCCATTTGTCTTGATTTAGAATGATTTAAGACCATATACCAACCGGTTCAACTTCGGCCCTGTAATGTGCCCCTGTCAAACTTGCAAAATATACCAAATATGCCCAAGCTTCAGCTTCAACCTACAATCTTGCTTGTTGTCTTTGCTTGCTTCAATCCTCAGTCTTCCTTTAATGATAAAAGCCCTAAACAATGTGACCTTTGAAAACACCTAAAATGTAGTGGGATTAGTTCTTCAAATTCATCCAAAATGAGCCTTTGATACCACTTGTCTCACCCTTATATTATTGGTAGTATTTCAACCAACCATAAGTGGGTGCGATACTGCCTCACCTTTATTTATTCTTAATACTTAGTGAGTAGACTGCGCCTTCTACACAACACTTAATTAATTATCTTCCAAGTGTTTTATCAAATTTAGCAGTGGCATAACATAAACATCAATATACAGTCCACATGTACGCCCGTACATAAAAGGGAGGGGTAACTCCCTGAAATATGAGTTTGCTCGATATTATGATTTATAAAACAATCATACCACTTTTGAATATACTAAGGCTACATACTTCTTTAAAATACCCAAGTATAGAAATTTACAAAACTCCCCGGTCGTGCACTTGATGCACACCCTCGAGTAAACTCGTGTCTTCTTCACGTGGCCTTGGTCTTTCTACACGCATTTCCACCCTACCGTAGTGTTCACAAGTGTGCCCGACCGTTTACACAACTCGGTTTACTTACCTAAATCCACCGGTTACTTCGAAGTCCAAAACCACACATCCACTAACCTTCCACACCTCTGCGTGCTCATCGCACTCTTGTGGGTCACCGGTGTCCTAGAACCCAACTTTTCTCATTCGATACTAACCCAAATTTTCACGCGATCTCCGCCAACGACCTCACTACCTAGTCTACACGTTTTGCATGTTGTTATGGTTACAAAAACCTGACTTGTCCCGAACTATTCACCAATTGCAGAAACCCCCAAATTCAGTTCTGGTAGGCAACTTTGATCCTACGTTCGCCTGCATGCCTCCCTCATTGTAGTTCTTCTCACTTAGAAGCTTCATTGCCCTTCTCCTTCGCTTCAATGTGTTATTCTTTGAATGAATGAGATTGATTATGCCTTAAGCCATCCAACATGTGCCTAATATATATGGCCAAGTGTGGGCCCAAGGAGGGGCTCCCATATGTTAAGTTTGCTAGACCTGTCCAAGTCCTTGAGTCAAATCCATCATAGATATAGTGTCGGGTGACCTTTTCTTAAGCATTGAGGCCACTATAACTTCCATCACCCGACCAATGATGTTTTCTCACATCTTGCCCACAGGTTTGGGTCGTGTAGGCGCTCATGTCAATTCGTGTTGCCCACGTCTGTCGAGTATCCACTACGGTCATTCTATCCACCTTTCTATCTGCGTTCAGACACATTTCACATGTTTTGTTTCTTGCTACCCAAGATTTCCTTGCATGTTTCTCGCTCTTTTCCTTCGCACGGTAGGCCAAACCTCCATCCGCTTGTTTTTTCACGGTTTGTCAGAGCGCGCTTGCCCATCTGCGTTTCGTCGCACGATAGCCAACTATTGTCGCATTGCCACCTGAGTCAGGTGCTATTTTCTCCTAAGCATGCCCGCTGCTCTCGGTGGTCTCTATACAACTCAAGGTCCTTACAGTAAGGGAATCTCATCCCAATATATTTTTCTAAATATATTTAAGTTAAACTATAATTCATAATTAATCTAAAACAATTTATATAATTAAAGGTATATTTTAAGATGGAGAAGTGCGACATTTTGGAGTTTCCAACAAATTTCTGCCTAGAATCGTATCGAAAAATTTATGGCCAAAGCTTGATTTGTGTTGTTTAAAATAATTTAGTTTCATTCGCTTTTAAATGTTATATATATATATATATATATATATATATATATATATATATATATATATATATATATATATATATATAGATATATGGAAGAGATGTTGTAATGGCATGTCATGTCATGTCTTGTGAGCAATAAAAACAAAAATAACCCTTACTTGAAACTAAAATATTGAAAACAAAAATTTCAAGTTGTTGTTGTTGTTGTTGCTTCTGTTGCTGTTGTTGTTATTATTATTATTATTATTATTATTATTATTATTATTATTTGCTTGCTAATTAAGGTAAATATTACTCACTCAAGCTACCTATGAGATCCCTTTATGAAAACCTTTGGTATTGACCCATTGTATTCATGTGGAATATAATCTATTTAAAGAGAGAAATTAAACCAACAAATTAATAATTATAACAATATTTTTTTTCTGATTAATAATCAAACTATTCATATTAATGTATCAAGCTCCTAGAGGCGTCAAATATCTTGAAATGCATACCTATTTTAAACTGACCACTTAAATTCTCATTCATTATTACATTCAAATTCACTTCCAAAAAAATGTGTGGACCGGGTCAAGACCCTACCCATGCAACCTGCCATTTTTATATGTTCAAATATATTAGAATTAACTTACTAAGAATTTAAAAAAATTTCAAGAAACCACATTCTTTTTAACTTATAAAATATATCGCTAACAAATTTTCTTCTAACACAAATTTGTTGACCAGGTCAATACCATTCCATCCAATATGGCCTTTTTATAAATGTCAAATTTTATTGAAAATATAATTTAATAATAACTTAAAATCATTTCCAACATTCACATTTTTCATAACATCATATCATTTTTATAAGTTTCAAATTTAATTGAAAATATAACTTAATAATAATAAGTTAAATCCATTTCCAACATTCACATTTTTCATAACATTACAATTAAATAATTCACTTTTTTCATAACATTACAATTAAATTGTTAAGTGAACCAAAACATATTATTCAAATTTTTTTATATATTATCCATCGATATTTACAAGTGATTTGTACCCATCCAACATGAATTTCCTATAACTTTCATATTTTATTAAAAATATAACTTAATAATAATTTAAATCCATTTTCGACAATTCTATTTTTCATAAAATTGCAATTAAATAATTATTCGTAAAATTACAATTTACAATTAAGTTATTAAATGGGTCAAATTTTCATTACAATTAAATTATTTTTCATAACATTACAATTTACAATTAAGTCATTAAATGGGTCAAATTTTCCTCAGTATTAACTCATTATTTTCATCATTTGACAAGTGATTCAAGATTTTTATTTTGGAAAAAGAAATTTGCAATTTGTACTTCATTGTTTGCATGTAATGGTTTCATGATTTGACATTTTTCATGTTTCTATATCAGTATTCTTCATAATCATTTTGCTTCTAAGTAATTTTAATAATTTGTATGATGAAATTTGTTTAGAATATTAAAACATTAAATTTTAAAACCTAATTTAAAAATATATTAAATTTTATTTTATTCTTTCAAAATTTGATGACTTGAAAAAAAAAATTTAAATAAGTCAAGATGGCTATTTTGGAAGATTGAAAAGTTACTATTTTGATAAACATTTATTTTTTTCTCTTATGTAAATAATTAGTTAAATGGTCTCTTTTCTTGTTACACTCCAATTATCTTCCAAAAAAATTCCCGCCCCAACTCAAAATATTACCCATCTAATATAACCTTTTTGTATGTTTCATATTTTATGAAATACAACTTAGTTATATAGGTCCTGTAGAAATTTATTTTAATTATTAGTAATTATTAAGTGAGTGGTGGAGATTTAATCTTCATGGAATATACCAAAATTCAAAGTCTTAGATTTTTCTTCAAGTTTGTTATGATTTTTTAAATAATTTATCTTAAATTAAATAATTAAAGATAATTTCATATCAAAAAGTGTCATATTAAATATTCCTCACTAGGGGTTTCCAATCAACAGGACAGGTGGCTAGTAGATAGTTATGGCCAGACCAACCCCCATCCACATGCCCACCGACTCATTAACCTCTCGAGAGGTAATGATCCTTAGGGTAGGAGAAATTACAGCAGAAGATGTAGCAGATGAGCGATAGCTCATTCGACATTCGCGGGAGATGGTGAAGGTTGGTGATCCGGTCTTCATAGACGAGCAGAAGCTAGCTCTCAAGCCTTGGCTGGAGCTTCGCTGGAAGGAGACGTGGTGGGTAAAAGTGCACATAGGCAACTGTGGCTAGCGTCAGAACGCCGGGAGGAATCCTGGCAATGACAATAGCAAGCTGCACCAAGAAACGAGCGAATATGGTGAGGGTGATTTCTCAGTGGAGGCAGCGCCTATTTACGGGTGGTTTTGGTGCTCTATCTCAGCGACATAAGCAAGCTAGTGGATTGCGCACCAATGGTCCTACCCCAGCCAGGCCCTAGGGTGGTTTTTCCTTAGGCTCACGGAGCACTCTAGCATTCCTGCAATTAGCATTTGTGGAAGGTGGCGAATTCACACCTCATGTGAGGGCAGAGTTGTAGCTAGTGGCAGTATAGTGACTGTCCTCCACGATGATCGGGAGGTGTTCAGTGATAAATTGGTCGAGGTTGTGGGGACGATGTTTTGGTTTTAGGAGATTTTGGGCCAGGGGTACCTGGTACTGCAACCCAATAAGGGGTGGGGGTGTTAGACGAGTGCATACCAAGAGAGACAGGTCGAGCTTGGCATGGAGGTCTTGGGTGTATCATGGAGAATCGCCACGTATATGGGGACTTGAGTTCACATCCGGAATCCACCGAGAGTCAACATTCAGTGGCGGCCATGGAAATATCTCCAGCTCAGTCACTGGGATAGGTTGAGGCTCCGACAACCCTTGAATCAATTTCCACCCAACTCCAACATATCCAGCTCAACCTAGACACTTTGCCTCAAAACAGGTATGAAGATCATAATGAACTCATGGACTATATTAATGTTGCTCAACACCTACAAAATGAGACCCTTGCAACTCTGGAGAGTCTATGTCATCTTCTGCGGCGCTCTCATGACCACCTCTGAGCTTTAGAGGCCCACGTGGACCATATTAACTACCATATGCAAAACCAGGGACACATCTTCACGGCTCCTCCTTCAGGTCGTCTGCACCCTCCTCCATGATGATAGTGTTGTTTTTTTTTTTTTTGTAATTTTGTGCAGGAAATAACCAAAATCATTGTATGCCTTGGAGAGGACACAAGTCTTTCTAGGCACTTCATGCCTTCTAGGTTGCCTAAATATAACAGAGTTATGTTGTTCTCCACTATAATTTTTGATATGATAATATAAACTAAACTTTGATCGACAAAAAAAAAGTGTCATATTGTGTATATGGTATTGATAAGCCATGATATTGGCCCATGGTATTGTAAAAAAATTTATTTACAAATTAAGAATTTCCATGGTAAAGTGGAGGTGATCTTGTTTAATTCATATATTAATTATTTTAATAAATAAAAATAATAATAATAATAATAATAATTTTAAAAAAAGTTATAATTTAGTTAATTTCATGGTTTTTCTTAATGTGGACAGTGTGAGATGTGTTTTGATTCCTATTAGCATTTACCAACCATTTAATTTATATGTTTGTAGTAGTAAAACAAGTTAAAACTTTTTCAAGCCTAGTAATTGAGGGTTAACCCATTTATTATCCACAAGATGTTTTATTTGAGGTGAGGGCCCCTAATGAGGACTAACCATTTACAAATCCATGAAATGTGGGGAAGGAATCTAGGTTTTTTGTGCATTCATTCCGAGTTATAAAAGAAAAAATCCACCAAATCTTTCTTTGGCTTAGTCTAACTTATAGATGAAATGGTCTTTTTCATGATTGTTTTCTAGCTAATTTTAATCAAAATCTGATAGAGATTTTTAAAAACTTGAGTTTAAAATGTTTAATATACATATTAGAGTGTCTCTGGTTTTTTTTAGGGTGCTCAATATATTTATCCATTCAAAATTGTATTTAAAAAAAAAAAAAACTTGAAATTATGTTGCCCTATTTTAATGAATTGCTATGAAAAAAGATATTCCCTAAATTCAAGTAAGGCTCCATAATTATGGTCCATGGTTTACTAATTTACCACATAAAAAATGTGGAGAAATACTTGAAATTCCAAAAAAAAATGTTAAAACATTTTTTTATAACAGTAAAATTAAATCATTCACAAATTTTCCTTAAAACAATATCTACACATACAACATGGCCATGACCACGACCACGTAATATTCTTTGAGAGTAATTTGTAGACTAGATCAAGACGCTACCTATCCAAAATGGCCTTTTGATAATGTTCAAATTTTCTTCACATTAATTTATGGACTAGGCCAAACACCTCCGATCCAACATAGCCATTTTATAATGTTAAAATTTTATTAAAAACATCTTAATGTTAAAGCTAAGTTCTTAACTTAGTCAAGATCGTTTATTGAAATTTCTCTATATATTAACCCTCTCATTATTTTACAAGTGATCGACAACTCTCTCTTATTTTATAAGTGATTCAATATTGAGTCCCAATCAGTGTTTTGATTGATTTATCACGTTGTCTTTCTGTAAGTAATTTATCTACATATTAACCTTTATTATTTTACAAGTGATTCAATATTTTTTCTTGGAGAGTCTCAATCAGTGTTCTGATTGATTTATCACATTGTCTTTCTGTAAGTAATTATCCTATATTTTGTATGGTTATTTAGCCATTATAGACTGTGTGTTGTTAAGAAAAAAATCCACAAGGAAAAAAAAACTATATATCAATCCTCATTATTTTACTCGTGATTGACGATTTCTACTTGGAGAGTATCCATTAGTGTTACTGATTGATCTCAATATCTTTAAGAAATTTCTCTATATATTAATCCTTGTTATTTTCTTATATTTTATATTTTTATTTAATCATTATAGTTATTTGGCCACTATACACTGTGTTGCTAAAAAAAGTATATTTTTTTGACTGAAAAAAAACATAATTACTGTATATATTAACTCTCATTATTTTACAAGTGATTCACTATTTCTACTTAGAGATAATAACCCTCATTATTTAACATATGATTCACTATTTCTATTTGGAGATTATTGATTAGACTTCACAATTGATCTCACTATACTTCAGCAATTTCTTTATATATAAACCCTTGTTATTTTATAAGTGATTCAGAATTTGTGCATTATTTTACAAGTGATTCAGGATTTGTGCATTATTTTACAAGTGATTTAACATTTCTATAAACTCTTGTTATTATTTCCTTATATATTAAATCTTTTTTATTTTACAAGTGATTTTCTATTTATACATTATTTTATAAGTTATTTATCCTTTCTATTAACCCTGGTTATTTTACAAGTGATTTACAATTTTTATAAGTTCTATTGAGAGAGTAAAAATCACTGCTCCAATTGATTGATTTCACTTTCCTTGTATATTATCCCTCATTATTTTACAAATAATTGGGATTCACGATTTCTACGTGGATATGTATGATTCACGATTTCTCTATTATTTTGCAAGTGATTCATGATTTCTACCTCGATAGTATCGATCATCAATGCTCCAATTGATCTCATGATTTGGACCGACCACAATGGCATTCTATTAATATTGACAAGTTTAAATCTCGGTATTTTGTTAAAATCATTAGTGCGATGAATTTATTTTATTTAACATTTCCATTTATCATAAAAGTTACCGGTTGTAATTTGAAGTAATTTGAAATAGATAGATCTATTTAATTATTAGTATCATAAATTCACGTTTTTATTCAACAATTTCATCATCATAAAAATAACAGATTATAATTTAAAATAGATGGATTTATTTAACTATTAGTATGATGAATTTATGTTTTTATTCAATATTTTCATCCATCATTTTTTTCCTCACGTGAAACTAGTGACTTTTATCTCTATTTTTTCTTAATTTCCATTATTTCATAAATAAATGTGCCAAAAATACGTTTGTCTCTCCAAATCCTTCGCCATTTCTTTTTCCAATTTCCTTTAGCCCTAATAACCGAAATGAACACTTGTTAGGATGTTTTTCCCACCATTCAACCTGGAATAAGTGTCCCATCAACCATGGTTATTATTTTTACTTTTATTACATGGAATTTTCACGAGGGTTATGTCATAGAAGTTTGTTCAATCTATGAATAAAATCACGCAACAGAGAAATGTGCTTCCTTACCTGGACTAAAATCTGTATACCAAGAGGTGGAAGGTGGACCAAGGCAACTCTGCTTTATCAATCAAAGGATGCCTCAAGCCAGGGAAAATTTTAGGGGCTAATATTTGCAAGTGGACTAACTTTCCATGTTTTTCACCTAAATTTTATAGTATAAAATTATTTTACCTTAAAAATCACCAAACATTTATATAGACTAATATAAAACCATCAGAAATATCACTATTTTTACAAAAATACTGTCACCCATTATAAAATTTTCATATTTGGGATTAATAAGATTCACCAAGGTTTCTAAACTTAAAAAAAACTTTCATCCTTAAAATTTTCCTTGCCTAAAGGATCTCGACCATACCAATAGGGAATGCAAGGTGTGCCTTATTCTTACTAAAATTCAAACCATAATTCCCTTATAGCCTTACTCATCCATCATGACCCACACCTTCTTCTTAGCCTTATTCTCCTCCATATCATCCTCAACCTATCAATCAACCATTTCATCCATATGCTCCCTAACCTACTCAGTGGAGCAACCCATCATAAGGGTGGATGCCTCAACTCAACCAAATTCCTGCTTTACTACCTCCACCCAACCCTCAACCTAAATTCACTCATATTGGTTGACTTAAGCAACCTCATATGCATGCTCAACCTAATCTAAACCCCAATAACAAACAAGGACAACGGGTTTACAATGGAGAGACATCTTACAATTCATATGTTGTGGAGATCCATGAGATTAACCTTAGGTTTGGGAGAGTGCTCCAAAATATCCATCCACCATCTCCACCTAAATATATTGAAGAGGAAAATGAAGAGAGTACCCCTAATGTAAATCCACCTCATTTTCCCGAGAGATTGATCCTTCCTAAACACACCCTAGAAGTGACTAAACTCATGAGCCAATTAAAAAAACTATGTAAATATACCCCTTCTCAATGCTATTAAGGATGTTCCCATCTATAATAAGTGTATCGAAGTAAAATTCTTTAAAAATACTGGAAGAAATAATATAGACACCCCCACCATCAATGTTATAGGTCAATTATCTGATTTGATGTTGGGGAGAGTGATTTTCCCAAAGTACCTAGACCCTAGGAGTCCAGTAGTGGATTTACACATTGACGGTATCATTATCCCTCATACACTCATTAATATTGGGGCTTCCATCAATGTGATGACCAAATAAACCATGTTGAAGCTCAACCTACAAGGAGGTTTGAGAAATACCACTACAGTTCTGCAAATTTTAGATAGATCCATAGTAGCTCCTAAGGGAGTCGTTGAGAATGTTATTATCTCCATTGACTCCTGGGAGTATCCCACTGACTTCCTGGTACTTCAACCCAAAACCAATTTTAGTGGTTATCCTCTTATCCTAGGAATACCTTGGTTGGCGACTGTCGAAGCCTATATCAATTGATTATAGAGAGTTTAACAAAGCCATAAAGAGAGACATACTCCCTTTGCCTTTCATTGACCAATTCCTTGATAGTCCTGTAAGGAATAAATTATTCTCTTTCCTGGATGTTTTCAGTGATTACAATCATATCCAGATCAGCCCTAAATACTAATACAAAAGTTCATTTACATGTTCTTGGGCTACCTTTTCTTATAGAGTTCTTCCATTTGGCCAATGTAATGCCCCTGCCAATGTAATGCTCCCTATGGGTATGATTTCCAAGAGGCCCTATCTAATATGGGTAAATCCTCGAGGAGATGCATTGAAATGCATCTCTCTTTGAGCCTTGAGAAGTGTGAATCCTTGAGGAAGGCAAGGATTGTCCTTGGCCACTCCATATCTTAGGCAGGGATACAAGTAGACCTAAACAAGATTGCTATCATAAAATGGGTGCCTACTCCTCAAAAACAGAGGGATGTTAGGAGATTCTCAGGCTTGGCTTGTTACTATTAGAATTTAGCAAGGTGTCTTCACCATTGTTTGGATTGCTAGCCAAGGATTGAGAGTTCTTTTTGTCAATTTTTTGTCAAGAATTATTTGAAATCATAAAGGAAAATTTTACCACTGCTCTTATACTTCGAGGTCCCAACTGGCCATATTTGCGACAAATGGATGATAATTTTCCCTATGAAATTTATTTTATCAGTAAAAATATGTCTAAGGATTAATTTAACTACATCATCACTAAGAAAGAGCTTTTAGTTGTTGTACATTCCTTGAATAAATTGAAACATTATATTTCTAAGTATCAAAATTTTGTTCATACTGAACATGCAAGAATTAAATACTTAATGAAAAAACCTGATGTGAATGTGAGAAGTATTAGGTGGTTATTATTGTTGCAACACTTTGATTTAACTATCATTAATAAGCCTAGGAAAGAAATTGTGGTTGCATATTTTTTGTCTAGACTCTCTTTGCCTGCAAATAATGAAGAGATGATTGACGATAATCTTCTAGATGAGCACTTATTTTCTATCTCAGGACTCTCTCCTTGGTTTTATCACATAGCCAATTATCTGGTTTCTTGGATATTTCCTCTAAATGTTTCATCTAGGGAGAAGAGAAGAATTGTGAGAAAAAATGCCCCTTTCAATAGGATTGGTGGAAATATTTTCAAACTGGGACTAGATCATATTCTAAGGAGATGTGTCAAGGATGAGGAAGGCTTTGCCATCGTCTCAGCATGTCATGATGGGCCATGTGGGGGTCATTTTGCTGCTAAGAGGACAAATTTCAAGGCCTTGCAAGTTGGCTACTATTACCATACTCTCCATCATGATGCTAGAAGGTATACCAATAGGGTTTACTAGTGCCAGAGTATGGGAAAACCTACACCCAGGGATGAAATTCCTCTACAACCTCAAGTGGCTCTAGATCCATTTGACAAGTGGGGCATTTGGGCCAATTTATCCACAATCTAGGTAAAAGAAATGCATCCTAGTATGCACTGATTATTTGAAAAAGTGGGTTGAGACAAAGGTTGTTAAGGCAGAAAAAGAAGAAAAAGTGGCTGAATTATTAAGATAAAATGTGTTCCACAAATTTCGGTATCCAAGGGCGATATTCACTGATCATGGAGCCCTATTCACATCAAAATTTATTGAGAACCTCCTTAGGCAACATAACATCAAGCAAAAAACATCTACTTCCTATCACCCTCAAGAAAATGGGCAAGTAGGGGTTACTAATAGAGAAGTAGAGAGTATCCTCACCAAGGTTGTGAGCAGCAGTAGGAAATATTGGGAATACATATTAACAGAGGAAACTTTGGCTTATAATACCACATGGAATACAACTACTGGGTTCACTCCATATGATCTAGTTTATTGGAAGAAATCTTTTATTTCTACTGAATTTGAATATAAATCCCTCAGAATGGCACCTTAATTGGATTTAGATATCACAAGGCCACATAAAGAAATACTCCTTCAATTCAATGGCTTAGATGAATTCAGAATGCAGGCCCTCCTCCACACTAAGGTCATACAATTGCAAAGGAAGGTTTGGAATGATACACACATCAAGGAGAAAGTATTCTAGGAAGGATATTGGGCTTCGTATATGACTCCAGGTTCAAGTAATTTAAAGGGAATTTGATGCCAAGATGGTTAGGCCCATATATGATAGAGAATTGTCATTAAAATGTGATTTTTCTTATCAGAACCATTGATGAGGAGGAGATCCCTCTACTTGTCAATGTTGACAGGCTAAAAGTATACAATAATCCCATGTCTAAGGCAGCGTTCATCAATATAGCTAGCAAATAAGTAAACAAGATAGGGAGCTGCATATCTTCCAGTCAAAATCATCTTAGAGAAAATAAAAATAATATATAATAATAATAAATTTCCCTGGGTGAAAACCTCCATGAGGCATCTAAGGCCAAATCTAGGATTGAAATCCTAAAAAGATACCTAGGTGAAAACCTCTTTGAGGTGCCTAGGGCAGGCTGATGGGTTGAAAACATCTTCTGAGGCAGCCCACTGGTCTTTGAAAAAAACAAAAAAAAAGGACAGAAAAAAAGGAAAAGAACAAAGGGAAGAAGGTGAAATGACACCATGACTGTTGGCCTTTTTGTTTTCTGTCTTGTAGCAATATGAACAGTTTCATGTCATTGGCATAAAGCAAGGGAAAATTACCATTCCTCTTCACACCACCATTCATCCACTCTCTCTTTAGCACCACAACCCACCTCTTCATCCCTCCACACCATGCTTGAGGTCATAAATAAAATTTTTTCATACAAGAGAGGGATCACATATTTTGTGCTAAAAACCTCTTTTAGAATTAAAAGAGATTCCATACAAACCTAATTTATATTTAAGATGGATCTAAGCTAGTTTAATAATTAGTTTTTATTAAATATGTTATGATATTTGTGCATAAATATATCTCTATTTTGTATTTAAAAGAATTTTAAATAATTTCTTTAAAATATATATTTATATATTAAAAAATGCTTGAATTCTTTTTTATTAGAAATTTGTAAAATTTTCTTTAATATATATTTATATATTAAAAAATGTTTGATGTCTTTTTTATTGGCTTAAGATGTGAAATTTAAGATGGCAATTTAACTCTTCTACATTTTAAAACATTTTTTGAGTATATTTTTTAATTGATTTTTACTTATTTCTCCATTAGAGAAGAATGTTATGGGAAAAGTTGTGAGTTTTCAAAACCAAAAGTCCAAAAAACCGCTAATGTTTACATGACATGCCAACGTCTCTTCCATACTATCCTAGGAAGGGCCTTTCCTCCCAATTGATTTATATAAATATATTTAATTCAAACTATGATATCTAATTAATATAAAACAATTTATACAATTAAAATATATATTTTAAGATGGAGAAGTCTTTAAGTGCGACATTTTGGAGTCTCCAACATATTTATGGGTGAAAAATTTTGTGGCCAAATCTTCATTTGTGTTGTTTAAACTCATTTTTTGACTACATATATGGGTTCAACAATGTCACATATATGGATTCAACATTTTCAAAAACCCCTGGGGAAATTCGATTGTAAAGGATTCACCCATTAAACTTATGATTTTGAAGACTTCACTCATTAAACTTGTGATTTCAAAGAATCCTTGTGAGAATTTAGACAATTTAAATCTGAAAATAAACCAGAAAATTTTCCAAAGTCGCACTTAAATACTACTCGTCTTAAAATTTAATAAATTGTAACAAAATTAATTCAAAATATTAAAACATTACAATAAAATTAAATTTAAAATTATATTAAATTTGATTGTTTTCCCTTGTAATTTGATAATGACGTGAAAAGGAAATAAATTTTAAAAAATTATTAAATAAGTCAAAGTTTCTACTTTTGAATATTCAAAAGTTAATATCTTTAGAATCATTTAGTTTCATTAGCTTTTAAATGTTATTATTTTATAATAATAATATTTATTGTTTTTAGTTGCATTGAGAGGCTCTACCCAACCTTGTATGGAAGAGATCTTGTAATGGCATGTCTTGTCATGTCTTGTGAGCAATAAAAATAAAAATAACCTTTAATTGAAACTAAAATACTGAAAATAAAAAGTTAGTTTTCATTTGTTTTCTAGTTAAGGTAAATATGACTTAGTCAAGTTACCTATGAGTTTCATTTATGATAACCTTTCGTATTGGCCCATAGAATTCATGTGTAATGTTATCGCCCTATAATTTATAAGATTGGCAAGACTAAAATATAAAGGACAAAATCAGACCACTTTGGAGCCTGGGATCTAACTCTCCTAGACTCAGAGAGGGATCTCTTTGTAAGATTTAGCTTGGTTTTTAAGTTTTTAGATATTAGGCTAGTTAAATTGAATCTGAGAGTTGTTTTTGATTGATGGTTTTGGTTGGATTAAGGGATATTTTTAAACTATTTCCATTGGGCTATGGAGTCAATACAGGTTGGGTGTGTGCATCAATTTTCCAGAGAAATTGCAAGGAAAGCTACCTGTATATACTAGTGATTTATAACAAATTGAAATTATGAAATAGAGAAAATTGATTTCAGTAGTGGTTTAAAGGCAGTTAAGTATTATTAAACTAGACATTGGAAAAAAAAAATTAATTGTAAAAATAGCCAGACTTAAGGTGCTCTGTGCAGCAAATCTTAATCTTCAGATTTCAGTTTTACAATTAGAAAATGAAACATTGACATAAGAAATAGTGGAAAACATTAAACATAGTAAATAAAAGACATCACCAGGAAAACATAGCACATGAATCTTGCAAAATGGTATTTTTATTGATGCTCCAACTCCAAAATTACAAATGCTCCAGTGAAATAATTACAAATTACAATCTAGGGTCCAACCACTAGTACTGAATCAAAATGAAATATTTAAACTAATTCCTACTAATTGTCGTATCAAGAGAGGATATCTGCTAATTTATTGCAATAGTAATTTATTATTGACAATTGTAACCCATGCATGCACACGTTGAAAAGGTTTTGACAGATGGCTAAAGTCTCCATAAAGTTGTTATTGAGTGTTGCAGTGATTTTTTGTGCTGGAAAATTCGATGTTAATGTGTTGTATTGATACACTGGGTCTGCTGATCTGAATGACGAGCTGAGCTGGTTGTTCTATTTTCATGTTGAGCTGTCATCATTCCTACAAGTCACACAATTTCTCCCATTCCTCTGGACTCAGAATCTTGATCCTGATTAATCTTTTGTATATATCTTCAGTTTTTGTGCACTTCATAAATGTTGGCTTCACCTGAAATATGTGCCTGATTTCATGCTGTATGAAGATGTCATTACTGAGAAATTCATATAAAGCCCTCCATGTCATAGTGTTCCTCATATTAGCATGCTTGGATGCATCCTTTGAGATGTCAGTGAGCTTCTTTACATAATCTAGTTTTTCCATTAGTTTGTCATTAATCACAAACAAGGAAGGTAGTCCTTTCTTGTTTAGAGGTGCAATCCTATAAAAGAATTTTCTCACTCCAATCTAAAGTTGATTACACTTCTCTTCAACCTTTGCAAGTTAACTCTTCTTGTTCAGCACTTTCTTGACTTCAAGTATTGTTTTTATCTTTTCTTCTACCCCAAGGGGTTCCAACTCAAAACTGCTTTTGGAATTTAGAAATTTGATAATGTTGTTAGAAGTTGCAGGCTTATCACCAAGTTATTCATTTTGCTTTTCTATTACAACACTTACCAGATGGATTATATCTCTCTGCTAAACATTTATCTGGATTGATGTCTATATCTCATTCATGGAGTTAATTATATTCAGCCAGACCATTTCTTTCACTCTTCCTACCATGTTCCCAATTGAAGACTCCTGAAGGGACTTATACAAAATTTCTATCAACTTCTTCTTGACCTGTAACTATGTAGCATGTGCTGAATCATTCCTCTTTATCCAATCTTGTAGGGTAGTGACTTGGTATTGCATATTTTTTATTTTAGTTGTCTACAAAGACATATTTTCCATAGCCTTAGCTCACTGCTCAGTTCCTTCACCTGGTGTACCTGTAGTTGTCGATGTTTATGAATGAATGAGAGCAAGAGGGACTACTTGTAATGGAATCATGGCCTTGGTTTCTTCTTTTTTTGCTTCCTTTACTGCCTCTCCCACTGCTTTTTGTTTCTCTTTTATCATTTTCTCCATCTTGTTTTCCATTTTCTTAATCTGTTAATCTTGTTCAATGATAAACTGCATCATTTCTTCCTTTTTTGTCTCATTTTCCTCTATATCCTTTGTTAGAGGATCTTCTGTTGCTGGCATCTTGAGCTGCTTCCTCAAAGCTGCTATGTATGCATTCTTTTTCTTTACAATTTCTTCTACCACTACTACATTGGATGGGTTATACCCAATTTGTATCACTAAATCCTCCGGGGATTTAATACTTGTGTCTTTGGCCATGGAGGAAATATTTTCCATTTTCAGTTGTGACTGTGTATTGGACAATGTAACCTACAATTTTGATAGACTCATGCTTGTACTGGTCAATGTGGAGGAGATAATTTCTCCTGTCTGCTTATGTATTTCCATTTGGTCTATTGGATGAATGTTCTTCACATCAAACTAAAAATAAGTCTTCTTTTAGTCTGATGTAGTTTTTGGTTGAGGGATCTGTGCTTCCAAGAAATCCATCTTCATTCTTCCCTTCTCAGAGTCAAAAGTTGATAAAATCCTGCTTTGGGAACTACTAGTATGTTTCCAGAACTGATTATAGGTGATGGTTTTAAGTCTCTCATTCCTTCTTTTGATCTCTTTAAATGTATCATAGATATCCTCCTCCTTTTTCCCTATAGTGGAAGTAGATGTAGGAGTCTAAAAACTCTGCTATTGAAATTGAATGGTGGCAAAAGATGTTGAGAAAATGGTCTAGCCACCTATCGGATAAGAGCTTGGTGAATCTATGATTGTAATAATTGTTTGTTGATATTTCTCACTGCTCTCGTCAATGTCCATGTGGAATCTAGCTCTTTTTCTGTATTTCATCTTGAACTCTTTGTTGGATGTGTCAATATCCATGTTAGCTTGATCATCCCTTGTCCTCTTACATCCTATTTCCTTCTATGGTTCCTTTTCCTTGTCATATTTAGCTCCTGCAACTTTATTTTCTTGTGGAGTTGGTGTTTGAATCCCTGAGGTGGAAATCACCTACTATTCTGCCTCCTAGAGTATGTTGGTTGCCCATTCTTCTTGATTCATGTACTACTCTATCTCCAATCCGTGTGTGTGGATGTATGGTATGGATTTGTTCTCCACCCTCTTCTTGGAGATTATTTCCATTGGGTCATAGGATCAAGTGAAGCTTTGAGTGACCTTCATCTCCTTCAATATTCTATCTGCCTCCTCCCATACTACTCTGCTGTTGCAAATGAATGTACCAATCTATGATTTGATACTGAATTGAGACTTTTTCTTTTCAGAGAAAAAATGCACCTCATCGACATTTATCATTTGTCTTATAAATTCTAGTGCAAATATCCTCATAGAGAGGTACTTTGGCAATTTGTAGGGGGGGAATTCACAGCCATAATCTCTGATCTCTATGTAGTTTTGGTACAGGTACTAATATTCTATTCTAATCCAATATGTCAACCGCATAACCTTCTTAATTTCCTCACTAAACCTTGGCTTTGTTGCACTGCTAAGTGCATTGATTGCTGGATGTAAAAATGAATCTAAAAAGTTCTTGTAGGAGTAATTCTTTTGTTCTTTCATCAATAAAGTGGTCCAGAAAATGACTGATTGTGGCTAGGAGTGATCATTTAATTTCATCATGTCAAACTGAAACCTGTTGCACTGGAAATAAAAAAAACATTTACACCAACACAGAAGTGTATTTAAAAACCTCTTCTCTCTGAAACTTCAATAACTGATTATGGATAGCATAAAAAAGGAACTGTGCATAATTGAACATGACTGAGGGTTTGGCATATGATGAAAGAATGGATAAGAAGCCAATCATGGCTTCATCTACCCAC
Source organism: Pinus albicaulis (assembly GCA_034641835.2). Lineage (NCBI taxonomy): Eukaryota > Viridiplantae > Streptophyta > Pinopsida > Pinales > Pinaceae > Pinus > Pinus albicaulis. The sequence goes on along the minus strand of CM076576.1, from coordinate 774,030,961 downwards.
TAGTCATTGTGATACCCTAATAAATATGATAAAAGAATGATAATGTGATGGGTCCTATCAGGAAAAATGGATGATGGATATGGGGGATTCTTGGGAGGCATTGGGGCATTAGTGACCATGAAGAGATCTAAGGCCTTAGCCCTACTAACAAAGTCCAGCTTCTGATATAACTCCCTAAGGGCTTCATAAGAAAAAAGGATGGTTTCATCAAGACTAGGGGCTTGTGTCATCTTTTGGATAGACTGCGCATCAATATAAAATAATACCTCTCCTGCTGGAGTCACTATAGCTCTCTGGTTGATGTCATAATAGGATTGGAATTTTTTTATGAACTCTAGACAGCTATGGGTTTTGGGAAAGATATAGTAAGGCATCTTGGTTTTCCATAGACCTATATCATCAACTTCATCAAGGAATTTTTCCTCGAGCCAATAGTATACATTGAATAAATCGAATTTAGACTCAGTCTCATGGATTTTGAAGTCTCGATCTACCAATTCCAGGTGATCCAGGTCTACCTGAGGGTAGACCATTGGATTGAATGGCTCTTGATATTTCTTTGGAGGAATTGTTGTCTTCTATGATTTATTTCACTATACAGTGAAGAATGGGATTGAAAAGAGAAGGGGATAGAGAAGGGAAATAGTTGTAGATTAAAATGTGGAAGGGAGAAAATAGAGGGGAACTATGATTCAATCTGTAGATTACTTTGATTTCTTCTAATAATCTGGACACTGTATTCACTAACCTTGGCTAAGAATCTTCTACAATTCGATTCACCTATATCAGTGGAATAGAATGAGCATGGTAAACTTTACAATCTATGTTTAATTCAGATTATAATAGATGGTTGGGAAATCGTTGATTTGGCGTGAGTCCGTTGGATAATAGCCTGGACTATTTATGGCGCAACAGATTCATGATAGGAGTGGATTTGATAGGGAGGAGTGTGCAGATAGGCAGAGATGAGGTGCAATGGTACGAGGCAATGGTCATTTCAATGGTCAAAGCAAGCAGCAGTTTAGAATGGAGTGGGAACCACTTTTCGGAGGGGGTCCTAGCGATAAGCGGTAAGAGACAGGGGAGGTGCGAAACACCCACAACGTGACACGTAACATCGGTGGTGGTATTGAATACCATCAATTTTAGAACCGCACCCCGTTAATGTTCAGAGGGTAAGGGGAGGGCGAAAAGTAATGGAGGCCATAAGATGGATAGGGAGAGTGCGGGGATGGTAGGGAGATGAAAATAGGATAATGATATGGGACGTGTGCATGATGGTGGGGTCAGGGGATGTATGCGACAAGATGTATAGTTTAAGACTTAGGGTACGAAATGAATTTTTTTGGAGGTTTTGGAATAAGGATGAAATATAAAGTTCAAGACTTAGGATAAAATAGAATATAACATAGTTATGTCCCTTTTCAAATAACATAAATTTTCAAACTTAGGAACCAATCCCTTATCCAAACTTTTTACAATGCAAAAGTCCTTTATATTCTGATTCTTCTTCTTCACCATGGAAAACCTGAAAATTTTAAACCGCACTTTATAGGAAATTTCATTCTTTCCTTCAATTTTCTTCTCAGCATATCTACCTACCCAAACTAAAAATCTAACATTTTTTCTTCTTCTACAGGGTGGATTTGGACTTGGAGACCCTTAAAAATCTTTTCTTTTAAGATTATAACCTAATATCTATCCTTATTTCTTCCATTGACTTAGATTAAACTGTTGATTTAATTCATTTCTACCTATCTACTGATGTGCCAAGATTAAACTATTTGGAAAATCTTTATTTTCTAACTTACCAACAAAAATTGAAAATTGTACAGTCATGCTTAAGCTGTATGATTGAACAAACCTATCTAATTAGTAGTGGCATTTTAATTTGCAGCACTATCAGTATTATTTCTTTTTGGGGTTTTCTTTCTTTTGCCTTTCTCTCTTATTCTCTTTTTCCTATTTTTTACACCCTCTTTTCCTTTCTTTTTCATATTTTTTATTGGAAATATTTTGAGTATTGAAAAACTTTTCAATATGAAATTGCAAGGAAGATGAAATATCAAATCGCCTTGAGATCCTATGATTTATAGGATACTAACAGTGGCTCCAGCCGGGGATGACACTTCTCGAAGTGAAGTGTCAAGAATCTAAGACTAGTAGCCTTAGATTCTCCATTTTCTGCAACATCTTCAACTAATTTCTTTTTCTATTTTTATGTCTTCTCATTAAACTAGGCTTAGGACCTTCTCTTCGGTCTTCAACCTTGTACAATGAATTATTGAAAACTATAATATTATGGTATTTAAAATGATGAAAAATCAACCTGAATTTTTAAAAGAAATAATGTTTCGGCATCATGCCATTAACAGGACCTCCAGTAAACTCCGTACCATCCAACTCTCTAAGTAAATAAGCATTGTTTCCCATGAAAACATCAATGATATATGGTCCTTGCAAAATATTGTCAAAATTTCCATGCTTGCCTTTATCTTCTCTTCTGGAATCCCATTTCAGAACTCTGTCTCCTAAATTGAAACCATTAGCCTTTGTTCTCTTGTCAAAAATATTTTTGATATTCTCTTGATTTACTTGAGTTATGCTATAAACTTCCTCTCTGCACTGTTGGAACTTAATGGTTTCATTGATCCTTCTCTGTATGTCATTTGGTTCATCTTGAATTTCCTAAAATATCTTCATAACTGGAACTCCTAAGTAAGAAGGGAAAACTACATCCATTCCATAAACCAATTGGTATGGAGACATGCCAATTTATTTCTTTGTACTGATTCTATCATCCCAAAGAGCATTAATCAGTTTGTTATGCCATTATTTCTTATTATCCTCCAAGAGCTTCTTAATAATATTTACTAAACTTTTATTTCAGGATTCAACCAATCCATTATCCTGAGGGTAATAGGCTGTTGAATGCCCCAAAGTTATATGATACATGTGACAAAAATCAACCATCTCTTTGGACTTAAAGGCTACAACATTGTCTGTAATGATTTTTCTAGGACAACCAAATCTAGAAAGGATATTGGTTTCTAGGAATTTTATTATGACAGAGTCAGTGGCATTTCTAGAAGGAGTGGCTTCTATCCATTTGGTGAAATAATATGTGGCAGTGAGAATCCATTTATGTTGGGAAGAGGATGGGTGATGAATTTATCCAATGAAGTCTAGTCCCCATTGCCGGAAAGGGATCTCTACAAAAATAGGTTTCAAGGGTAAGGGTAGTAGCTTTCTCTCTCCTTCAAACATTTGACATTTGTGACAAGAGGTGACCATGATCTTTTTTGCAGTGATTTTACAATAGAGATGGCCACCACAATCACCTCCAAGGAACTCTTGCATAACTCTATTTGCATCATCCTTCAAAAAACATTTAAGAAAAATACCTCCAATATCTTTCCAATTCAAAGTATTTTTCAAAATACAGAACTTAACAGCTTTAAGTTTTAGAAATCTAGCCTTATTTTTGGACAAACCAGGAGGAGCATTCAAATTTTACAATACATAAAAAATATTAGCATACTAGGGAGAATTTAGGAATGCTTCATCAATCGGTGGAGTTTCCAGTTCCTCTTGATCGTCCAATGAATGTACCATGTTGATATCCAATGCATGAAAATTGGATTCAACCATCAATTTATCTAATCCTTGGCCTTTAATAAACTTGGTAGGCTTGATTTCTAAAGAAGATTCTAATATCACAACAATCCATTTGCCTCTTTTTCCATCGGGACCATTATGTGTTAATATGTCTTTGACAACTGCATTTGGAACATAAGCAATGATATGTGAACGTATAATGTAGACTCTAAAATTCTTTAATTCTTTAACCAAAGAAAAAGCTTGTTTTTCCATGATATTATATTTCAAGGATGCATCTCTTAATGCCTTGCTAAAAAATCTATTGGTTTCTCATGTCCTTCATTGTTTTTCTGCAACAAAACAACAACAATAGTATGTTCAGAAGCAAAAGAAAAAACCATGAAATATTTAGTAAAATATGGGTTGATTAGGACTGGGGATTTTTTCAATGCTTGCTTGACCAAATCAAATGACTGTTTTTCTTCTATAGTCCATTTTATTTCTGAATCTTTCTTGAGCATGTTAGGGTCCCGTGATTTGGTAGATTGGCAAGCTAAATGACAGGGTAACATCAAACCAACTTTGGAGCCCTAGGACCTAGCCTTCCTGGACTCAGAGAGGGCTCTTTCTATTATGCAAAGAATTTAAACTTGTTTGCTTCTTATGTATTTGATTTTAGGCTAGTTGTTAAGTATGTATTTAGTTTGTTTTAGGTTTTTGAGGGTGAACTGATCAAAGGATAAATAGGTAAAAAAAATTTCCGATCAACCGGGCTATGGGGTGGAAAAGGTCAAGATTGTCTCAAATGGTGGACAAGGTATTACTGCAAGGCCGATTTGGTCGAGGTAAATGGATTCTTTGGGTGAAAGTGAAATGAGATGGACACTAAGTTTGTGAGAGACACATAGGTTTTAAGCATAAATAGTTAAACAACAAGCATTCATGTGGTAGGGCTAACCATTAATCACTATAAATGAAACTCAAACTGATAGATGCAAAAAATAAACAATCAGGTGATGCATAGAAGTATAAGACCCTCTAACTTTGGGAAATTCACCTTCAGAATTTTGGGAAAACAAATAAGACAAAAAAACAACTCAGTTTATCAAGAGGGAACTCCTAAAGATCATATCTTGAGCTATTGGGAACTTTGAAATAAGACTGCAGAGCATGGACAAAGGGCAACATCGAAACAAGACCTCTTTGACTTAACTAAGACAACCAATAGTTCAGAGAGAGATTTCAGAAATGGATTTTTGATTAGCTATGAGTAAGAAAGGCATACCGTGAATCATACTAGACAACATACATAATAACCATTATTGAAACTGATAACAAGTTCTTAGGGTACCAAAGCGCAATTAAGAATTCTTTGACATAACCAAGAAAGATGAAAAACCTAGAAGTTGTAATGAATTAGGAAACTTGAGGTGCCTCCATGGGCATATCTCAAATCTATTCTTTACTGACCTACAGCAAGCAAGAAGCATGAAAACATGTATGATAAAATAAGGAACACAATACCATTCACCAAGCCATGGAATCCTACAAACAATCCTCCTCCACCATCCAAGTCAAGCAAGAGATCATTCACTTCATAAGACAGTATTTCTTCAAAGCTTATAATACTATGTATTGCTCTATAACATCAAGTACAGCCTCTGGTTATAATGAATTCTCTTGGATTATATAGGCCAAAGAGAAAGAAACCCTCATAGAGCATCTAAAAGGCCATTGGCCTAATACAAATATCTGATTTTGTCCTTGAGGCTTTGCAAAGCCCAAGGCACAAAATATCTTCAAAAATATCTATTTAAGGTAATAATAGAAATAAAATTGACTTTTAATCTCTGACATAGAGTTAAAAATAGCTAATCGCACATTTGGATGATCATATTCAGAAAACTACTTTTTTAGCCAAGATGCTACAAGAGCGTAGCAGCAGAAAGAATCATGTTTTTTAGATAACTTTTGAGTGACTTGTAGATGTTGAAACGAGGCTTGTGATAGCTCGTTGGAAAGCCCTGGATGTCTAGTTTCTGGAAATACTTTATTTTTTCCAAACGGATCCTTGGAAGTCTATCAAAAGGTGTACTGAGTGAAAAAAACCCGGGAGGGTCTCATTTGCTGATATGTGAGGCAGAAAGGTGAATGTTGGTTGATTTTTGCCTCTTTGGGGGACCAAAACACCTCCTTTTGATCTGAAAATTTGTGAGTAGCTGCCCCAAAATTTAATACATCCAAAAAAATGACTTTCATGACCTGAGGATGCTCCTAGTAAACATGGCAGCGCTTAGAAAAATGTGCAATTAGGGCCAAAAAACACAAAAAACAAGATCATGTCAAAATTTGCTCAATTTTGGCGAGCAAACCCCTTATGGGTTATTAGAAGCATGAAAGGAAGCTGAAGCCAATATTTAAGCCTAGATATGTCTTTTTCCACTTTTTTCACCGGGCGCCTCCTTCGGGCAGTTTTGAGACTTTCTTGAGCAATTTTGAGTTTTCTTCGAGAAAATCGATTCAATTTCTTGTAGTGCCCTGTCATCTTCCTTTGCAAACCCAAGTCTTTGTTTGCTTTGTCTAATTTATCCTCCAAATTCTTGTTCACTCTTTCAAGCCATGATTATTTATCTTTTTCTATCTCTTGGGCAAGTAATTGTGTGAGAGGATAAGATCGAACAAGGGTTGCTTCTTCTTCCCTCTTTTTCTCCAAAGCTTTCCTAAGACCCATAGTCTTAGGCATTTTTCTTACTGCCTACTCTTCTTCCTCAATATTATCAAATTCTCCCATATACTCTTCAAGCTTGACTTGTGCTTTGTATGCTTCCCTTTGGTATTTGAATGCTCAGGCTTCTTAAATTTCCATTTGCCCACTCATTTTTTTATTTTGCATTTGTAGAAAATGTATGAGGTCCCTTGACCTTTCTAGATCAATTTCTAAGTCATGTATTTGGGCTTCTCTGTTTTGCAAAAGTGACTCAAGAGTTCTAGCTTCATCATCTCCAGCATCACTGTCTATTTGTATGATGTCAAACTCCCTTTCTTTTTCATGGCTACTCTCCTGCTGTTCAACTTTTTCTTTGCCCTTTCTTTGGATACACTTCTTGGTTCTTGTTATTTTTTGCAATTCAACAATACTCTTCTTAGGCAGTTTTCCTCTACTCCTTAGCACCCTAGTGACATTACTAGTCACTGCTGGAGTGATCTTCTTCTTCTTTGCAGATCTGGTGTTTTTATCCTTTGGTGCTTTTGGAGAATGAATCATGGCCCCTTGCCTAGGAGAGGCAGCAAGCCCATGTTCTTGGTTGTGTTGAGGAGAAGAGAGAGGAGGTTTTATCACTAGCAATTGTTCAACTTGATCCTTTACACTGTTGCCTCCATCATCACTTGCTTTGATACCCTGTTCACTGTTTTCCTCACTGTTTTGAGTTTGTTTAGTGCTGCTAGCTTTATCATCTCTTTTTTCTACTTTACTATATTTACTGCCTATTTGTGGACTGCCTTGTGTACCCTCCTTACTATCTTGAATTTGTTGAGGGCTTCCTTCATTGTGACCATCTTCTTTGTCATTTTTCATGCTGCCATCATCTTCACTGTCTTCCTTTGACTCTATGTGTGGGCTGCCACCATGGTCACTGCTCTATTGGGAGGCACTTTTTTCACTGTCTCTACTGCTCTGCTGATTTTCACTTTCATTATTTCCTTCACTGTCTGTTTGAGGACTGTTTTGTTGTTCATCATCACTACCTTACTTGGAATCTTCACTGTTCCCTTGAGAACTTTCCTCCCGATTGATGTGCTGCTGATGGTCACTTTGTTCCTCATCAGTGCTTTGAACCTCTTCCCTTTTCTCTTCATCATCACTACCCTGTTGCTCTTCAATTTGCTTTTTATCCTCACTAGCTGTGGGTGGGCTTTCCCCATGTTCATTTTCACTACTTCGCTTGGGGCTGTTTTTTTCTTCATCCTCACTACTTTGTTGAGTGCCACTGACTTCCTTATCCTTTGGTGAGCTTTCCTCACCATCACTAGTATACTCATGGTCACTGTTCTATGGTTTGTCATCTGGTTCATGCTCACTACTTTTATTTTTGTCACTATGTTCCTCATCATCACTAACTTCATGCCTACTTTCATAAGACTGCTCTTTTTCACTATCAATCATAGGAGATTCTTGCTTTTGAGGAGTAGTTTGACTCGATGAAGGAGAGACATAGTGAGTGGAGGGTGAGGAGGACATATGAGATGGACCATGAGATGAAGAGGCAGTAGTGAAATCTAGATGAGAAATGAAAGTCTCCCAAGAAACTCCTTTCTTTTCAAGCTGGTGAAGGATGATGATTTTGATGAGAGAATGATGGAAAAGACTATTTTTTTGCTGAGCATGAGGTCTCTTTCGGACAAGGGAGGAAATCTTGTGTATGCTTTTGCAGAGGAAGAAAGGGATATTCAGAAAATGAGTTCTTGTGAAATGCATGAGGAGCTTGATGTGATAGGAATAAATTCGGGAATATCTCCCTTCACATGTGAAATATTTCATGATAACTCTCATGAGGGGGGCATAGTTGCTGAATAAGTGAGAAAAAGGAAATATAGCTTTGGCAAGCATCCTGATGGTCTAGTTTTAGGAAGGGCTTGTAGTGGTCTAGGTCCAAGTAGGCTTTTTTTAACCATTTCTCACCGAGATAGGGAATCTTGGTGGCCCTTGACATTGACCTAGGAGTGAGAACAAAATAAAGGCCTGCTAGGTGGACATGTTTTCCTTGCAGCCTCAGGGTGAACAACTATGTTAAGGGAGGGTGATTGGTGACCTCCTGGACTTTTTGGCAAAAATCAAGGCACCCTACCTCATGGAAGTTGAAAAGAACCGAAGGGGAGTCATTTATTTCTTAAGTTGTAATAGGCTCAAACATTTTGTGAAAACCACCCTTGCTGACCTTCTTTGGAGGCATAGTTTTGTTTAGGCTTTCTTTCACTTTCTTATCAAAACAGGTCTTTCAAATGAAAAAAAAATAGAACTCTTCTTTAAGCATTATTTTTCTCTTTTAAAAACTATGTTTGGCTTCTTAATCAAAACAGGCCTTTCAACTGATAATAATCCCTTTCTCAAAAACTGGGTTTTTCTCCTTACTCAAAAAACAGGCCTTTTGCAACCAGACAATAAGCCCTTTCTCCTCAATCATTGTCTTGTTGTCTCTTAGTAAACATGGTGGTTTTAAGAATAAACTGTGTTTTTGCCTTCATTGGACTGTGTCTTTTCTTAATAAAATTGATTCTTAACACCTCTCAAAATAAAAAACTTAGACAAGGAAAACAAGGAACACCTCTTGAAAATGTGTTGGCTTCTTTTGGAGATAAATTCACTGTGCAAAAAATCCGTTTTGTGGTGAATTGGAGGTATTTTTAGTGGTGATATGCTCTTGTGCATAGGCGCATAGCACCTGCATGCCGTTGTGGTGTTGTCGGGTCGGGCGCTGGGTGCCTTCTGAACGTCGGGCGGGGCCGGTTGGTCGACACACACAGGTGCACCGCACAATGCTACAGGTGCATCGCGTTGTGTGTAAAACTCTTTGGAGAGATGCTACAGGCGCATGGAACGACGCTACAGACGCGTCGCGTCATAAAATTTTTACCAACTGCTTGCCCAGGTTTCGAGAGAAACTCTCTTCTTTTGTCCTTTTTCATAATGGAAAGTGAACTTTAACTTTGAGAGCTTTTATAGCTTTTTTTAAAACGTTTTTGAACTCTTTTTCCCTCCTTGTGGCGATTTTGACATTTTTGCCTTTATATTTGTCATCAAACTGAAGATTTCCTTAAAACACAGTGTCTCTTTGTTTACCTTTTTAAACAAACCTTAACTTTTGGTATTTCTCGACCCTGCCCATTGCTGACAACTTTCTTCTACCACAGTGTTAACACTGGGAAACCTGACCCTCTACTCATTTTAAAGGAGGTCATCTTACATTTATAAAAAACTCATCTTCAATAGGTATAGTGTCTTCCTTTGCTTATTTGAAAAAGGAATAATTAGTAAACTGTGATCTTTTCTTATCACTTTTGAAGACCTTCAAAATAAATTGTGCCTGTTTACTAACTGATTTCTCCTTTTTTTCACGGTGTCTTCACAACAATACATCTTCAGCTCAGTATTTTCCCTGATGATTTTTCTTAAAGAAAGAGTTAGCACTTGATGATTTGACCCTCTGCTTTTTATGAAGGAGGTCTTATGCAACTGTGGTAAGTGGGCCCTCTACTTGTTATGAAAGAGGCAATGTTTGATAAACTGCATGGGCACTTTTTGACCTCTGTTAACCAAATGAAAAATTTACATGAAAAAAATGTTTGTGGCTCTTTAGACAAACTATGTTTATCATTCAAAAGAGATATTGTGCTTGTAATTCATGGGAGGCTTCTTTAGGACTGTGAGGGGTGCCCTTTCTTCTCTGGAAGGAGGTCTTTGATCTGACAGTGTTATCCTTTGAGAAAGGCTATTTGCTCCAAATATGGGCCCTATGAGACTGTGCCTTTATCCTCTGCCTACCTTTTGAAGGAGGCTTCCAAAACACAGCCTTTGTGACCCTTCAGATCTGTTATCCCCCCTATAAATTTTTGACAAGAAAACAGGGGGCTAAAATGTTTCTGAGCCTTCTGTGTCAAATTCCCCTCTGATCCCCTAAATCCTCCCAAAATCCCCTTTACATCCTGCACCCACCCCTTGTTTGGTTTAATTCCCCTCTTTTTCTCTATAGTTACCCATTTCTAGCCTCGAACTGCATTGAAAAAGGTTGGAAACCCACATTTGGACATATATGGGTCTTAGTCCCCTTCAGGCCAGTCCCCTTGACCTTTTCCCCACGTGACCCGGGTGCCGAAACCAGGCACTAGCTCAAAAAACGCTTAGCGCGTTTGGCTATCGAGAGTGTTTCTAACCGTTGATTTCCTTGCCATCCAACGGTCGTCGCGTTCCCCAAAACATCCACCGTTCACCCCGTTCACCGCTCAGATTGCATCACAGTCGTCCGTTTAACCCACCAAATCGACGGTCAGAGGTTCACCCGCCCTGTGGTCCCCGCCCTGCGCACTGTTCAAAAACCGGTGGTATCCATCGCACCACGTTTGGAGGATGGGCGGCAATTTTATTTTTGGAGCGATTCCACTCACCGCCCGACACGTGGCTCCGTCACTGTTTGAAAACCGCCCACCCATCATGCATTATTGTTCGGCAGAAAACTCGGCGTGATATGCACATGCACCATCCTATCTAGAGCTCTCCATCCAACGGTCATCGCACCCCGAAGATGCGCGGAAATTAACCCAAGGTATTCGTACCCCTGGCCCGCCATCCGTTGCCCTCCGATATGTTATCCACCATTGATATCCTCCTGAGATCGGATGGTCCAATTTCAATCGCCCTCCGCCGTGTCCCCAGCCATCGATCTCCTCTTGAGATCGGACGGTCCAGATTTATTCGCATGCCCGCCGTTGGCCGGTCCCGCCACATCACCATTCTACGTGTTTCATCACATCTTTTGCCCATCCCTGTATATATATCCATTCAAAGGTCAAATTTTAATGTTTTACATTAAAATTTCCGTTCTCGCCACCCTCCAACTGCATTTTCCCACTGCGCCACCATTCTGCAAGCCTCCCACTGCATTTTCCACCATAATCCCGCACTATTCCACCATTTCACCAGCTGCACATCCATTTTCATCGTCCTCGCTGCATCCATCCTCCCCGTGCATGTTTTCTTAACGAGTTTTCGTGTTTTGCAGGGTTTCAGGTGGCGAAAGCCTCCTCTGTTCACAGTCACTGCCATGGTGGCAAAGAATGCAAGGAAGAGCATGCGCAGAGATCGTATTTATGAAGAAATTCTGGGAAGGAGCCATGACAGGATGTGCATTCAAAGAACGCAGCTAAAAATCTGTCAAACCTTCCAGAATGATTTAAAGCACAGATTTCACAGTCAGAGGCAATTGTGGTAGCGACAAGGAGTATTGGTGGGAAAACAAAGTGTTTAAGGCCTGTAATTGCAGATTTTGAGCCTTAATCCAATTATTAGAAGGCAAAGGTACTAGAATCGAAGACCCCGAGGATCAATCAGAAGGTCTGATGCACAGAAATATAATAGTACCAGGGTTTCACATCAGCAGAACGTTCTTTCCATAAAGGATGATGTGCCCATACTATTTTCATTCTATGCCGTGTTCTAGAGAGATTTTCCAACCCTGACAACATTCCTATGCTACCAGCGCATTAGTTATGCATTATGCTAGACCCTAGCATCATTATTCTTCCTTTTTGTGAAATTCACCAGAACACTGTAGCGAGTACATCAGAGACATACCTGGAAGTAAATTACAGCCTGACGAAGACCATTCTTCTCATCCAACGAGTACCAGAGATAAATGCCCAGAATTTAAACTGAATGGAGCCTCAGCCCTCCTGCTGCTTCAGAGTTTTAATGCTGCACTTAAGTTTACATCTACTCGTGTTATTATTTTATCCTATAAGAATCCTGAAGAACGTATTGTAAAAGGTTGTTGTTGGTTGTTGGTTGTTGTTGTTCGGTTGTTGCCGATTGTTGTTAGAGGGATTCATTTTGACTGTTAGAACAGTCTTGGGAGGGAGTAGCAGAGTAGTTTGTAATGTAGTAGGCTGGGAGGAGAAATTCTGGACTGTAACAGCTATTGAGCTCAGGGTATGTGATTGGTTTTGCATCAATTAATCAAGCACATTGCATAGGATCCTGGTCTATTACTATTGGTGATGTTTTTCTAACACTGTTTATTACATTTTCATACTGCTTCATTTTCTGCTGGCTTGCATCAGAAATATGGCATAGGATTTACCCTTGTTAGGTACCGTATGTCTCTTCTCTCCTCGCCTCAATGTTTTCTGCTAAATGTGTTATCTAAGGGTTGATTTCAGCTAATTTAACCAGTGTAGTAGTTCCTTATGCTGCTAGCTGATGTATGAATTAATGAAACCTGTCTTTAGTTGTTCTTGTTGGGTTTAAGCTGGAAGATTTGGGAACATTGGGGATTAGAGTTAGCCATGTCCACTAGGATCCTTGTGCGACTAGCTGTCCTTTCTAAGATCTCTTGCTGGTGTCAAAGCATTGAAGGTTCAGAGTCCTTCTCTGATCTATAGACCCTGGCTCTGTTAAACTTATCTCTGTTTTCCCTTGGAGCATGCTAAAGCTGACCTAGAGTTAAATGACCTCTGGTCCGATCTATCAGCTGCCCCTTTGTCCCTCCATTGAAAGCTGCCTTTGAGTATGTCCAAGCAGGTCTGGAGTTAAATGACCTCTGACCTGATCTATAGACAGAAATTGGGTTGTTTTCCTTCTTTCACTTTCAATCCTTAATGTTTCATCCCACCATCTACCTAAAAATATCCTTTAGTGTAGATGACTTGCCCTCTGAAAGCCTTGGCTAGTTGTTGCATGTAATTACCTTTCATGACTCCATAGCCCAATGGATGGCACTTTCTTGACCTATCCTCTTTGTTGAAACATCCTGCTGTTTTTCCCTTTTTCTCCCATTACTTTCTCAGTTTATGATCTCATGACCAACCCAGCAACCAACCAACCAAATCATTTTAAACCCCCTTTGTGCTTCATAACTAGCCTAACATCTCATTTGAGCTTTCAAGGATATATCATTCTTTGTTTTATTGGAGATATCCCTCTCCGGGTCCAGGAGGGCTAGATCCTAGGGCCCCAAAGTGGTTCTGATGTTGTCTCATCCTTTGATCTTGCCAATCTGGCCAAAACATGGGAACCCCAACATAATGGTGACTCCACTGGGGAAATTCTGAGTGCCTAAATTGCTAACATTGGTCTATGTCCCATTGTCGTCTCCAACATAATGGCGACTCCACTGGGGAATTGAGTGCATTTATCTTACACACTCTTAAGCACTCAAAAGACCCAATATCTCTGGTTAGATTGGCATTCAATTGCTGATGGTGGACAGCAGCCTGCTCCAAACAGTCAAATTCATCCACCTGGCGACTCCACACTCCATAACTCCCAAAGGACCAAATGAATCCACTGGTAGAAGACTCTGAACTGGTTGAGAAGAAGCAATAGCCTTCTTTGCATAAATATGGATCCAGACATGGACAGGGACACAAAGTATGATGCTTTGTATGATCAATTAAATGAATTAACAGAAACGTTTGGTAAAGTGATGGAAATGTTCATGGCTAGTCTGAATGCAAATGATGATTATTTAGAACAGATTATGCCTCTTCCAAAACAAGAACAAACTCAAGACCTAGAAGATGAGAAAGACATGTACAATGCTCAAGAATTTGTAGAAGAAAGTGATCAAGAACTACCTGTTTGCTTACCTATGTCTTGTGTTACGCTGACTAGAGAATATCAGAGCCTAATAGCAAAATCTAATAGGGAACGCTGCTTTGAGGAAACAAGGGACCACATAGAAGAGGCAGAATCTGATGTGGAAGAAGAGGCTCAAGAAAACATCCAGCCTCCAAATAAGCTAATACAAGAGAAAGAGGACTGATGTTCTTCTATCCATGATGAGAGGAAAACCCATCCTTTGACAGGAGAAGAGATTGATCAGATATTAAACCAGCAGTCCACCTCAGAAATATTTTATAGAACACAAACTCTTGCTCATTCATCTCCTGAGTTTGATGATACAAATCCAGAAAGCTCCTCTGTGGATCGGGACGAAGAAAGACCTGCTGAAGATCCAGAAGGTTTGGTAGGCGACATTACTTACAATTATGATTTTCCTATTTATGATCCGTTTGATGATGTTTTTTTTCAAAGAGAAGCCGAGCTTGCAGGACCATCATCCTTAGAATCATGGGAGGAATATCAGAGCCAGCGATTTCAGAAAAGTAATGAAACCAGTCAGCCTATCTATGATACTGATGGGGAGAGCTACGATAGTATAATAGCAGATGAATATTCCTTGAATCTTCACTCTGCTTTACCACAAACCTTCAGTGAGACTAGAAAACAACAGCTTTCCTTTTCAGAGGATGAGGAGGTAAGCAAAGAAGAAATTCCTGAGCAAATTGAAAGCAAGGAGTTTTCTCTCGAAGAAGAGGAAGCAAAAGAACACACCCCTGCTCAAGAATACATAGATCTGTTCACAGATCTCAGCACCTCAAAGCAGAATATATCATAGCTCCAGGAGGACAACACTACCATATATGATGAGTCCTTTAGTTCAGAAAATGAAGAAGATGAGGGAGATTCTCTTTCTCAAGAGAGTCTTATTCATGATCTAGTGGAAGAAGAGGAAATCCTGGCTGAAACCTGCCTGTCAGATATTCATAACCAGGTATCATTTCATGATCCTTATGTACATTTCCTGCACACATTTGAAGAAGGATCAGGGGTTTTTTTGAGCAGCATGTTGCAAACAGAAAGAAAATTTTTTGTAGCTGCTATTGTGGAACAAAAAGAGTGGGAGCAGCCCTGCCTATCCAGCATTCTCAAAGAGTTGAGCAAGAGAAACCAGTCATGGGCTCATTTGATGGACTGGTTGCATTGGAAGACAATGTTTGTAAGCTAGACTTGTAAATATTCTAGTTAGAGTAGGGTAGGTAGGAAAAGCTCAATAAAGCTCAGTCTATGAGCAAGTAGTTAGTTGTTTTAATTTCTGCAAATTCCAGCAAGCCAGATAGTCTAATCCTGGCTTGAATGTTTTTCAATTTCTGTCTTTGAATGTACAGAAGAAATCTGCTAGACAGTCTAATCCTAGCAGATAGTAGTGTAGGTAGGGAAAGTTATGAGGCCAAGAGTCTAATTTGGTCTCATGGAGCAATAAGGGTAGAAATAGAATAGGTTTATTTTCTTGTTTTAAAAAAAATAAATGATGTAAATGGTTTGCTAGTCCAAATGCACCCT
Organism: Pinus albicaulis; assembly: GCA_034641835.2. NCBI lineage: Eukaryota > Viridiplantae > Streptophyta > Pinopsida > Pinales > Pinaceae > Pinus > Pinus albicaulis. The sequence goes on along the minus strand of CM076576.1, from coordinate 774,015,465 downwards.
GGAAGAAAAAATGCTAGGATTGTAGGATGGGTAGGTAGATTGTTTGAGATTTTTTCTGCTGATTTGATGTCTTCACAATTTGTGGCAGCTGATCCAAGAGAAGAAAAGACTGAGTCAAGAAGCAGGCATATGGCCTACACCAAAGATCATTTTTTGAATTCTTGACTCCTTCAAGAAGAAGCCATCCCCATGTGGAGCCACTGTTAGCCCCCCTATAATTTTTTGACAAGAAAACAGGGGGCTAAAATGTTTCTGAGCCTTCAAGGAATGCATTTCCTCTGAAAACACATCATCCTTGAAGTCTCCTCTGCCTTTTCCTTTGATAAATTCCCTCTGTTGACTCCCATTATAAGGTCTCACTGATCGCAATAAAATTTGTGCTCCAAAAGGCCTACTTTTGCCCCTTGTACCCCTGCAGAATGCCTGTTTTAACCTTTGTTTTCCCCTTGTCAAATTCCCCTCTGATCCCCTAAATCCTCCCAAAATCCCCTTTACATCCTGCACCCACCCCTTGTTTGGTTTAATTCCCCTCTTTTTCTCTATTGTTACCCATTTCTGGCCTCGAACTGCATTGAAAAAGGTTGGAAACCCACATTTGGACATATATGGGTCTTAGCCCCCTTCAGGCCAGCCCCCTTGACCTTTTCCCCACGTGACCCGGGCGCTGAAACCAGGCGCTAGCCCGAAAAGCGCTTAGAACGTTTGGCTATTGGGAGCGTTTCTAACCGTTTATTTCCTTGCCATCCGACGGTCGTCGCGTTCCCCACAACGTCCACCGTTCACCCCGTTCACCGCTCAGATCGCATCACAGTCGTCCGTTTAACCCACCAAATCGACGGTCAGAGGTTCACCCGCCCTGTGGTCCCCGCACCGCGCACTGTTCAAAAACCGGTGGTATCCATCGCACCGCATTTGGAGGATGGGCGGTAATTTTATTTTCAGAGCGATTCCACTCACCGCCCGACATGTGGCTCCATCACTATCTGAAAATCGCACACCCATCGCACATTATCATTCGGTAGAAAACCCAGCGCGATATGCACGTGCATCGTCCGATCCAGAGCTCTCCATCCAACGGTCATCGCACCCCGAAGATGCGCGGAAATTAACCCAAGGTATCTGTAACCCTGGCCCGCCATCCATCGCCCTCCTATATGTTTTCCACCGTCGATTTCCTCCTGAGATCAGATGATCTAGTTTCAATCACCCTCTTCCATGTCCTCAGCCGTCGATCTCCTCTTGAGATCGGACGATCCAGATTTATTCGCACGCCCGCCGTTGGCCGGTCCCGCCACGTCACCATTCCATGTGTTTCATCACATCTTTCACCCGTCCCTGTATATATATCCATTCAAAGGTCAAATGTTAATGTTTTACATTAAAATTTCCATTCTCACCACCCTTCAATTGCATTTTCCCACTGCGCCACCATTCTGCAAGCCTCCCACTGCATTTTCCAACGTAATCCCGCACTATTCCACCATTTCACCAGCTTCACGTCCATTTTCGTCGTCCCCGCTGCATCCACCCTCCCCATGCATGTTTTCTTAACGAGTTTACGTGTTTTGCAGGGTTTCAGGTGGCGAAATCCTCCTCTGTTCACAGTCACTGCCACGGTGGCAAAGAATGCAGGGAAGAGCATGCACAGAGATCGTATTTATGAAGAAATCCTGGGAAGGAGCCATGACAAGATGTGCATTCAAAGAACGCAGCTAAAAATCTGTCAAACCTTCCAGAACCATTTAAAGCATAGATTTCATAGTCAGAGGAAATTGTGTGAGCGGCAAGGAGTATTGGTGGGAAAACAAAGCGTTTAAGGCCTGTAATTGCAGATTTTGAGCCTTAATCCAATTATTATAAGGAAAAGGTACCAAAATCGAAGACCCCGAGGATCAATTAGAAGGTTCGACGCACAAAAATATAATAGTACCAGGGTTTCACATCAGCAGAATGTTCTTTCCATAAAGGACGACGTGCCCATACTATTTTCATTCTATGCCATGTTCTAGAGATAATTTCCAGCCCTGACAACCGTCCTATGCTACCAGCGCATTAGTTATGCAGTATGGCAGACCCTAGCATCATTATTCTGCCTTTTTGTGCAATTCACCAAAACACTGCAGTGAGTACATCAGAGACATACCTGGAAGTAAATTACAGCCTGACAAAGACCATTCTTCTCATCCAATGAGTACCAGAGATAAATGCCTAGAATTTAAACTGAATGGAGCCTCAGCCCTCCTGCTGCTTCAGAGTTTTAATGCTGCATTTAAGTTTACATATACTCCTGTTATTCTTTTCTCCTATAAGAATCATGAAGAACGTATTGTAAAAGGTTGTTGTTGGTTGTTGGTTGTTGTTGTTCGGTTGTTGCCGATTGCTGTTAGAGAGATTCATTTTGACTATTAGAACAGTCTTGGGAGGGAGTAGCAGAGTAGTTTGTAATGTAGTAGGCTAGGAGGAGAAAGTCTGGACTATAATAGCTTTTGATCTCAGGGTATGTGACTTGTTTTGCATCAATTAATCAAGCACATTTCACAGGATCCTGGTCTATTACTATTGGTGATGTTTTTCTAACACTGTTTATTACATTTTCATACTGTTTCATTTTCTGTTGGTTTGCATCAGAAATATGGCATAGGATTTACCCTTGTTAGGTACCCTATGTCTCTGCTCTCCTTGCCTCAATTTTTTCTGCTAAATGTGTTATCTAAGGGTTGATTTCAGCTAATATAACCAGTGTAGTAGTTCCTTATGCTGCTAGCTGATGTATGAATTAGTGAAATATGTCTTTAGTTGTTCTTGTTGGGTTTAAGCTGGAAGATTTGGGAACACTGGGGATTAGAGTTAGCCCTGTCCTCTAGGATCCTTGTGCAACCAGCTGGCCTTTCTAAGATCTCTTGCTGGTGTCAAAGCATTGAAGGTTCAAAGTCCTTCTCTGATCTATAGACCCTGGCTCTGTTAAACTTATCTCTGTTTTCCCTTGGAGCATGCTAAAGATGACCTGGAGTTAAATGACCTCTGGTCTGATCTATCAGCTGCCCCTTTGTCCCTCCATTGAAAGCTGCCTTTGAGTATGTCCAAGCAGGTCTGGAGTTAAATGACCTATGAATTGATCTATAGATAGAAATTGGGTTGTTTTCCTTCTTTCACTTTCTATCCTTAATGTTTCATCCCACCATCTATCTAAAAATATCCTTTAGTGTAGATGACTTGCCCTCTGAAAGCCTTGGCTAGTTTTTGCATGTAATTACCTTTCATGACTCCATAGCCCAATGGATGGCACTTTCTTGACCTATCCTCTTTGCTAAAACATCCTGCTGCTTTGCCCTTTTTCTCCCATTACTTTCTCAGTTTATGATCTCATGACCAACCCAGCAACCAACCAACAAAATCATTTTAAACCCCCTTTGTGCTTCATAACTAGCGTAACATCTCATTTGAGCTTTCAAGGATATATCATTCTTTGTTTTATTGGAGAGATGCCTCTCTGGGACCAGGAGGGCTAGATCTTAGGGCCCCAAAGTGGTTCTGATGTTGTCTCATATTTTGGTCTTGCCAATCTGGCCAAAACATGGGAACCCCAACAAGATCTACTATAAGGCGCCCTACTTATTTACTGATGGAGGTCCTGAAAAAATAGAAAACTTCATTCATTTCAAAACTATGACCCTTATCTGTTTGTTTGAAAAATACAAATAGAAGGCAATAGTGAATCTTTGGTACTTATCCTTGATGAAATCATTTGAATCATAATGCCCTTTGCTTCATGAGGACCTGTCAGTAATGTACATCCTTTTTGCATAAAATCACTGTGAATATTCAGGAGTAAAAAATGTGCTTTGTAAATGGTGAGTGCTCACTGATAGGCATCCTTAAAACAACTCTTTTTTCCCTTGACTATGTTTTCATAAGATGCAGTGAGCTTGTCCTTGATTGCCTTTCAAAGCCCAGGTGCATGGTAAGGTATAGGAAGAATCTTTCCTTTTTACACTTTCACTATGATTCCTAATTTTCTTTAAAGCTCTTTTATGTCAAATACTGTTGCTTTTACCTACAAAAACCGATTTTCACCTTTTGGATTTGAAACCATGTAGACCTTACTTTTTGTACTTCATCTGATTTATGATGGCAAACTACTTCAGCATGAGAGACATATTTGCATTAGTTCTCTTGCTCTCCTTTGCACACTGTCATTTATTGAATACATCCCTTCAGAGATGTAATTGGTAGATGATCTTTGATTTTTTGAGAACTTAGCAGTGTGTCATAAAATCAGGCTTGAAAAGTCCTTTTTCTTTAGTTATGGAACTTCTTTCACTATTTCTTCTTGAATTGAAATTTTGTGAGCTTCTCTTGAAAAAAAACAAAGCGACCTATTTGATGGTGTGTGACCTAGGGATAGACAAGGGTTTTTCTTTGAAAAATGATAAGACATGATGGCTGACTGATATTGAAGACAGGGTTTTGAATTTTTGACTAGAGAAAGCTTTTCTCAAGGTATGTGCCCTAAACACCACCACTTAGACCTAGGCATTTTATTATAATTTCTAAAGAGTTTCTCAGGCATAATCAGGTTATCATATGACAAAATAATCAGTGAGATAGGGACAGGTGCTTTGCTAAATGTTGGACAGTGAGATTTATGGAAACAGGGGATTTTGATAGCAGGGAGACGAAACCTATGACAACTTATAGATAGGGAGACTTTGTTGAATGATGATAGGTAGGGAAATTGAAGACTATTCTCATCATAGGCTAAAGGAGGGGTGGGAAGATAAAAATTTGTTTAAGGTGTTTTCTAGATGACAAATTGACAGATTGGGATTAGCTTCTAGAAAACTCTGCCAAGGAATCTAGTCATCAAAATAGGTAAAAATACTGATGACTAACAATGGCTCCATTTGGGGAGGGTAGCTCCCTTTCAGGAGGTGTCAAGAATTGCAGATATCTAGCTTGTGAAGACTAGTGCCTTATCCATTGGTGCAAATTTCTCTATTTCTAGATGCTATTTCTGAAAATTTATAGCATGATTAGCATCAAATTCATCTTTACCTACCCGGCTATAAATCCTAAAATTTTTTCTTCTTTAGGTGCACTTGGACTAGCAACCCTTTGAGATGATATTTTTGAAAAAAGGAAAACTATCTAATTCTACACTTATATCTTCCGAGAGTTCAGATTAAACTGATGAACTCCTCTGATTCTCTACCTATGCTAGATTGACTATCAAGATTAAGTTGTTTGACAAGATTTCATTTGCTAAACTAAAACATGAAATTGAAACATGACCAAATCAGGATTAGACAATCTGAGTTGTCATGTGTTTGTGGCATAAAAGACAAGCTGCACACAAATATTATTTTCGCAAAAAATGGGATTTAGAAAAATCAGGGCTAGGATACATAGTTTTCTTTTCATCACTGTTTTCCTCTTTGGTTCTGTTTTGAGTGTGTGGAACCAATATCTTTTCCTAATTTACTTTCATTGATAAGTCAAGCTTACACAATTTGAATATCACTTCTTTTACTAACTTATCAGTAATCAATTTAAAACATGTCCAGTTATGATTATGCTAGATAATTGAACAAGATATCTTTTGAGCACTAGTAGTGGCATTTAGATTTGCGCACTTTCAACATGACTATTTTTTGAACATGGGGCTTTTCTGATATTTTTGAAACTGCCCTCTTTTCTAATTTTCTACTATTTCTGTATTTTCTATTTTTTATTTATTTTTTCAAACAATAATATGTACAATGAGTGAAAATTTTAAAACTAGAAATCCTGAGAATGGTGGAACTTGAGCATTTTGTCTTCAAAGGGATCTCCCGATGCTCTTGGTCCGGTCAGCTATTTAAAAGAAAAGTTTGGAAAATTTTACCTTTCAAGCACAACATAAGGGTTCTTGCAAGAGTCTTTGAAAAATCCTGTATCTTCTTGCTACTTTTCTCTATACCTTTGATTTCCACTCCTGCCTTTGTTGTACATCTTCTTTAGGTAATACAGATACTCTTTGTCATTTTTAAAATAGATAATGACATTGTCAAGGTACATCATAGTGAAGAAATTCAGAACTAGAAACATGGCCTTCAGGAACATGTCTTTGGTGTCTGGCGGTTTTGCAACCCTAGGTTTGAATTTGGAACTGCTTCTAGTGTATTTAAAAAAATCTTTAAGTTGTTTTCTTTGAAGAGGAATTAATTGATGATATCCTAAAACATAAATTTTCAAAGAAATATGATTAGAAACTCCTAGCTTCTGTATGGTATGATATGTTTTAGGAAGGATATAAGTGCTGTTCTGGAGAGGTTTATCTATGTTCCTGAAATCTACACATATCCTATGTCTGTTTGTTTTGTCTTTAATTGCTAATGTTTGACGAAGATTTTTGCATTTATCTTTGTAAGGGTTATTTCTTAAAATAATGGCATTTTCATAGTGTTTTAAACTGTTTTCCCGAAATGTATTAGTATCTTGAACAATTTTTCATACTCTAGCAGTTCTTAATCTCTGGTGAAATGACAGAATTTTAGCTAGTTCAATTAGCTCAGGTGTCTTCGAACTGTTGTTATCATATTCCCTTTTATTAAATTTATCATAAATTTTCCCTAGATTCATCAAAGTGGTTGCAAAATTTAAAGCTTTACTTGGAGAGGTAAGGTTTTGGGATGGTGAAGCATTCAAGTATGGTAAGAACATAAGACTCCCCTGCTCCTGATTTCCAAAGAGGTTTGTACTATGTAAGCCTTCCAATGCTTCTGTTTTGAAAAAAGTTTCTGATTGTACTTTTGATGTTTGTCCTTGGTTTGAGCAACTTGCTTGAGGGTGTAGAATGTGCTATGTTTTCTGATCTATCTCTATTTCTAGAAAATCAAATTCCCACTCTTCAAGACACAATTGTTTGGGTCATGATAGTTTTGAGTATCCAACTCATCATAGAGAATCTGGGGCGTCTGATGCAGTGTGCCTAGATTTGTTTCAATTTCTCCTACATGTTTATCAATGTCTTCATCAGTATGTAAAATGAAGGAATTTAGGTCTAAATGTATGGAATACATAGGGATGTTATCTGGAATTTCTTGGCTGCTAACCATATATTTCATGTGTGATTCCCGATACAGTATTCTTGTTTGATTAAACACAAGAATGGTGGTGTAAGACATATCTAGTTGAATATTTCCTTGAAGCTTGGCCCCCCAAGATCTGGATAAAAGAATTCTGTACTTGGGAGGGATGTCTGCTACCACTATGTCCATGGCTAGGTGTTTTGCAAGTACTTGGGCCAAACTGACACAAAGATATTTTATCAGGCCTAGACACTTGACTCTGCTTGAATCAAACGAATATAAGTCTTTATAAGGTTTTGTTATTTCTAGGCCTAATCTTTCCATTACTACTCGCGGCATGAGATTGTGAGAGGCCTCGGAATCTAACATGACATTATGTAGGATTTGGTCATGTATATTCAGACTAATGTAAAAAGGAAGAGTGGTTCCCTCTTGATATTTTCCTTCTATTTTTGGTCCAAACAACACCTCAGAGGTATCATCAACTAGGTGTAAAGTATATGCATCATTTCCTATGTTTAGGACCTTTAGCACTTGAGATTTGTATGAGCTTTGGGCAATAAGTTCAGTGAGAGGCATGGTGATCTTAATTTTGGCGATTTCTCCTTCAAAACTGAAGGGTGCTTGTAGTTTAGATATATTTGCTTCATTTTTTTCAGCCATGAATTTCTCTATATTTTTAATTTTCTGATTTTGATTTGGAGTTTTGTTCAATACAGTGGTTTCGGGGATCTTAGTAGAGGTACTAGGACAGTTAGGATCAAGGCTTGCCTGGCTAGTTTTGTATTTGTTTTGGTCAGTTCTCTTAGCCATGATTTTGTTACTATCGGTTGTTATTTTAAGAATGGTATCGGGGGTTTTTGTAACAACAGTGTCTGAGCTACCTTTCTTAGAATTGTCTTGGTTTTTCTTACTCCTAAGATCATATTGCCTATGAAATTCCATTATGGCGTTTTGTAATCCTACCTCAGGATATTCGGGGTCCTCACAATTTGCTTCATTTTGATTCGAGGAGAAGAAAACTTGTTCTTCTTCTGTGAGGAAAACCTCACCCTCGCCATCAGAACCTATCAAGTTTAAGTGATTTTCATCAAGTGGTTCCATATCTATTTCTACCTCATCAACATAGTTTTCATGGAAAGGTGGCCTGATCTGTTGGTCATTTTCCCTTGGTTTGTTTTGAGGCAGGTCTCTTCTAAAGTTTTGGTTCCGGTTTCTGTTTTGAGGATTTTTCTGGTTATCCTTAAGAGGTGCTTTTTCATTTAGATTCATTCTTTCCCACATTCTTTCCATGGTTTTAACTAGGTTGTCTATTCTGGGATCTGAGGAGGAAATTGAAGGCATGACCTCATCTCGGTACGTGACTTTCTTTTCTGATCTTACCCTATCTCCTTTCTCGGCTAGGTTGGCTTCGACACTAACAGCGACTTTTTGCATTTCTTCTAAACTTGCGGGGTCTCTTTCTCTTATTTGGTATGTCATATCTGGATCGAAACATTCGGGAAATTTTTCTAATGCTGAGCCAAGTGGAGGTCTCATGTGAGGCGGGAGGGCATTATAGACACTGTTGAATCTAGTGCAATAGTCCTGAACACTTTCCCCCATATTCCTTTTAAGATTGTTATATTTGGAAAGGATTTGGATGGGTTTTTTTTTTAGTACAAAGGGTAATTGTGTGGTTTTTCTTGACTACTTACCATGTTATTCATTATTGTTTCCCTATGTAGTCTTCTTGATTGACCAAACACTGGTATTGTAGCATATGTCATGTCCATTTGTAGGGTCCCTTGTAATTTTTCTCCCCATGAGTGAGATAAAAGCATTCCATACTTGGGGGGGATGTCAACGACAACTATATCCATCACTAAAATCTTTGTTGGTATTTGAGCTAGAGTGACACAAATATCTTTGGTAAGACCTAGACACCTAACTTTACTAGACTTAAAAGAGTATAAATATCTATAAGGTCTAGTGATTTCAAGGCCAAGATTATCCATGAAATCCTTTGGCATAAGGTTATGTGATGCACCGGAATCCAACATGGCATTATGGAGTATCTTGTCATGAATATTTAGAATGACATAAAATGGAGGGACACCTCATTCTTGGGGTTTACCATCAACCTTTGGCCCAAACAAAAGTTCAGGTTGATCATCACTTAAATTGATAGTATCAGTAATCCCCCCTATATTTAGTACTTTTAGGACCTGAGACCTATACACATTCTTGTTGATCAATTCAGTGAGAGGGATAAATATCTTCACTTTATCAAGTTCACTCTCAATACCGAATGGTGTTTGAGTTTTTAGTAGATTTGAAAAATGAGTTCTTTCAACCGCTACCTTTTGGGTAATTTCAGATTGTTTGCTTGTAGTAGGAATGTCTATCTGAGCATTTATGGCAGGAATGTCTACCGTTTTCTTGGTATTGTTTTCTATGTTTTTATTTTCTGAGTTATTTACATTTTTCTTTGAGTTTTCTGTTTTTTTCTTAACCTCGTATTCAAATACTTTCTTGGCAGAATTTTCTGAATTATTTTTACTGTAATTATCTAAGTTTTTCTTGCTTCTTACATTGTATCGTTTGTGAACCTCCATAATGGAATTCTCAAATCCCAATTTGTAATCCTTAAATTCTTCAGACTCTAACTCTGTATGGGTTAGTGAAAACAATCCTTGTTCTTCTTCAGTGAGAAAAATAGAATCATCTTCATTAATTCCAATTAAATTAATCTGATTTTACTCAACTTCCTCAACTACTCCTTCATCTTCATCAGCATAGTTTTCTTGAAAAGGAGGCCTAATCTGCTGATCAAGACCTATTTTGTCTCTCTGTCTAACTTGAAGAGGGTTTCTTCTTCGATTCTGATTTCTATTTTGGGAAGCTGGTTGATTTTCTCTAGGAATAGCTCTCTCATTCAGACTAATTATCTCCATCATCCTCTCCATATTCCTTGCCAAATTGTCAATTTTAGCATCGAATGTAGATGCCATGTGTTCTTCCCTTGTTGTAACTCTCGTCTCGGTTCTCATCTTAGCCCTTTTTTCTATTAACTTAGCTTCTGCACTCACAACATCTCTTTGCATTTCTTCTAAAGTTGGTAAGTCTCTTTCCCTAAGTTGATAGGCCATGTCTAGGTCAAAACCATCTGGGAATTTAACTAGGAATAACCCTTGGGGTGGTTTCATGTGGGCAGAAAGTGTGTTGTATATAATGTTAAACCTATTACATTAGTCTTGGACACTCTCTCCTAGAGAAATATTGATACTCTCATATTCTGATAAAATCTGTAGTGGATTTTTCTTGATTTCCCATCTATTAATGAATGTTTGGTGAAATGCAGGGAGATCCTGAATGCTATTAGCAGTTAAAACCTTAAACCATTTTCTAACACCCCCCCCCCCCCCCCAAAAAAAAATTTGAGCAAAAATTCTCAATTTGACACTATCTTCATCAATTTATTATAGATCAAACAATCGTTCATTTTATCTATATGATGTTAGGCACAAGATCATTCCCATCAAATTGTGTAATCTTATATTGGTAATCTCGAGGCATAGGGGGTAAAGGTGTTGGAAATACCAATGGGGCATATCTGGTTGCCATGATTGGTGGAGGTGGTGGAGGGAGGTGAACATTGGATGAAGTAGGATGGGTAGAGGCAGTGGGAGAAGATGTTTGGGTAACAGTTTGAGTATGGGGATGAACAAAATTAGTGTTAGGGATTGTGGAGGAAGTAAGACTAACTGACCTGAGGTGAACTGTTTGAGATGTAATTAAATAAGTTGTTATGGTTAAGGCGGTTAAACCTATCGAATGCTGGAGGTAGGCATCATTGAAATTTGAGGTAAACCGCGTCGCTAAATCTCGGAGAATATCAAAATCCTGGAGAAGTTGGGTATTAGATTGAAGTTGCGAATAGGTTTCTCTCATTGGACTTTGATGTAGGATAGATGGATCAAAAATTGTATGGTTAGTCCAGTTCTCGGATTTGGTTCTAAATAAACCTTGTTCAAAATGCAAATCAAATTGAATGTCTTGCAAAGTGACAAATGGAGGGAGTTAGACCTGTGGAGAACTATGCTGCTGGTTTGAATTTTAGTTCTAGGATTCTTTCTCAAAATCTTCCTAGGATTGTCCACAATAGGAGGAGGATTTGGATTAGGATGGGATCTAGTGGATATTATTTTGGGAGCTAGAATTTAATTTAGAATCACAGACAAACTGATAATTGAAAATTGAAAGAAACCAATCTTAAAAGAAATTCTGTCATATAGTGCTTTTAATTGGGGTTTTTGAATTCGAATGAAAAAGAGTTTTTTTTTTCAGTTGATTGTCTCCAGTATGGTCACCACGATATTATTTCCCTATACTTTATAAGATTGGCAAGACTAAAATATAAAGGACAACATCAAACCACTTTGGAGCCTAGGATCTAGCCCTCCTAGACTCAGAGAGTGATCCCTTTGTAAGGTTTAGCTTGTTTTTTAAGTTTTCAGATATTAGGATAGTTAAATTAAATCTGAGAGTTGTTTTTTATTGATAGTTTTTGTTGGATTAAGGGATATTTTTAAACTATTTCCATTGGGCTATGGATTCAATACAAGTTGGGTGTGTGCATCAATTTTCCAGAGCAATTGCAAGGCAAGCTAGATGTATATACTAGTGCTTTATAACAAAGTGAAATGGAGAAATGGTGAAAAATGATTTCAGTAGTAGTTTAAAAGTAGTTAAGCATTCTTAAACTAGACATCAGAAGAAAACATTTAAATTTTAAAAACAACCAGACTTAAAGTGCTCTGTGCAGCAAATCTTAATCTTCATATTTCAGTTTTTTACAGTTTGAAAATGAAACATTGACAAAAGAAACAATGGAAAACATTAAACATGGTAAAGAAAATACATCACCAAGAAAACACAGCACATGAATCTTGTAAAATGGTTTTTCTATTGATGCTCCAGCTCCGAAATTACAAATGCTCCAATCAAAAAATCCTTACAATCTAGGGTCTAACCACTAATATTGAATCAAGATGAAATATTTAAACTAATTCCAACTGATTGTCTTATCAAAAGAGGCAATCTTCTCATTTATTGCAATAGTAACTGATTATTGACAATTGTGACCCTTATATGGACACGTTGAAATGGTTTTGACCAATGGCTAAAGTCTCCATAAAGCTGTTATTGAGTGTTGTAGTGGTTTTTTGTGCTAGAAAATTCAATTCTAATGTGATGTACTGATACACTGGATCTAGTGACTTGATGACGAGCTGAGCAGGTTGCTCTATTGTCATGTTGAGATGTCATAATTCTTGCAATTCACATAATTTCTCCCATTCCTCTGGACTCAAAATCTTGATCCTGATTAATCTTTTGTATATCTCATCAGTTTCTATGTACTTCATAAATGTTGGCTTCACCCGAAAGATGTGCTTGATTTCATGTTGTATGAAGATCTCATTACTGAGAACTTCATAGAAAGCCCTCCCTGTCATAGTGTTCTTCATATTAGCATGCTTGGATGCATCCTTTGAGATGTCAGTGAGCTTATTTACATAATATGGTTTTTCCATAAGTTTGTCATTAATCACAAACAAGGAAGGAAATCCTTTCTTGCTCAGAGGTTCAATCCTGCTGTTCACTCCAATCTAAAGCTGATTACACTTCTCCTCAACCTGTCTAACTAAACTATTCTTGTTCAACACTTTCTTTACTTCAAGTATTTTTGTTGTCCTGTCTTCTACCCCAGGAGGTTCCAACTCAAAATTTCATTTCAAATTTAGAAATTTGATAATGTTGTTAGCAGTTGTAGGCTTATCACCAAGTTCTTCATTTTCCTTTTCTATTGCAACACTTACCAGATGGATTAAATCTCTCTACTAAAACGTTATCTAGATTTATGGCCATATCTCATTCATGGAGTCAATTATATTCAACATGATAATTTATTTCACTCTTTCTACCATGTTCCCAATTGAAGACTCCGAAAGCTAATTCTACAAAATTTCTGTCAAATTCTTATTGATCATAACTCTGTAGCATGTGTTGAATCATTCATCTTTAACTGATCTTGTAGGGTAGTGACTTGGTCTTGCAGTTTTTTGATTTCAGCTATCTGCAAAGACATATTTTCCATAGCCTTAACTAACTTCCAATGCCTTCACCTGGTGTACTTGGAGCTGTAGATGTTTCTGAATAAATGACAACAAGAGGGACTGCTTGTAATGGAATCATGGCCTTGGCTACTTCCTTTACTGCCTCTCTCACTAATTTTTGTTTCTCTTTTATCATTTTCTCTATCTCGTTTTCCATTTTCTTAATCTATTCAGCTTTTTCAATGATCAGCTGCATCCTTTCTGCCTTTTGTGTCTCATTTTCCTCTATATCCTTTGTTAGAGGATCTTCTGTTGCTGGAATCTTGAGCTGCTTCCTCAAATATGCTATATCTACATTTTTTTATTTACAATTGCTTCTTCCACTTCTATATTTGATGGGTTATACACAATTTGTATCATTAAATCCTCTAGGGATTTAATCCTTGTGTCTTTGGCCATGGAGTAAATCTTTTCCATTTTCAGCTGTGACTGTGTATTGGACAATGTAACCTGAAATTTTGATAGAATCATGGTTTTAGTGGTCAATGTGGAGGAGATAATTTCTCTTGTCTACTTATGCATTTACATTTGGTCTATTGGATGAATGTTCTTCACATGAAATTCAAAATAAGTCTTCTTGTAGTCTGCTGCAGTTTTGGATTGAGGGATCTGTGCTTCCACAAAAGCCATCTTCATTCTTCCCTTCTAAGAGTCAAAAGATGATAAAAGTCTTCTCTGGGAACTAATGTTTTGTTTCCAGAAATGATTATAGGTGTTGGTTTTAAGTATCTCATTCCTTATTTTGAATCTTTAAATGTATTATAGATATCCTCCTCCTTTTTCCCTGTAGTGGAAGTAGATTTAGGAGTCTGCAAACTCTACTGCTGAAATCAGATGGTGGTAGAATATGTTGAGAAAATGGTCTGGCCACTTGCTGGAGAAGAGCTTGGTGAATCTCTGATTGTAATAATTGTTTTTTTATCTTTCTCACTACTCTGGTCAATGTCCATGTGGACTCTAGGTCTCTTTCTGTATTTCATCTTGAACTCTTTGGTCCATGTGTCAATATCCATGTCAGCTTGATTATCCGTTGTCCTCTTACTTCCTATTTCCTTCTGTGACTCCTTTCCCTTGTCATATTTAGCTCCTGGATATTTCCTTTCTTGTCGAGTTTGTGTTTGAATCCTGACATGGAAATCACCTGCTCTTCTGCCTCCTAGAGTGTGTTGGCTGCCCATTCTTCTTGATTCATGTACTACTCTATCTCCAATATGTGTGTGTGGATGTATAATGTGGATTTTTTCTCCACCCTATTCTTGGAGATGATTGCTATTGGGTCATAAGACCATGTGAAGATATGAGTGAACTTCATCTCCTTCAATATTCTATCTGCGTCCTCCCGATTTCTCTGTTATTGCAAATGAATCGACATTTGATTTGATCCTGAATTGAAACTTTTTCTTTGCAGAGACAAAATGCACCTCATATGAATTTATCATTTGTCTTATATGCTCTAGTGTAAATATCCTCATAGAGAGGTACTTTAGCAATTTTTAGGGGGCCAATTCACAGCCATAAACTATGATCTCTGTGTAGTTTTGGTACAGGTACCAATCTACTGTTCTAATATGATCAGGAGCTCAGGACCAGGTGTCGTAAAATGGTCAAAAATGAAAGTGCTCAGAACTGGTTGGAACCTGAACGAACGGATAGTGCTCGTCTTCCTGATTCCGGCGCCGCGAACGGTTCGAAAAATGGTCTCCGTATGAAGAAGTTATTCAGCTTCAAAGTTTTGTCAATTTCATTAAAAAATGGCAAAATTGGTTTTGGAAAAATTTTATTAAAAAAAGAATATTCCACAGAATATTCTGGGAATATTCCGTGAAATATTCCGCAGAATATTCTGGGGAATATTTCATTTCGTGGCCAATCAGGAAGCGCCACGTGGCTAGCCCGGAGGCCGCCACGTGGGCCCCAAGTCGGAATTTGAAATTGGCGTTCAAAAATTTTATTATGGCGCGGATGGGTTTTGAACCCGCGACCGGTCTAATATAATGCACACAACTTACCGTTGGGCCACAGCTCTACGTTGTTATATGGGCGGCAATAAAATAATATTTAACGTGTGTATTGGTTTGGGCGGGGCCCGAAGGGGGCCAGCCCCTAAGGGCCAGCCCCCGTGGCATTTGACCGTCCGGCGGAACCCTGGCCCGAAGCTCGGCGCGCATTTGAATGCGGTTTAACAACCTTTGAAACGTGGCATATTAAAACTTTGGTTATGCGGATTTATTTGGGTTTGTTTGTTATTTAAACATTCACGTTGGTTATAACGTTATGTGGTATTAAAACGTTTGAAACCCAATTGACATAACCGCCGGCCATATGAACGGATAACCACGACACTTATTGCCAGTATAACCGCGCGCTATTTTGGTGGTTCCGCCCCGATTTTTAGCGCCATTTGCTAATTTGGAGTTGTTAACTGCAGTCTCTCCACATTTAGTGGAGTTTCCTAAGGAGTAAGAGGCAGTTCAGTAAATGTGCCATAACTTTTGATTGGGAAGGTCTTTCAAGACGATTTTTTTATATATTTTGAGTGTAGAGGGCATTCTGGAGCTGTTGGAAGGGTCTGCAGAGCCATCAGGGCATTTTATCTGCGAATTTTACAGCGCTTTTGACAGTGACTCCATTAGAGCTAAGGGGAAAGATTGCTGCATTGGGCTACCTTCCTCCAATGGAGGTGAATTTGTAGTCTATTTCTACTGTTTTGGACCTTATGAGTCTGTTTTAGCAGTCTATTTTCTCATTAGAGGAGTTTATACAGATGTAATCTCATTTGCACCATTTAATCAAAAGAGGACTAAGCCTAATTAGAGGCTTTAGGACCAGCAGAGGTAGCCCAAGAGAGGGGTGAACCGCTTAAACAAATATCTGCTATTCATGTGTGTATTATGGCTGTTTATTTTCAGATTTTGATAGTTTAAAAAATAAAATTTAATGAGCATGCTTTTCCAAAACAAGTTTATACAGGAAGCAAAACTTGTTGTTTTAACTTCAAACCTCTTCACACAAATTGCAGAACATATGCTCTTGCTTATTCACATTTAAAACAGATCATTGAACACTTTGAATTCAGAAACAAAAGACTTTCATTGATTTTGTTATTTGTGTTTATATCTTATTTCCTTAGACAGAGTCTGTAGAGGGCCAGGTAGCCTCTGGAACTCATCCTCTCTTTAGAGGTGACATGTCCAGTGAATGCCCCTACAGTCCATCTCTGTATGGGAAATGATTTATTCTCACATTTTCAAGAGGTGACTTGGAGTTTATTCTCTGTATGGGAAATTTAAAATTATGAGTATTTGCACAAACCAACCTATTCAGTCAATTTGAAATTATGAAAATGGATACCTTGCACCCTTAAACAAGTACATTCCATTTTCAGATCAGATGGTATCAGAGCACTAGGTTTGCTTGACTGAAGAGCAGGTTGCAAAGTTGGTTTGCTTGTCTGACATCATTAGCTTGATTGTGTAGCTTGAAAGGTGTCTTAAGCAGTGTTGAAAATTGACTGCTTTACTTTATTATTCTGCAAACTACTTGTTGTTTGAGTTTGCTGAAGCTCTTTTGTTCATTTTTATAATGACAACTTCCATAAGTGAGCTATCAAAATTGTCCTCCTTCACAAGATTTTTTGATGAAGGCTTGAAGCAAGAATTTTTCATCATGTTGAATATGGTGAAAGAAATGTATGAGGATGAAAGAAAGAGCTCTAGACTTCAAGAGCAGTTGAATTCCATGAGGGAAGAGAAGCAGTTGCTTTCTGACCATTTGCAGGAAATGGAAGGCCAACTTCGTATGGCAAACATGAAGCTGGAAAAGATGTCTGAGTTGGAGACACAACTCCTGGTTTCTAAAGAAGCCTTAGCCAAGTATCAGCTTGAAGAAGAGGTAAACAACTCTAGTTTGTCTTCAAATTCTTTTAAGAATGTTTATGAACTTGGTTCTTTTGAGAAACATACCAAAGGCATAGGGTCCAAGTTGATGTCCAAGATGGGATATGAAGGAAAAGGACTGGGAAAACATGCACAGGGTATAGTTGAGCCAATAATGGTTGAAGTAAGGCCTAAAAATTTGGGTCTTGGTTATGGACAATCTTATGGAGAAAGTTCCAAATCAGCCATGAAGGAAGAAGGTGTGCATCAGCATGCACTTGAACAAGGGAGTGGTGAAAGCTCTAAAACCATTGATGGGATTGTTAGTGTTCCAAAGGGAGCTTCTTCTTCTTTTGATTCACCTCCTCATGAAGGTAATGAAGGTGAAAGAGAAAGGTTTAAATCTGATTTCAATCATATTTCCTTTGATCATGTAAAGCATGAAAAATTTCCACATAAGCATGGGAAAAGAATTGCATGTTCTTTTTGTGGTTTGTTTAACCATAGTGTTTCTAGATGTTGGAAAAGAATGGCAACATACAGGAAAATTTTGAAGGAAAGAAGGCAAGAAGCCAAAGTTCCAATGAACAATGCAAATCATGCGGTCAAGAAGATGAACATGTGTTGCACTTATTGCCATAAGCAAGGACATACTGTTGAAAGGTGTTGGACTCTGAATCCAACAATGCTTCCACAAAAGTTGAAGAAGTGGGAGAAAGAGTATGACAAGAATGGGAAGGAAGTTTCCATCATTGATATGTGTCAGGATGATACACATGTTGATATTGATGTGCAGTTAAAGGAATCACCTTTGAAATGGATTGGTAAGAAATGGTTAGAATTCTTATCCAATTAAAGTTGCATGTCTTTTGATTGAATGCATTTTCTTTGTTAAAGGAATGCAAGTTGCAGGATGGAAAAGCTGAGTATGAGACTCACTCTATCGTAGCGAAAGTTATATTCATTTCAGCTTTGAAAGTACATGTACATGTGATTGAGGATCTTGTACTTTTGATTGTACTTAAGAGAAAGTTGAAGGATAAATTGCATGCATGAGAATGAGATGCATGAGCACAGGGATCATGATGATTTCCTTGTATTTTAAACATGTATGTGTGATTAACTTGAAGGGTTGATTACTTTGTTTTTATCCATGCATGTAATGTTATTGACTTGGAAAAAGTTAATTTGATCTCCAATATTGTAAAGAGGAGAAATGATGAAGTGTTTCATCTTTGTAAAAGCCTTTTCATTTGGGAGGCAGTTCTTCTTCTGGAATGGAGGTGCCTTGGATGGGCATCGTGACAGTTGGCAAGTCCACATATTCAGGGGAATATTTCAGCTCATATTTCAGCAAGTTTCATTGCTGGTTCCTGCAATTTCAGATTTGTCTGGTGAAAGAACTTGGTCGGGATTCGACAAGTACTTGGCGTATGCAGCAAAAAGTCGCCATGATGACAGTTAGCAAGGCAGGACATTTTTGGGCATTAGTATGCTCTTTTGGCTGACTGGAAGAGGATATTTCTATTCCTCAAGTGCTGTACAGTTCAGTGCAGAGATTCAGTAAGCTTTTGGGGACCAAAAGCCCTTCTCTATTTGGGGAGAGTGTGATCTAGGAAAGCTCGAGGACCGTGTGTCGTAAAATGGTCAAAAATGAAAGTGCTCAGAACTGGTTGGAACCTGAACGAACGGATAGTGCTCGTCTTCCTGATTCCGGCGCCGCGAACGGTTCGAAAAATGGTCTCCGTATGAAGAAGTTATTCAGCTTCAAAGTTTTGTCAATTTCATTAAAAAATGGCAAAATTGGTTTTGGAAAAATTTTATTAAAAAAAGAATATTCCACAGAATATTCTGGGAATATTCCGTGAAATATTCCGCAGAATATTCTGGGGAATATTTCATTTCGTGGCCAATCAGGAAGCGCCACGTGGCTAGCCCGGAGGCCGCCACGTGGGCCCCAAGTCGGAATTTGAAATTGGCGTTCAAAAATTTTATTATGGCGCGGATGGGTTTTGAACCCGCGACCGGTCTAATATAATGCACACAACTTACCGTTGGGCCACAGCTCTACGTTGTTATATGGGCGGCAATAAAATAATATTTAACGTGTGTATTGGTTTGGGCGGGGCCCGAAGGGGGCCAGCCCCTAAGGGCCAGCCCCCGTGGCATTTGACCGTCCGGCGGAACCCTGGCCCGAAGCTCGGCGCGCATTTGAATGCGGTTTAACAACCTTTGAAACGTGGCATATTAAAACTTTGGTTATGCGGATTTATTTGGGTTTGTTTGTTATTTAAACATTCACGTTGGTTATAACGTTATGTGGTATTAAAACGTTTGAAACCCAATTGACATAACCGCCGGCCATATGAACGGATAACCACGACACTTATTGCCAGTATAACCGCGCGCTATTTTGGTGGTTCCGCCCCGATTTTTAGCGCCATTTGCTAATTTGGAGTTGTTAACTGCAGTCTCTCCACATTTAGTGGAGTTTCCTAAGGAGTAAGAGGCAGTTCAGTAAATGTGCCATAACTTTTGATTGGGAAGGTCTTTCAAGACGATTTTTTTATATATTTTGAGTGTAGAGGGCATTCTGGAGCTGTTGGAAGGGTCTGCAGAGCCATCAGGGCATTTTATCTGCGAATTTTACAGCGCTTTTGACAGTGACTCCATTAGAGCTAAGGGGAAAGATTGCTGCATTGGGCTACCTTCCTCCAATGGAGGTGAATTTGTAGTCTATTTCTACTGTTTTGGACCTTATGAGTCTGTTTTAGCAGTCTATTTTCTCATTAGAGGAGTTTATACAGATGTAATCTCATTTGCACCATTTAATCAAAAGAGGACTAAGCCTAATTAGAGGCTTTAGGACCAGCAGAGGTAGCCCAAGAGAGGGGTGAACCGCTTAAACAAATATCTGCTATTCATGTGTGTATTATGGCTGTTTATTTTCAGATTTTGATAGTTTAAAAAATAAAATTTAATGAGCATGCTTTTCCAAAACAAGTTTATACAGGAAGCAAAACTTGTTGTTTTAACTTCAAACCTCTTCACACAAATTGCAGAACATATGCTCTTGCTTATTCACATTTAAAACAGATCATTGAACACTTTGAATTCAGAAACAAAAGACTTTCATTGATTTTGTTATTTGTGTTTATATCTTATTTCCTTAGACAGAGTCTGTAGAGGGCCAGGTAGCCTCTGGAACTCATCCTCTCTTTAGAGGTGACATGTCCAGTGAATGCCCCTACAGTCCATCTCTGTATGGGAAATGATTTATTCTCACATTTTCAAGAGGTGACTTGGAGTTTATTCTCTGTATGGGAAATTTAAAATTATGAGTATTTGCACAAACCAACCTATTCAGTCAATTTGAAATTATGAAAATGGATACCTTGCACCCTTAAACAAGTACATTCCATTTTCAGATCATAATATGATCTACCAACCACATAACCTTATTAATTTCCTCACTAACCCTTGGCTCTATTGCACTGGTAGTGTAAGGACTGGAGCTGAACTGATCTTTTCTTTTAAAGCTTCAAAAGATTTTTGTTGTTTGCCTCCCCATTAGAAGCCTTTCTTCACACTTTTCACTACATGCATAAGAGCTGCGATGGAAGAAAAGTTAGCAATAAACTTCCTCCAATATTTAGTTGCACCTAAGAAACTTCTTACCTTGGTAACTGTTTTGGGTGTGGGCTAATTCAATATGACCTTCACTTTAGAAGGATCAATTCTCAATTCTCCTCCTCCTACAATATGTCCCAAATAGACCAAAGAAGTCTTTCCAAAATCACATTTTGACATCTTAAGAAACAATTTCTCTTTCTTCAAAATATCAAGAACTCTATTCACATGCAAGACATGATCTTCTCTTGTTTTTCTGAAAATCAATATGTCATCAAGTATACAGTAACAAAGTCATCAAGGAATGGTTTCAAAACATTATCCATAACTCGCATGAAAGTTGTCGATGCATTACATAAACCAAAAGGCATAACTAGCCACTCAAAGAGTCCTTGTTTAGTTTTGAATGAAGTTTTCCATATATCACTTTCTGCAATTCTTACTTGATGATATCCACTTCGTAACTCTAACTTAGTGAAATTTTTTTCTTCTTTCAGCTGATCAAGAAAATCATCTATTCTTGAGAGTGGGTAAATATTTTTAACCGTAATCTTGTTCAAAGCTCGAAAATCTACACACATGTGCCAAGTTCCATCTTTCTTTGGTATCAAGACTATGGGTGAACCGCATGGCAAGGCACTTGGCCTTCTGATTCATTTATACAAAATCTCTTCCATTTTCCGATGTTTGGAAGAGGACAATCATGCTGCAGCTAAATATCATGTTGAATTTCCCTTTTCGGAGGCAATCCTGTTGGCTCCTGAAACATCTCATGATTCACATTAAACACATCATATAAATACGATTTCAACTTAGAATCACATCCCTCAAAATATTCATGATTAATATCAACTTTAGGCTTAATCATCAGAAGAACAAAATTCTTACTTGAATTTACCAGCCTCTTAACCTGTCCAGCATTTACCAAAGCGATGTTTGTCTTCTTGCGATGTGCTCTAGCAATGAACTCCTTGCCATCTTTGAATAAATGATACTTGTTATCATGGTGATAGAAGATCGCTTTCCTGTCATAAAAGTAAGGACTTCCTAATATAATACCAGTTATTTCAAGTGAAACCAAATCTAATTCAACCGTGTCATCAAATCTTGCAATGATTGCAAACCTCAATATACATTTCTTTGAAACTTGTGAATTTGCATCCTTACAAATCCAACCCAATGGATATGGTTTTGGATGTGGTATGGTCTCATGGTTAATTTTTTTGACCAAATGTTCAGAGATTAAGTTTTCTTGTGACCCACTGTCAAATAGTGTGTTAATATTGGTATGCTTGGATACGACCCTCACATGAAACAATTCTATTCTTTCTTCTTCATTTGGGGTGTTTATGTGATAATTGATGTATTGGTACTGGGTTTAGTTTCAATTTATTTTCCCTTCATATTCTTCAATCCCATGGTTGTGATTTTAGTTTCATCACCTAAATCAGATCCTAAATCATGTTGAACTGTAGCAGTAGATTTTTCTTTCCCTTTGTTATTGGGTTTATTTGGCCTCAATTCCGATTGTAATTTCCAACAATGAGTTTCATCATGGCCTTCTTTTGAACAATGTTTAAAAGTAAATTTTTCGGCCTCTTTCTTAATAGATGCATTCATTTTTTTTTTTTACCTTTTGAGGTATTTTCCTTGGCTTTACCCTTAAAAGGTTTCTTTCTATCCTCTTCAGAAATGTTCTTCCCTCTAGCTTCTATATTTGTGGCCTAAACACAACCTTCATCTAGACTAGTGGGGTTAAACATGAGAATAGTATGTTTTAGGTAGCTATGTAAGCCTCCTATGTACTTTAGCAAAGTGTCTTGGCTCTGCAAATCCACCCCTAATAAGAGAGCTCTTCTCCTAAATTCTTGGGTGTTTTCTTGCACATTTTGTCCCTTTAACTGCCTAAAGTTCTACCAATTCATGATTGCTTTCTGCATATGAGCTAATGGATAAAACTGTTGTTTAATAGAAGTAATAAAATCTGACCATGATAGAATAATCTTACTATGTTTCTTGATTTCCTCCTTTGTCTTGGCTTCCTACCAAATAAGATCTGCGTCTTCCATTCTCAAAGAAGCTAATTGAATTTTTGTATCATCATCTTAAAGGTTTTTTGTTCTCAAATAGACCTCCAATTTTCTAATCCAATTATCTAGCTTGTCTGCATTTACTTCACTATTTAACATTGGCAATTCGAACTTAACATCAATTTTTAATAAAGGATATTTACCAGTGCTCTTAGACTTGTGGCTGATGTACTGAAGAAGAAGTAGAAGATGATGATGATGATGATGCGGGTGAAGATTATGGCTCTCCATTACCTCCATTTCCTCCATTTACCTTCTTTGAATTGTCTTCATCATGTTGACCTCCTGAAGATCCTTGTCCTTCCTTTTGAAGTTTAGATCCTTCTCCTTCTATTATCTCATTCCTTTCTTGATAAATAATTATAACCATCTCAGTCATGTCAAGAAATGATTTCCTGAACACTCTTTCTTCCTCCTTAGGGTCAAATTATTCATGAATTTCTCCTTCCTCATGATGCATGCTTAATGGAGCTTCTGCTTCTTTAGGAGGTGAACTAGGTGGTGGAGATTATGGAAATATTTATTCCACCAGTTTTCCTTCTCCCCTTTTGAGCTTGAGCCTTGTAAGCATCTAAAAATTTCAAACAGTTAAGCAATTATTTGCACTAAAAAACACCAGAGAAAAACTCTAGCTCTGATATGAATCTGATATGAAATAACTGAATTAGTTTTTTTATGTGAAGTGTATTTCAATTTTAAAAACATGTGCACAATCCATTCATTAGTTTTCATAAGGATTAAGGAGTTTATCCATGATGTGTAGATGATTTTTAGTGAATTAGAAGCATAAAATAAGCATAAATAACATTGAAAAATAGTGTAAAACAAAGAATTAAGTCACCACATGAAATTTACTCAGCAGACATGATGAAGAAGTTCACCCCTCCTCGGCTACATCTGCTGGTCCAGCTCCCAATGGCTTTTCCATCTTTCATTATTCTCAAAAAAATTATATTACATGTAGTTACAGTGCTATAATGGTTATTTTCTCTACACCAATGGCTCCAGAATGCTCCAATTAGTCAAAAATGAATCTTCATTCACTCATAATAATAAAAAATTGGGCCTCCTACACTTTTGCCCAGTATCTCCTAGGAAAACTCCACTAAAAGTGGATAACTCCAGTTAACTGGAGTTAAAACTAGGCAGACTGCAAAAAATGGTGTGCCCCTAACTCCTCTACAAAAATTGACTGCATTAGAAGTGTGATGGTTGGGGGGTGGCCACATGTGCACCCCCAAACTGTTTAATGTCGGTGGTTAAGTGGATCTCACGTCGGAACTTTAGTTTAACGGTTGAACTGTGGTTGTTACCATCAGTTAGTGCTTATCCATGTAGTTTGGGATGGTGTTAAACGATGCGATATGACATAACCGTCAGCGACCACTGGCAATTCCCAACCCCCAATCGTATTTGCATTACAACATAAATACAATATGACTTCTAATATGGTTAAGTAACTTGTGTAGCATGGATGGTAAACAGTTGTGCGTGCCCAGCAGGAGGTCTGGGGGTCAAGCCTTGTGGACCCTCACAAAATTTTAATATGCAGTTGCAGGGACACGTGGCGGCCTCAAGGTTGGCCATGTGGCAGCCTCTAATTGGCTCTTCTAAGCCTGTACCACAAATAGAAACCTCACACTTATCATCCAATGATTGGTCCTGAGAAAGGAATATTTTGAAGAATATTCTCCTTTTTTGTTGATTGTACATCCACTTTTCTGATTGTGCATCCTAGTCAAACCTGGTCAAATTGTCGTAATTTTACTTTTTTTCCATTTCGATCAGAACACAATATCTTCCTCATACGAAATCAGTTTTTTGAACTGTTCATGGCACTGGAATCAGGAAGACAAGATCTACACAACCATCTTGGTTTCAACCCAATCCTATAACTTTGAATTTTGAGAAAAAAATTATGATCTCCTGATCATTTTCCCACAGGCCTATATCATCAACTTCATCAAGGAATTTGTCCTCGAGCCAGCAGTAGACATCTAATAAATCAAATTCAGAATTTATCTCGTGGATTTTAAATTCTCAGCCTGCCAATGAGAGGTGATCTAGGTCCACCTGAGGGTAGACCATTGGATTGAATGGCCGTTGATCTTTCTTTGGAGGCATTGTTGTCTTCTATGATTTATTTCACTATACAGTGAATAATGGGATTGAAAAGAGAAGGGAACAAAGAGGGGAACAATTGCAGATTAGAATGGGGAAGGGAGAAAATAGAGGGGAACTGTGATTTAATTTGTAGAGTACCGTGATTTCTTCAGATAATCTGGAGACTGTCTTCACTAACCTTGGTTGTCAATATTCTGCAATTATATTCACATGTATCAGTAAAATAGAATGAGCATGGTAAAATTTACAATCTGCGTTTAATTCGGACTATAACAGGTGATTGGGCAACCGCTGATTTGGCACAGGTCCGTTGGATAATGAATTGGGCCATTTATGGTGCAACGACTTCATCGCAGGAGTGGATTTGATAGGGCGGAGTGGACAGATAGGCAAAGATGTGGTGCAACGGTACGGGGCAATGGTAATTTCAATGGTCAAAGGAAGTGGCAGTTTAGAATGGAGTGGTAACCAATTTTTGGAGGGGTGTCCTGGTGGTAAGCGATAAGAGACGGGGGGGTGAAAAATGCCTAGAGCATGACACGTAACATCGACGGTGGTATTGAATAACATAAATTGCAGAACCCCCCCCCCCCCACCCTATGTTAACATTTAGAGGCTAAAGGGGGGGGAGAAAAGTAGTGTAGGTCGTCGAATGGATAGGGAGTGTGTGGAGATGACCGGGAGATGAAAATAGGTTAATGAGATGGGATGCATGACATGATGGTGGGGTCAAGGGATGTATGTGACGAGATGTATACTTTAAGACTTAGGGTAGGAAATGAAATGTTTTGGAGGTTTTGGAATAAGGGTGAAATATAAATTTTTGGACTTAGGATAAAATAGAATATAAAATAGTTATGTCCCTTTTCAAAGAACATAAATGTTCAAACTTAGGAACTAATCCCTTATCCAAACGTTTTACAATGCAAACACCCTTTGTCTTCGGATTCTTCTCCTTCACCATGGAAAACCTAAAACTCTTAAACTGCACTTTATAGTAAAATTATATTATTTCCTCCATTTTTCTTCTCAGCATATCCACCTACCCAAAATACAAATATAACATTTTTTCTTCTTCTACAAGGTGCATTTGGACTTTCAGACCCTTAAACATATTTTCTTTTAAGCTTCTAACCTAACATTTATCCTTATTTCTTCCATTGACTGAGATTAAACTGTTGAGTCAATTCATTTCTACCTATCTATTGATATGCTAAGATTAAACTGTTTGGAAAATCTTTATTTTCTAACTTGTCAACAAAAATTGAAAATTGTACAATCATGCTTAAACTGTATGATTGAAAAAACCTATCTAATGAGTAGTGGCATTTTAATTTGAAGCACTTTCACTATTATTTATTTTTGGGGTTTTCTTTCTTTTTATTTTTTCTCTTATTCCCCTTTTTCTATTTTTTACAGGGTCTTTTCTTTTCTTTTTCATATTTTTTATTGGAAATATTTTGTATATTGAAAAACTTTTCAATATGAAATTGCAAGGAAGATGAAATATCCAATCACCTTGAGATCTTATGATTTATAGGATACTAATTTGTAATATATGTAATATAGTCTATTTAAAGAGGGAAATTAAACCAACAAATTAATAATTATAACCATATTTTTTATGATTAATAATCAAACTATCTATATTAATATATCAAGCTCCAAGAGGCATCAAATCTCTTGAGGTGTAAACCTATTTTAGAGTAAGCATATTATATTCTCATTTGTTATTACATTCAAATTATCGTTCAAATATATTAAAAAGTAACTTAGTATTAATTTAAAACAATTTCAAACATCCACATTCTTTTTAATTTATAAAATATATTGTTAACAAATTTTCTACTAAAAAAAATTTGTAGACTAGGTTAGACCATACCCATCCAATATGTCATTTTTATAACTTTCAAAATTTATTGAAAATATAACTTAATAATGAGTTTAAATCATTTCCAAAATTCACATTTTTTATAATATTGCAATTAAACCTTTAACTGGATCAAAACCTCTTATTCAAATTTTCTTATATATTATCCATGGATTTTTTACAAGTGATTCAAACTAATCCAACATGAATTTTTTATAATTTTCATATTTTATTAAAATATAACCTAATAATAAGTTAAAGTAATTTTCAAAAATCACATTTTTCATGACATTCCAATTGAAAATCATTTTATTTGAGGTGAGGCCCCTTAATGAGGACTCACCATTTACGATCCATGAAATGTGGGGAAAGAATCTAGTTTTTGGTGTTTTTATTATGAGAGAGAGAAAAAAAACAATCTACTAAATATTTTTTGTGCCTTAGTTTAACTTATAGATGAAATGGTATTTTTCACAACTATTTTTTTAAAAACTTGAATTTAAATTGTATAATCTACATAATTCGCATTTTTTAGGGTGCTGAATTCATTTATGTATTCAAAATTGTATTTTAAAAAACAAAACATCTTAAAATTGTATTTTCCTATTTTAGTGAATTGTCATGAAAAACGTTATCTCCTAAATTCATAATTAGGATTCATGGTTTACTAATTTACCACCCACAAAATGTAGATAAATACTCCAAGTTCCAAAAAAAAATAAAAAAATAAAATTATAAAAGTAAAATTAAAGTATTCACAAATTTTCCTTGAAAACAATATCTACACATCCAACATGGCCATAACCACATAATCTTCTTCGAAAAAAATTTGTAGACCAAATCAAAATGCTATTCAACCAAAATGGCCTTTTGATAAGGTTGAAATTTTCTTCACATTGATTTATACACTAGGTCAAATCCCTACTCATCCAACATAGCCACTTTATAATGTTCACATTTTTTTTTTTTTGGCTATGTCCTTAAGTGGGTCAAAATCATTAACTGAAATTTCTCTATTATTAATGCTCATTATTTGACAAGTGATCCACGATTCGCCATTATTTTAGAAGTGATTCCATACTTCTACTTGGAGAGTCTCAATCACTGTTTTGATTGATTTATCACATTGTCCTTTTGTAAGTAATTTCTCTACATATAAACTTTTGTTGTTTTACAAATGATTCAGGATTGTTCCATTATTTTACAAGTGATTCACTATTGCAGCATAGAGATTATTAATTAGTATTATTATTATATTTTTCTGTAAGTAATTTTCCTATATTTGATATGATTATTTAGTCATTATGGACTGTGTTGTTCAAAGATAATTTTTTCCATGTCGAAAAAAAAAACTATTTATTAACCCTCCTTATTTTACAAGTGATTAACAATTTCTACTTCTAGTCTGTTGATTAGTGCTCTGAATTGATTGATATTACTATGTTTAAAAATTTTCACTATATATTAAGCCTTGCTATCTCCCTATATTTGATATGGTTATTTAGCCATTATACACTCCGCTGTTGAAAGAAGTTTAGTTTTTTGAGGTGAAAAAAAAACATAATTTCCATATGTATTAACCCTTATTATTTTGTGATTTACATATAAACCTTTGTTGTTTTACAAATGATTCATGATTGTTCCATTATTTTACAAGTGATTCACTATTGCAACATAGAGATTATTAATTAGTATTATTATTATGTTTTTCTGTAAGTAATTTTCCTATATTTAATATGGTTATTTAGTCATTATAGACTGTGTTGTTCAAAGATGATTTTTTTTCATGTCGAAAAAAAACTATTTATTAACCCTCCTTATTTTACAAGTGATTGACAATTTCTACTTCTAATCTGTTGATTAGTACTCTGAATTGATTGATATTACTATGTTTAAAAAAATTTGCTATATATTAACCCTTGTTATTTCCCTATATTTGATATGGTTATTTAGCCATTATACACTCCGCTGTTGAAAGAAGTTTAGTTTTTTGAGGTGAAAAAAAAACACGTAATTTCCATATGTATTAACCCTCATTATTTTACACGTGATTCACTATTTCTACTTTATAGGGATTCGCTATTTATAGTTGGAGAGTTTTGATTAGTGTTCGGAATTGATTGATGTCACTGTACTTAGGAAATTTTGTTATGGTTATTTAGCCATTATAGTTATTTAGTCATTATACACTTAGTTGTTAGAAAGAAATTTCTCTTTTTGAGGTGGAAAAAAAAAGTAATTTCCTATTTATTAACCCTCATTATTTTACGGATAATTCACTGTTTCTCATTATTTTACGGATAATTCACTGTTTCTACTTAGAGAATATTGATTAGTGTTTGGAATTGATCGATCTCATTGTACTTGAGCAATTTCTTTATATATTAACCGTTATTATTTTAAAAGTGATTTACAATTTGTGCATTATTTTACAAGCGATTTACAATTTATACTAGAGTAGTATAGATGAGTGATCTCATTGATGATTGATTTCACTTTCTTTCTGTAAGCAATTTCCTTATATATCAAATTGATTGAGAATTTGTACATGATTTTACAAGTGATTTACCATTTCTATTTACTCTTGTTATTATTCTCGTTATTTTACAAATGATTTACCGTTTGTACATTATTTTATAAGTTATTTACAATTTCTATTAAACCTTGTTATTTTACCAGTGATTTACAATTTCTGAATTCTATTCAGAAAGTAAAGCACATTACTCCCATTGATTAATTTCATTTTTTTTTTAATATTAACCCTCATTATTTTACAAATAATTCGAGATTTCTCCATTGTTTACAAGTGATTCACGATTTCTACCTCGATAGTATGGATCCGTATATAATTGACAATTTCAGTCGATTATATCAGTATATGATTTACGATTTATGGATCAGTATATGATTTACAATTTCTGTCCATTATGATTTACAATTTCAGTCCATTATATCAGTATATGATTTGCGATTTATGGATCAGTATATGATTTACAATTTCTGTCCATTATATCAGTATATGATTTACGATTTCTGTCCATTATTTACAAGTGGTTCAGGATTTCTACCTGGATAGTATCGATCATCAATGTTTCGATTGATCTCACTTTGAGTACATTATTTGGACCAACTACAAACTCAAACTCATTCTACTATTATTGATAAGTTTAAATATCTATAATTTGTTTCTGTGTGATGAATTTATGCTTTTATTCAACATTTCCATTCATCATAAAGTAACAGGTTATAATTTATAATAGGTGGATTTATCTAACTATTAATATGATGAATTTATATTTGTATTCAACAATTCCATATCATAAAGTAACAAGTTGTAATTTAAAACAGGTGGATTTCTACGATGAATTTATGTTTTTAAAGTAGTTAGAATTTTATTAGTATGATGAATTTATGAATTATATTTTTATAGTAGTTAGAATTTTATTTTAGTCTTCATTAATAGAGGAAGAATAAAAAAAAAATCTGTTTTCTCATCTAAAATTAGAGAGTCATGGCATAACCTAGTGGGAAATCTACATGGAAACCATTAAACTAGATGGAGATCCTCCAATGAAAAGGTTGGAGGATTTCAAAACTCATAAATTTATTATTCTACCCTATTGGGAATGTATAGTACCAATGTATTTTGTGGCATTAATTCATGTAGAGAAAAGGGAAAAGTGTATAGGAGCACAACACAAAATTTACAAAGATGAGAATAATGTTGAGTATCTCCCGAGTGAAGAAAAACGTACTCCTTAAGTATCCGAGGGGTATGCACAACCACCTATGGAATCAAGTGATTTTATTCACACCCAAAATGGTAGATGAGGCTTGTGTCTAGGGACACTGCCTATAGAACATAAGCCAGAAGAAAGGGTAATCAAGTGGGTAAAATAAGAAGAGGCACCAAAAATCTTCCAAGGAGGAGATGAAAAAGTGGAAATGGGGAAAGGAAAAAATGACACCATCCATATCATATCAATACAATGATCCCAACAATCACTTTAACCATTGTAACATTGATGGTTATATGAAGGAGAAATTTTGAAAGTTGCATCGAGATCTCAAACCAAAGAACTGAAATAAAGTGATGGGTCAACAAGGAGATAAAGATACAAGGAGATAAAGATAACAAATTAGTGCATACTCAAATTAACTATCCATCTTGATTTTATTGATAAAGTAGAGTTAGATGTAGTTCCTCATGATATATGTGTACATGTATTTGACAGTCCCCATATGTACATGCTATATGTGATTTTCATTTTGAGATATAGTTAATACCCCCTCATCAAGGAAGGAAAATCCTTCATCATTAATATGCAGAAGGGAAAGTCAAAACTTTTCCTACTAAGTGCCAACCATGCCAAAAACATGATCATTTCTAGTAGGAAGTATGTTTTTTTTATTTTTAAAAGAAAACCATCTAAAGAATATTCCAAGAAATATAATTCATCCGTAGACGACTTCACTAAGAAATAAAAAAAAAAAAAAAATCATGAGTTATTACAAAAATAGAATGGTGTGTTCCAAGAGCCTAAGGTATAACACCTATGAGGGAAGTCAAGCATGAGATCTAGTTGTTGTTGGGCTCTCTTTTGCCAAAAAATGGGCTATAAAATAAATATGTTATAGAGGAAAATGATATGAGGAAGTAGATGAAGTAGCTATTGGAGTATGTTGTTATTCAACCAAGTACTTCACTATATGGGTTATCCATTATAATTATGCCTAAGAAGGAAGGAATAATTATAATTATTGGAATAGGGTGCTATGTAGAAATACACTCAAGAAGATGTAGTCCCTACTTAATGTAGATGATTTATTGGATTATTTTCAGAAATCTAAATAATTCACCAAGATAGACTTAAAGTTAGTGTATCATGAAGTTTGAGTCAGAGAATATGGTACCTATAATATTGCCTTCAAAACCAAACAATGTTTATATGTATGGTTACTTATGTTGTTTTTCCTATGAAATACACCAAATACATTCATGAAGTTAATCAAAGATGTACTATGCCCTATTATAGATTCATTTTGTATTGTTTATTTGGACGATATACTATTATGCGATGCTACATCTAAGAACAACATCTCACATATGATGTAGGTGCAAAAGACATTGAAGAAGCACCAATTAATGTAAAATATCAAGAAGTGGCATTTTTTACAATAGTATTTGGTGTATCTTTGATGTGGTATAGTTGGAGGAGAGCCAAAAGTAGACCCTTCCAAGAAGAAAGTCATCATGAAGTGATTAGTGCCTTATTTTTCTAAGGTTAATAGTTTTGTCAGGGACGTACAGTACCCGAGGAAATTCATAGGCTCAGTTTTGTAGGCTTTAACCCTGTACAGAAATTATCTACAATTGAATCTTAAAAAACAGAAAATAAACAATAGCGACAGAATAAAACATAAAACAAATATGTGCAAAGATTTTACCTTGGATCCCAAATCGGGACTACTTTCTTGATCTTTCATTATATTCCTTTTAATGTTACAACACATATATATACATGTCGAAGCATTCATCAACCCCAATCCATTAACCTTAGATCAGAACATAACCCTAGTTCCCTTGACTGGATCTACAAAATACCAAGGGCCAAAAAACATCATGCCCCAAAACCATGTGCAAACCCATGCACAAAACCATGGGCGGGTCTGCCCACTAAAAAATAGGGTTCATAAACATTTTTCCCAGGGCACTATTGCCCCCCTGTCACCCCCTTGTTGCGGCCGGCACAACATGCAGGGGGGTTCCCCCCCCGGAGCGTTTAACTAATTGTGGAAAGAATATAACACATACCCAACATTCTCCCACTTGTTTTATTTCCACAGCGGGCCACAGGAGAGCCTAGTCATTAGTCCAGCTCTGCAACACCCATTGTTTCTCTACATCAAGAGAACTTATGAGTGCTCACATACTTTGTCAATGCATCTTCAAAATTCTTCAAAGTGTCCACCTTTACCAATAACACCCTTTTATCCTCAACCATATCTCTTACAAAGTGATATTGAATATCAATGTGCTTTGTCTTTGAATGATAAGCAGGGTCCTTAGCCAAGAAACTTACACTTTTGCTATCACATTCTATCCTTATAGACCGTTGCACCAGCCGCATACTTGAACACAATATTTACAAACAAACTACTGCATTTCTTGCATGAGTGGTTTCCATGTATTCTGCCTCTGTAGTTGAAAGAGCCACTACAAACTCTCTTTTACTCATCAAACTCATTGCACCTCCAAATAGGCTAAATACATACCCACTTTTAGATCTTCTTTGGTCCAGATCTCTAGCCCAGTTTGCATCAACAAAACCACGGATGTCCAAAACTTTGTCCAATCCTAGTCTTCCTTGGTAGCACAAATCATAATCACTAGTGCCACGCAAATATCTGAAAACTCGCTTCACTGTTGTCCAATGCTCCTTCCTTGGTTTTGACATAAACCTGATCAATACTCCCACTTCATGTGTAGTGTTTAGTCTAGAACAGACCATTGCATACATTAGGCTACCCACTGCACTTTCATATGGAACATAGGACATATCATCCTCTTCTTCTTGTGTCTTGGGACACTGTTCAACAGATAGATTTACACCTACAAGGATAGGAACCTTCACCGGTTTACTATTCTGCATATTGAACCTCTGCAATATTTTCTCGACATACTTCCTCTGGTTTAACTAGAGCTTCCCATTTTCTAGATCTCTCTTAATTTCCATTCCCAAAATATAGTTTGCAGCAGGAAGATCCTTCATCTCGAATTTGGAGAACAATTGGGCCTTCAAATCTTGGATAATTTCTTTTCCATTTCCAATCAGCAACATATCATCCACATACAAGACCAAATAAATAACACGGTCACCAATTGATTTAAAATAAACATGGTTATCCTCTTTGATTCTAGTGAAGCCAAGTCCCTATATATAGGTATCAAATTTCTGATACCACATCCTTTGTCATTGTTTTAACCCATATAGAGACTTTTTTAACCTGCATACCAGTTCTTTCTTACCCTTCAATGTAAATCCTTCAGGTTGCTTCATGTATATCTCCTCTTCCAGATTTATATGAAGAAATGATGTCTTCACATCCATCTGTTCTACCTCAAAATCAAATGCAACAAAAAAAGATAAAAGTAATCTAATAGAAGTAACCTTGGCAACAAGAGAAAAAATATCACCAAAATCAATTCCTCGCACCTCGGAATAACCTTTCTCTACCAATTGAGATTTGTATTTCCATCTTGCCTTCTACATTCATATTCTTATTAAACACTCATTTTCTCCCGATGGACTTCCTTCCAGCCGACAAATCCATCAGATCCCATGCCTCATTTTTGTGCAAGGATGCCATTTCATCAACCATGGCCTCCTTCCAGAGTTTTCCATCCTCTGAATCCACTGCCTCCCTAGCAGTTCTGGGATCATCGTCAGTGATAGCTAAAGAAAAATTTGAACAGAAATCAGATGGACTATACCTTTCTGGATATCTTCTTACCTAAATTGATATTCTCACAGATGGAGTTTGTGTCTCTTCCTCTTTTTAATCTTGTTCTGTTGTAGAGTATGATTCATCCTCCTTTAGCTCAAACTCTATCTTCTCAGGTTCCTCTGGTAGGACTTCAAGTTTAGCAAAATATTTCACCTCTCTAAACACCACATCTCGGCTATACACAACCTTTCTTGTTTTTGGGTTCCAAATCTTGTAACCTTTCAAACCATCCTTATACCCAATAAAGATGCACCTTTCAGATTTATTATCCAACTTGGTCCTATTCTCCTTTGGAACATGTACATATGCATCACATCCAAATATCCTCAGATGTGAAAGAGAGGGTTCCCTACCAGTCCATACCTCATGTAGAGTCTTTCCTCCAATACTGATGAAGGTGATCTGTTAACCAGGTAACATGCAGTCTCCACTACCTCTGCCCATAATTCATGTCCTAACCCGGTACCACTGAGCATGCTTCTTGCCTTTTCCATCTGCGTTTTGTTCATTCTTTCCGCAACTCTGTTTTGTTGAGGTGTGTATGGAGTAGTATTTTGCCGTGCTATACCACACTTCTTACAGAACTCTTCAAATTCCTTCTTGCAGAACACTCCACCATTATCTGTCCTTAGCACCTTTATCTTCTTCTCTATTTGGTTTTCCACCAGAGCCTTAAATTCTTTAAATCTGTCAAAGAATTTAGATTTCTTCCTCAAGAAATATATCCATGTATTCCTTGAGAAGTCATCTATGAATGAAACATAGTACACAGACTTACCCAGTGATGGAACTAACATAGGTCTAAACACATCATTGTGCATAAGCTCTAATATCTTGTTTGCCCTCTTAGCACCAGAAGGAAAAGTCACTCGATTCTAGTTCACATATACACAATGTTCACAGAAATTGAAATCCAGAGAGAAATTGGAAATAACTTCTACTATATCATTACCATGCAATATCTGAAGGCCCTTCTCTTCAATATGTCCAAGCCTTTGATGCCATAGCATGGTATTTTCTCCAGAGACCACTAGGCTTTCCACTCACTTTAAGGAACCACAAAACTGTGGCACCCATCAATAACAGTGCTACCTTGAAGCTTGTATAGGTTTCCCATACGAACTCCCCACATTAATACCAATGCTCCGCGAACCATATTGCATGTATCTTTCTGAAACATTGTTTTTACACCTGTGTCATTCATCTTGCTTACAGAAATCATATTTTTGGCCAATGCAGGAATATGTAGAACACTAGGAAGTGTTCTAATCCTTCCACCTTGTAGCTCCAGCTTGACATTTCCACGTCCGATGATTTTTTTCCTTCCTATCATCCCCTAAAAAGACATCACCACCATCATACTTCTCATACTCGCAGAACCACTCCCTATGGGGAGTGAAGTGAAAGGATGCACCTGAGTCAATCAACCATGCCTCATGATCTACATGTGTATTTGAAGAATAAGCCAAATACACATTCCCACCTTCATCAGAGGTGGTTTTTGCCTCCACAGAAGGAGCATCATTAGATCCCATTCCTTTCTCGGGAGCTTTAGATATGTATTCCTTTTTGTAGTTCCCTTCATTTTCGCATTTCCAATACACATTCACAAACTTTCCTGGAGATTTAGATCTCCCTCTAGATTTAGATCTGCCACTCGAAAACTTATTTTTGTTTATGTTTTGGGACCTTCCTCGTACAGATAATGAATCTCCATTATGTCCCTCCATATTTCTCCATCTCACTGTTACACAGAATTTTGTCACTGTCCCTGCAATCCCCATCCCGCACATTGGAGGGTCATTTCTGTGACTTATGAAAAGTGTCATGCCTTGCAAAGACCTTCATTGCATCCCTCTACATGAAGGTAACATTCCTCTTGGTGACAATTTCCTAAACAGAGCATCAAAAACCCTTGTTTTTGCCTTGGCGTGAGTAGCTAGTTCTACCCTTGCCCCGATGTGGAAGATTAACACTAGGGCTCGCTCAACCTAGTGCTCCGTCCCAGTGTAATACCTGTGCCAAGTTGTTTTGGGAATGTTTTTTAAAAATAAAGGTGGAGGATCTATTCCAACCACCTCGGGGATGAGTCATTGGGAGTGGTTGAACTGAAACAACCACATTCTTCCTCCTTTAGTTGGTAGTTTCCACCTCCCTTGGAACACTCCTGAAGGATAGGCCTCCCTTCCACCTTTGTAGGGATCCCAACCTCCTCCTTTTCCTATATATAAACAAGCCTTCTCCCTTTATGAAAGCTAGCTGAACAAAGAGAATTATATAGCTGAAGTGTTGAACTTGGAGAACTAAACTATAAATGAATAACTGAGTTATTGAAAAGGTAGATCAAGAAGGAACTCCATCGAGAGGGCCCTCATCCCATCCAAATTCCCCGACAAGCTTTGAGACATGCTTCGCGCGAACCCTGCTAGAGGAGACCGCAACGTAAGAGCATGGTTGTATCTCTTCTTTCTACCTAATAATATAAGTGGCTATTGTGTAGTTCCCATCTTGTATTTTTTCTTTATCGAACGCAATATGCTTAGTCTTCTCTGACTGACTAGTATTTTTTGGATGAAATTAGTATGTGGTATGTGGTTATCGTTTTCTAATCTCTGTGCAGGTGTCCAAGCACGATAAGTGAAGGGGTTGTGACTTTCCAAATCAGGAGTGAGAGGGTCTCATCACCACTATGATTGTCGACAACAGCTTTGGACCACAGGTAGGCCATATTATTGCATCCTCTTTCATTCAAATATCTAGGAACCTACACTCTAGCATGATTCCTTGTTACTAGACCCACTCTAGGGCTAGAGGGATCATCTCTATCCACAGAGATTATTTACCTACATAACACTCACTTCCTCTAACAACAAGGCTGAGACAATTTTATCAAAATTCAAGATAGTTGTATTACTAGCTATTGAAATAACCAATCTGTCCCATGAATCTGGTAGAGAACACAACAATTTGATGCAATTATATTAATATAAGATTTTAAAATCAAAATATGACAACTGAATTACCACGGTATTGAAGGCATTTAGATGCTCTGTCACCGAGTCTCCATCCTTCATCCTCAGGGTATATAGCTTTTTCCACAGGAACAATTTATTCACCAAAGACTTAAATTGGTACAAGGACCCTAGCTTGTCCCACAAAGCCTTCGTTGTAGCTTCCCCAAATACATTCAACAATATCAAATCTGAGATACACAACCGTATTTTGTTCTTTGCCTTTCGATCCAACTTCTTCTAGTCTTCATCTGAAATTGTCGTTGGTTGAGTACCCAGATCTATCGTAATCCATTAATCTTTATCCATGATCAAATCCTCCATATTGAGCTTCCACAACTCAAAACTCTGACCATTAAATTTCTCAATCTCTATCTTTCCACTGATCACCATCTTCTTTCACCGCAAGAATTGATCCTGCAGATCTCCCACTGAACAAGGTCTACCATAGGCCCGAGAAAAAAACCCCTCAGCAGCAAAGGTGCCCCCTTGAAGCCAAATCATCTATGATACCAAATGTAGGTTTTAACCCTGTATAGAAATTATTTGCAAACGAATATTTAAAAACATAAAATAAACAATAGCGAGAGAATAAAACATAAAACAAATATACGCAGAGATTTTCCTCGGGATCCCAAATCGGGACTACCATCTTGAATTTCCATTATATTCCTTTTAGTGTTACAACACAGATATATATACATGTAGAAGCATTCATAAACCCCAATCCATTAACCCTAGATTATAACATGACCATAGTTCCATTGACCGAATCTACAAAATACTAGGGGTCGAAAACCATCATGCCCCAAAAATATGTGGAAACCCATGCACAAAACCATGGGCAGGTCCACCCACCGAAAAATAGGGTCCAAAAAAAAATTTCTCGGGCCGTTTCCCCAGACCTTGACATGGGGTGTTTTCGCCCCCCCTGTGACCCCCCTTTTGTGCCCAACGCAACGTACAAGGTTAAATTCACACCCCCCCACCCCCCCCCCCCCCCCCCTGAAACAAATCATGGAAGAAATATAACACACACCCAACAATTTTTAGCAATAACAACACCAATTTAATCCATAATAGAGAGTAGTAAGATTTTCTAATGGGGAAAGGGTTAGTATAGGACATTTGAATGTTTGAATTATAAGACCAATCAAACATAACTTTTGGAATTACCAAAATTGTAGTAGCCCTTCTAGGTAGAGATAAATTTAAGCAGATATGTGGTGGGAGTGGCCTTAGTGAAATGATGAATGATTGTACATTATCATTATGAATTATTTTATGTGGTATTTCTTAACTACCCTACCTATAATAAGGAGCTCTATACCTTGGTACAACGAATTACGAAGTAAAAGGGATATCTTATGGGAAAGGAGACAAGGGTCTACATTAATCACCAACCACTATAGTTCCTGAAAGTTGAGGGTAAGCTACAATAGATAACTTATTTCAAGTGGATGGGGTTTCTATAGTAGTTTCATTTAGTGATCAAGTATAAAAGGGAAACACAAACAAATTGGGAAACATGTGTTTAATGCCACCTTGTTCTAATCTGGGGAAATGTTCCCATTTTTACCAACATAATCACACACCAAGAATATATTGAGGAAGGAAAGACATGCAACACATGAGATGGAAACGAGATAGTGGTAACTAGTGAATGAATTTCTTGAATTAATCTAGAATCATTATTAGTTTCATTGTTAGTCTATCCCATACTTATAGTAGAATCTAGGTAGTTACAACTAACTAACTACCTTAACTACTTACGTAGGCGACTCGACACAAAATGTAACTCAATTGGTTGGTTGACCAACTTGCATATTATAAATAGTTTGGCTTGTTGTTCCAACATGCAGGTATAGTGAAATGAGCTGAATATCAATTCCAACATCTCTAGATCTAATTCCTGATCTACCAAGTGTAGAGAGAGATCAAATTTATCAAGATGAAAACCTCTTTTTTATGTAAAACTACAAGAAAAGGTTTGCACCTCTATATATTTAATTCCTCTTATCTCTTGGTAGATATAGCATTAAGATGAATCTATTATGTTGTTGAACAACACACACATATTTTTACTATAGGAAATTTTTAATTTTCATTTGTTTTGTATATTATAGAGAATTATTTTTGTTATTAATATCTTTTAAAATGTCATATCTCTATACACACACATCAAATTATTTTTATTATTAATATTTTTTTAAATGTTACATGTCAACGTGCTTTGAATTAAAAAACAAATATTATTAATGAATAATAACTTTCCCTCTTAATTTATTTTACTCAACATGTATATTTTAATATTCAATTTATAATGCAAATTAAATTCTCTTTGTTATTAATATTTTTGAAATATTATATATCAGCTCCATCTTGAAAATGAAATAAAAACACATTAATAAAGGTGAAACTATAAGAAACAAATTATTTTAAATTATTTTATTTTTCTCTATATAAAATTGATATAAAATAATGTTATTTAAATCTCATAGTAAAATATATATTTTTTTAATAATATAATTTTGTTTTGAATGTTACATATAAATTGATGGGATAAATTAAACATCATGCACTGTGTTAGCAATATTATTTTTACTTTCTATTTGTCAACTTCATATTAAGTAGTGACAACATCAAACACCTCTCACCTCAACAATATATATCTATATCTATATCTATATCTATATATATATATATATATATCCTACTCGTTAATCAAACAAATAAAGGGGATCCAAATTCTATGTTTGTCTTATGGCTCGGGATTAAAATTTGTATTCATGCAGTTTTTCTTACAATCCACTCTAATCACATCATCGACTTTTCCATGAAATAATTCACATGGTAGCATCTAGATAGATATGTATAAACATCATAATCGATCAATGAGTTGGATATTTATTACTTTTTGTAGGAAAATTGAAAATTTTTAAATGAGAAACCTAGACAATAGTCGTTGTAGTTGGAGGAAAACAAGAGGGTAAATAAATATGTGTGTGTGTGTGTGTGAAGTAGGAGAGAAAGGAAAGATAAATAGGTGCGAGATAGAGAGAATAAAAATACGATGGACCAAATTTGGTCGTCTGTTCAAGAATATCGACAATACCAACCAAAAAGGGTGGAGCATCCAAATGTTTATATTGTCCCGGAAGAAGCTGTGCATGGGAATACTTATTATGGAGAAGGCTCTTTCAATCAATGTTTCAGCGTTAGGAGAAAAAGTTGAGGCCGTGGAAGGGGCAAGGGTTGTGTGGGAACAGGTAGGGGTAGAGGAAGGAGCAGTGACACTGTCAGTGGCATCACTACCTAGGTGGCATTACAACCCTATATATACATCATGACCCTATATGTACATGTTATATGTTATATTAATTTTTTAGATACAGCTAATACCTCGTCATTAATTAAAAAACATCCTTCATCATTAATGTTTAGAAGGGAAAGTCAAAGATATTTTTAGTAAGTGCTAACCATGCCAAAAACATGATCATTTATATTAGGAACTATGTTTTTATATTTTTAAAAGAAAAAGAAAAAGAAATATATATATATAGAGAGAGAGAGAGAGAAAAAAAGAAAAAGAAAAAGAAAAAGAAAAAGAAAAAGAAAAAAAAAAGAAAAAAAAAAATAAAAAAAAATATATATATATATATATATATATATATATATATATAGAGAGAGAGAGAGAGAGAGAGAGAGAGAGAAGATTCCAAGAGATATAGTTTATCCGTAGACGACTACATTAAGAAATAAAATAAATGAGGTGAAGAGGTAGTTGTAGTATCTATTGGAATAGGGTGTTATTCGACCAAGTACTTCACTATGTGGGTTACCCATTATAATTAACCCTAAGAAGGATAGAAATTGCTAGATGTGTAATGATTATAGGTTGTTATGTAGAAATACACTCAAGAACATGTAGTCCCTACTTTAGATAGATGATTGATTGGATTAGTTTCAAAAATCGAAATACTTCACCAAGATAAACTTAAAGTTATGGTAACATGAAGTTTGATTTACAGAAGATGGTACCTATGAGATTGCCTTCAAAACGAAACAATGATTGTAGGAGTGGTTAGTTATGTTATTTTTCTTATGTAATACGCCAAATGCATTCATGAATTTCATGAAAGATGTATCATTCCCTCTTATAAAATCAATTTTTATTGTTTATTTGGATGATATATTATTATGTAATGCTACATCTAAGAAGCACATCTCACATGTGATGCAGGGAAAAAGACATTGAAGAAGCGCCAATTAATTGAAAATATAAAAAAGTGGCCTTTTGTACAATAGTATTTGGTGTATCATGGATGTGTTATAGGTTTAGGAGAGCCAAAGATAAATCCTTCCAAGAAGGAGGCCATCATGAAGTTTTTATTTCCTTCTGTTTCAAAGGTTAAGAGTTTTGTCAGGGAAGTACAGTACCCGAGGAAATTCATAGCATCATTTTTACCAATAGAAACACCACTTTA
The DNA here is from genome assembly GCA_034641835.2 of Pinus albicaulis. NCBI lineage: Eukaryota > Viridiplantae > Streptophyta > Pinopsida > Pinales > Pinaceae > Pinus > Pinus albicaulis. The sequence goes on along the minus strand of CM076576.1, from coordinate 773,973,641 downwards.
AGCCATAATAGATAGCAGTAAGAGTTTATAATGGGGAAAGGGTTAGTAGAGGACCTTTGAAGGTTTGAAGTAGAAGACCAATCAAACATAACTTTTGGAATTACCAAACTTATCGTAGCCCTTCGAAATAGAGACAAATTTAAGTGGTTATGTGATCGGAGTGGCCTTAGTGAAATAAATAATAACTGTATGCTATCATTATAAAGTATTTCATGTTGTAGTTCTTAACTACCCTACCTATGATAAAGAGTTCTATGCCTTAGTAAAAGCAATTAAGAAGTAGAAACAATATCTGATGGGAAAGGAAACCAGAGTCTACACTAATCACCAACCAATATAGTGCCTAAAAGTCGAGCGTAACCTAAAATAGATAATATATTTCAATTGGATGGGGTTTCTATAGTATTTTAATTTATTGATCAATATAAGAATGGAAACACAAAAAAATTGGCCAACATGCTTTTAATGTCACCCTATTATAATCTATGGAAATATTCCCATTTTTACCAACATAATCACACACCAAGAAGATATTTAGTAAGTAAATACATGCAACACATGAGATAGAGAAAAGAGATAATGGTAGCCAGTGCATGAAGTTCTTCAATTAATACAAAACCATTACTAATTTCATTGCTACTCTAACATAACTTATATTAGAACCTAGGTAGTTACAACTAACTAACTACCTTAACTACTTACATATTCGACTTGACATAAAATGTAACTCAATTGGTTGGTCGACCAACTTGCATATTATAAAGAGTATGGTTTTTTGACCCGACGTGTAGGTCTTGCCAAAGGAATTGAATATCACTTCCAACATCTATAGATCTAATTCCTGATCTATCAAGTGCAGAGAGAGATTAAATTTCTCAAGATGCAAACCTATTTTTAAAGAAAAACTACAAGAAAAGGTTTAAACCTCTAGATATTTAATTTCTTTTAGCTCTTGGTAGATATAGAATTAAGATGAATCTATTTTGGTTTTAGCCAACACACAAATATTTTAACTATAAGAAAATTTTTATTTTTCACTTTATTTGTATATTATAGAGAATTATTATTTTTATTAATATCTTTTAAAAAGTCACATCTCTATACACACACATTAAATTATTTTTATTATCAATATTTGTTTTAATTTTATATGTCAACATGCTTTGAATTAAAAAAAATTATTAATAGGATAAGAACATTCCCTCTTAATTTATTTCACTCAACATGTATATTGTAATATTTAATTTATAATGAACATTAAACACTTTTTGTTATTAATATTTTTAAAATATTATATATCAACTCCATCTTGAAAATGAAATAAATTACACATCACTAAAGGTGAAACTGTAAGAAACAAATTATTTTAAATTACTTTATATTTATCTATATAAAGTTGATATAAAATAATATTATTTAAATCTCATAGAAAAATAACTTTTTTTTTAATAATATAATTTTGTTTTGAATGTTACATATAAATTGAAGATGGGATGAATTAGACATCATGCAGTGTCAACAATATCATTTTTAATTTCGGTTTGTCAATGGCTAATCTAGATACATTCCTGATACCCTTAACCAATACCTTTTACTTCGGTTGATCTGTTAGAATTCAATTTAATCAAAGCGATAATGAACATAAATGAACATCTGCTTTTTGTAATGAAGAGGAACATAACAAGAATTACTAACATTATTATAATCAAAAGGCACTCTAGGATATTGAGACTTGTTATACCTTCTCTGGTGGTCTCTAGTGCGATCATGGTGATGAGAGCTTACCTCAGCTCTTTCACTGCAACATGCACTACCATGGGATGATGGTGAAGTGTTACCATCAATTCTCTTCCCTAGTGATTTCAACAACGTCTATTTTCCTTTGCTGCCCTTCGAGAATCCTCCTTTAGTGTATCCCAACTTGCATATCGAGGCCTATGCATAGCCTCCAATGGCTAAGTTATGCCTTGGCCATGAATGCAAAGTCCTCCTCCCTTGTACCCCATCTTGGTGAGGAGTCTCATGCCGGTTCCTGTAATGGGGATCTCCACACTTCCAACATAAATAATATCAAGTGAAGATGAAACTGAAGAGAAATCAACATCGTTTACCTCAGCTGTCAATTTTGAAACAGGTGAAGAAGGCTTCTCTAAGCCTTCGTTTCACTTCACTTCCTCCAAGGCGTCTGTCAAGGCTTGTAGATGAAGCTACAATCGCTGCTAGATCTGAAATCACCATCACAATCGTGGTGTCGAAAGGTGTGAAATTGACTGCTCACTCAGTGAATGCTAACACCTGCACTCCACTTTGAAAAGTGGTCGAAAAACATATGGCTCAGATAGAAAATCTGACTACACCACTGAACTTGTGTCGCTGAGAGGTGTAGGATTGATTGTCAATTTGTTGAATTCTGACAAAGTGAAAATATGGGCCTTAGGGAATCTCTTAGATTCACCTTAGCTTCCTCAAAGATGCTGCTCCACTGGGAATCTGTAAAGCTGAAACTCAAAACAAGAATTTGATCTCACCATTGAGATCCTTGTGGGATTTTGGGAAGAATGAGTATAAAGTTGATCTGATTCAGACACCGGCGAATTTTGGCCTCCAAGGAATCTGAAAGATTCCTTCAAGATTCCTGAAGATTCTCCTCCACAGGGAATCTGCAAATTCTGGTTAAAATGCATCTAAATTTTAATACATTCTAAAAATTTTACCTCCTTGGGATCAAAATATTCACTTGGCATCAAACATGAATCTATCTCGAACTGGCTGCTCCAACCTCCCTCCTCTACCTCGAAATCTGTGCTCAAGTCTGCATGGGGGCATCTGAGAAAGATGGGTTTATATCTGTTTCCTGTGCGGAGTTAACCACAAAGGTTCGGTTGGCACGTTGGTTAAAAATGTGTAACAATAAGTATGGTGTCGGGGGATCAAATCCCGCCCATGCAATTTGGGTACATTAGTTTTTGAAACCTGAATTTTATATTTAAATGGGCCGTCGTTGAATGTTATTTGGGCGGTCGGTCCCGCATTGGGCGGTCGTCCCCACATTGGGCGGCCAGCCCAACAGTCCCGCATACAACATATTATATATGGTGTATGGTTGGCATGATACGTGGGGTTATGGTGGTTGGGTGGCGTTGTTTATGCCGACGTCGGTGGATCGCCCGACAGCTTCCACTGGGTGGGTTCGATTCCCACGACCAATCCATATGATTCATCAATATATATATATATATATATATATATATATATATATATATATATATATATATATATATATATATATATATATATATATATATATATATATATATATATATATATATATATATATTTATTTATTTATTTATCTATATATGTGTGTATGTCGTGAACATTGACCGGGGGTGGCGAGGTTGGCCACCCCAAAATTTTTAATATTTTTTGTTTTTAAAACTAATTGGGCATTTTTGAAAATTCGAATTTTTGGTTGTAGGAGTCATTTTAAAGAGGCCAAAAATTTTCCCGGAATCTGGCCAGAGCAAGCCATGTTAGAACCCTATAATTTACAGTATCACAAGGTGACCGTGTATTTTCTCTTTGCAAATTTTTCATACTGTACATAGATGTCAATACTCAAAATATTTTCCAAAAAAAGCAACATAGAGGCAAGGAGCAACATTAGACCATTAGCGAAGACAATAGACCCATGTATTTCACAGTATCACCAGGTGACTGATTATTTCTTAGATTTGGTCATGCCTAAAAATGATATTCCATGGTCGTCATTTATTTTCATAAAAGAAGGAAGAAAGTGTTGCTGATAAGGTGTGATGGTGATCAAACTTCATTTCTGCCCTCATTCCATTTCATTCACCCTCTATGCCTCTTGTTTCCTCCATGTTATAAAGTTCCACACCTTATTTCTTTCAAACCCCTTCTTCAACTATTAACACCCAAATTTTATAGTTAAAAAAGGAGCAACATTAGAATGAAAAGAAGCAAAGGCAGAAGAGAAGCAGTTAAGGAAGAAAAAATAGCAAGGGAAGAGTCTTGAACATGGTTGGGTCAAGTCGTGCATGCATTGGGGTCGATTCGTGAACGCTAAATCAAGTCAAGTCATGAACGCAGGGCAAGTATTCTATGAACAACTAAGAAACAAACAGGCGCAACCAAAGAAACAAGGTCGGAAAACCACAACAAGGGAGCAGTGAGGACCATTGGATCTAAGCAACAATCAATGGCAGAGATTCAATCGCAATTTCAGATCGCAAGTTTTTCAGGATGGGCGCAAGGTTAAATGTTAAATTCAACGAAATTCGATATGTGATGAAGTGGGAGCCATTCACCCGTGGCACGCAAATAAGCCTTACCTATTTCCCGCACTTCACAGCCTGCAGGTTTTTTAAATCTTACCTCTTAAATACTTATGCCAAATCTTGTTTTTATGTCAATGTGATGAAGTGAGACCCGTCATACCTTACCACATTATCGAAACCACATGCAAACATTGTTTCTGCCTTATTCCTTACCTTTCGCGTTTTCGCATTCCCCGACGATTAAGTGCCGACAAATAGCACTTCACACATTTTTCCAATTAAATCTTAAGTCCCGATTGCGATTTGTGATGCAGTTTTCCCCACCATCCATCGCACTTCGAAATGAATACCACTGCGCAAGATCATAGCTTTACCTACAATACCTCATCAAATTTCGCAAGTTATAACTTATTCCATTTTTGTCAAAAGTTAAATTTTGCAATCGCCGATGTGCGATATCTCATCACACATATAATAACTTTTCCCTCCATCACACTTTGCAAAATTTAAATTTTAAATCATATTCCTGAAGCATATCCTGTTCCGATTGTGATTTCGTGATGCAGTTTCACCCTACCATAGTACTCCGCTCACCGCTAATACGCCATTCCTTCACTATCATTCCCATTCCATTGCTCCACATCATCATCCTCCTGCCACATCATCTCCATAATTTGCATCACATCGTTGATTCCATTCCACATATCATAAACTCTAAAATGTGTGATATGTGATATTTCCATGAATGCGATAAAGTTCAGGATTAAAATCTAAAAGTTTTCAGATCTGGTATATTGAGTTTTTACAATGTTTTGCTTAGAAAAAGGGTTAAAACACATCAAAAAGGATTCAGGTAGCAAAAGACACCAAGGGTCGAGTCGAGTAAGGCATTTTACAAAAAATTGTTATGTTATAACGGTAGAAACAGAAAAGGGTAGCAAATCACATCAACACAGTCACTAATCCATGAAAAGTGGTTAGCCCTACAATAGAATTAATTACCCAATGCTGATATTTTGAAAAGTAGGGCCAGATGTCAGAGCCATCATTCGTCGCCTCTTCAGGATCATCACATGCCACCTTCAAGCCTAATTTTGATTTACGAAGAGCTACCTCAGTTTTTCATTCCTGAAGAGTTACCAAAATTAATTCCTAAGAAAATGTTTTGTAAGAGATTTTCTTTGTTTAGCCCTTGCATTGCCATACCTGTTTAATTTTCACTTGTTTTTAATAAATGAAGTTTTACAAAGTAGATTAGGGCAACCGACTCAAGTTCTAGTTAAATACTGCTAGAATTTACATTATCAAGGGTTGGATATTGTTAGCCCCTGCATTGTAAGAACTACTATATTGGATCACTATAATTTTGGAGTTGGACATCAATAATCAAAGACCATTTTTAGGATTCTTGAGCTGTGTTAAAATGGTTATGTGTTACTTCTCTGTTCTAAATGCTTTCATTTTTTTCCCTGCTATGCATCTGTTCATCTAACTGTAAATCATAATTTTTAGATTAAGATTTTTTGTGGGAGCACCTTAATTCTATCTGCATTTACAATCTTAATGTTTTCTACTGAAGTCAGATTAAAGAATTCTTAACTGCTCTTTAGTCACTATTGAACCTTACAATTTCTTTCACCTCATAATTCATACATCTCTAAAGATCCATTTAGCATAGTTAGTTTGCCCTGTGATGCTATTGATGTTGATATGCCATTCCAGCCTTTGACTCCATAGCCCAATGGATTAGTCCCTGCAGCCCTATCTGGCCAACCACACCATCAATCAAACAAAAAACCTCCATCACTGTAATTAGCCTAATATCATCACTTGTAATCATCAATTTAAATCATAAAAATAGAGAGAGCCCCCTTTGAGTCTAGGAAGGCTAGGTCCTAGACTCCAAAGTTGTCCTCTGTCGTTTGATCTTTCCAATCTTAAAAATTACAGGGTGACAACATAATGGCAACCATACTGGGGAATAATTTATTGAAAAAGCTTAATATTTTATCCAAACTCAAAAGCCCCAGTCAAAATATTGTATGATTCAAGTATGATCCAATATGGGTATCTGGTTGTTGATGGTGGACAACAATCGGATACAAGAAAGTTGAAATCATTCACCTGGCGACTCCACAGTTTTCAGTTGACCTAAAGACTCCACTGGTAGAAGAATCAAGATTTGTTGTGAATATACAGTGACCCCACTCTCTGAATGATTGACAAGATGGATCCAAGAATACAACGCAGGTATGCTCCAATGAACAGAGATCACATTCCTGGATTCCCACACAAAATTCCTTAGGTAAATTGGGATAGAAATATTCCTATTTTTCAAGATGAGAAGGTTGATTATGCTGTGTTACATCTCATTAAATTTCATATACACTCATGGAGGTTGAAAGTCAAATGGCATGAGTATTTCCTCATTAAGATGTTCATGGTAACATTAGAAGGGAAAGAAAGGGAATGGTATGAAGGTCTGAACCCTGGTAGTTTATTTTCTTTAAAATATTTCCACAAGATGTTTTATAAGAATTATGAAGAAAACTATCCATATTTATCATTAGCTAAAATTTGTTGTGATCAATCTAAGGATCTCATACAATTCCTTGTAAATATTGATGAAGATTTAGTAAATTGGCATCCTGAGGATCTCTTAGAAGCAATTCATGAATTTCATTCTCAAGTTAACTATCATGAAAACCAAGAGAAGTTAGTTGAAAATGAAAGATGTTCCACAATATCTCTCTATGGGACAAATGATAATTCATATGATCTTTTGTGTGAGGCTAAAGAAGACATTCAACCTCATGATTAGTCTTCACAACAGAAAGAAAACAATTGTTGTTCAATCCAAAGAAAACAAAGACTCCCTCCTCCTTTAACTGAAGAAGAAATCAATCAGATTCTAAGCATGCAACCAACCTCTAAATTTTTATGTAATGAAGAGATTATGTATATTTTTTTTACTGCTAATTTATGTATTGAACCATTTCCTCATGAATAAAAATAAGAACAGATTGATACTGATGATGTTCTACCTTCTCAAGAAGACCTATTTCCAAAAAGTTCTCTTATTCATCAGAATGATGGCCTTCCAGTAGAATTTAGCCAAATTAGTTAAGACATATCAGGTTTGCTTAAGGATAGCACAGTCGTATATAATGAGGCTAAAATGTCAGATGACCATGAAGAATATGTACATATTCTCTTTCAGAAGGATCCTGAGCATGACAAAGTGGAACGAGCAGCCCTAGATGAAGTCTGTTATTTAAATCCTCAGGGCCAGGTATTGTTCCAAGATCCTTTTGTTGGTTTCTTAGAATCATCTAAAGAAGGATTATTCTATGCCAATAATGATTGTTGCAAAGTTTAATAAAAAATTTGAGCACTGTTGTTCAAAGGCAAGTAAAATTGGAGTGGCCCTTTCATTTTTTCAGCATACTAAAAAAGGTGAGCAAGAATCAATCATGTAGTCATTTACTTGATTGGTTTCATTGGAGAAAGGAGTTCACTTAGTTTATATATCATCTCCAAGATAGATTAGGGTAGGTAGGTGTGAAAATAAGCTCACCACTCTGAGTATCTTTCAAATTTTATTTTTAGATTGCTTTCATTTTCATATTAGTATGCCTCAGACTTTAGTTCCAGCTTAGTTTTGGTTTCACCACTCAAGTTTTCAAGGTGCATCAGTATGTTCAGCTTGATGGATTGCAGTGGATAATTTCAATTGTAGTTTTAGTTCAGATTTCAATATGCTAATAAGCTGGCTGGCCAAGCATGTGGTCTATTTTTATCAGTCAAAGAAGGGAGGAACAATCAACTGGTTTTCAATCACTAATTTTGCTCACAGATCAAGATACAAGTTGTGGGATCAACCCAATGTATCATGCTACTAGTCTACGGTGTTCTTGAAACCTCCTGAAGGTGTTTCCATCCCCAACTAGAGCCACTCTTAGAACCCTATAATTTACAATATCACAAGGTGATTGTGTCCTTTCTCTTTGAAAATTTTTCATACTATACATAAATGTCAATATTCAAAATATTGTACAAAGAAAGAAGTAGAGAGGCAAGGAGAAACATTAGACCATTAGGGAAGACAATAGACCCATGTATTTCAAAGTATCACCAGGTGATTGATTATTGCTTAGATTTTTTCATGACTGAAAATGATATTCCATGGTCATCATTTATTTTCAGAAAAGAAGGAAGAAAGTGTTGTTGATAAGGCCTGATGGTGATCAAACTTCATTTCTTCCCTCATTCCATTTCATTCACCCTCTATGCCCCTCCTTTCCTCCATGTTATAAATTTCTACACCTTATTTCTTTCAAACCTCTTCTTCAACTATTAACATCTAGATTTTATAGTTAAAAAAAGGAGAAACATTAGAATCAAAGGAAGAAAAGGTAGCAGAGAAGAAGTTAAGGTAGAAAAAACAACAAGGGCAGTGTCTTGAATGTGGTTAGGTCAAGTCGTGCATGCGTTGGGGTCGAGTTGTGAACGCTAAAGCAGGTCAAGTCAGGAATTTGGGGCAATTATTCTATGAACAAATAAGAAATAAATGGGTGCTAGCAAAGAAACAAGGTTGGAAAACCACAGCAAGGGAGCAGTAAGGACTGTTGGATCTGAACAATGATCAACAGCAGATATTCAATCGCAATCAAAGATCACAAGTTTTTCAAGATGGGCGCAAGGGTAAATGTTAAATTCAGCAAAATGAAATATGCGATGAAGTGGGACCCATTCACCTGTGGCGCGTAAATAAGCCTTACCTATTGCCCGCACTTTGCAGCACGCAGGTTTTTAACCTTACCTCTTAAATACTTATGCCAAATCTTGTTTTTCCATCAATGCCATGAAGTGGGACCCATCATACCTTACCGCATTATTGAAACCAGATGAAAACCTTGTTTCTGCCTTATACCTTACCTTTTTCCTTTTCGCACTCCCCGACACTTGAGTGCCCGCAAATCACACTTCTGAGATTTTTTCACTTAACATTTAAGTCCCGATTGCAATTTTCGATGCAGTTGGCCCCACCATCCATCGCACTTCACAAAGAATACCACTTCGCAAGATCGCAATTTTAGTTACCATAGCTCATCATATTTTGCAAGTTATAACTCATTCCATTTTCTTCAAAAGTTAAATATTGCGATCACAAATGTGCGATATTGCATCACGCATATTATAACTTTTAGCTCCATCACACTTCACAAAATTTAAAGTTTAAATCATATTCCTAAAGCATATCCTATTTCGATTGTAATTTTTTGATGTGGTTTGGCCACACCATAATACTCTGCTCACCACTAATACGCCATTCCTTCGCTATCATTCCCATTACATTGCTCCATATCATCATCGTCCCGCCACATCATCTTCATGCTTCACATCACATCGCTGAATCCATTCCACATATCATAAACTCTAAATTTTTTGATATGTTATATTTCCACAAATGAGATAAAGTTCAGGATTAAAATATAAAAGTTTTCAGATCCATTATATTGATTTTTTACGTTACTTTTCTTATAAAAATGGTTAAAACATGGAAAAAAGGATTCAAGTAGCAAAAAACACCAAGGTTAGATTCAGGCAAGGCGCTTTTACAAAAATTTGTTATGTTATAATGGCAGAAATGGAAAAGGGATTTAAAGCACATCAACACAATCACTAATCCAAGAAAAGTGGTTAGACCTTCACCAGACTTAATTACCCAACGCCAATGTTTTGAAAAATAGGGCAAGATGTCACAACCATTATTCGTTGCCTCTTCGGGATCATCACATGCCACCTTCAAGCCTACTTTTGATTTACGAAGTGCCACCTGAGTTTTTCATTCTTGAAGAGTTACCAAAATTAATTCCACATGCGGTGTTTTGTCAGAGATTTTATTTGTTTGGGCCTTGCATGGCCATACCTGTTTAATTTTCAGTTTTTTGTAATAAATGAAGTTTTCAAAATTAGATTATGGAAATCGACTCAAGTTCTAGTTAAATACTGCTAGAATTTTCATTATCAAGGGTTGGATATTGTTAGCCCCTACATTGTAAGAACTGCTATATTAGAGCACTGTAATTTTGGAGCTAGACATCAATAATCAAAGACCATTTTCAGGATTCTTAAGATGTGTTAAAAGGTGATGTGTTACTTCTCTCTTCTAAATGTTTCCGTGGTTTTCCCTACTGTGCATAAGTTCATCTAATTGTAAACTAGAAATTTTAGATTAAGATTTGATGTCGGAGCACCTTAATTATGTTTGCAGTTACAATCTTAATGTTTTATGCTGAAGTCTGATTAAATAATTCTTAACTTCTCTTTAGTCACTACTGAGCCTTACTCTTTCTTTCACCTCATAGTTCATACAACTCTAAAGATCCATTTAGAACAGCTAGCTTGCCCTATGATGCTCTTGATGTTGATGTGACATTCCAGCCTTTGAGTCCATATCCCAATGGATTAGTCTCTGCAGCCCTATCTGTCCAACCAAACCATCAATCAAAAAACCAACCCCCATCACTGTAATTAACCTAATATCAACAATTATAATCATCAAGTTAAATCATAAAAACAAAGAGAGCCCTCTCTGAGTCTAGGAAGGCTAGGTCCTAGACTCAAAAGTGGTTTGATGTTGTCCTATGTCATTTGATCTTGCAAATGTTACAAATTACGGGGTGAAAACACGCCAAAATATGGTGGTCAGGTTTCTTCTAAATTTTGTCTCCCTTAACCTGCCAAGTCATCCAAGTCAACCCAGAAATTTTACTGCATCTAACTTCCACATACGAGCTTGGTTTGATGAAATGTTCACACCGTTGCGATTAGGACGAGGAGATATTCAACTTGAAGATGGTTCAAGAGAAATCCTAACACTTTTATTTTTGAGCTTTCATCAACCCTCTTTGCCTTGTGTGTGTCTCTAGAGCCACTTGGATCAATCCTCCCCACTGAGGAGATTTTGGTCCTCCAAAAGCATCAACAATAATCTACAATTCTTGTGTACTATGTCTGCACCACAAGTGTCTTGAAAAAGGTCACCCTTCCATCTCCTTCACCTTAGTTCTTTGAAGCCTTAAGCAATGAACCGACACCTGCATCTTTTGCAAACCTGTAGTACAATCGCCTACAAATTACATGCTAAAATTATGATCAACTATGACCCAAACAACTCCCATACTTTCCACGAGTTTATAATTCATACTCGGTATTCAAGTTTACGTTGAATGTAAACTTCAAATATATCTCGGGCCTGATGGAAAAATCCTTCCACCTAGTTTGATTTCGATTGAAGAAATACCATAAGATGAAATACATTCAACTATGACTCATTTTGGGGAGGAGCTTTATCTTTACGATTCTTTTCCTCAATCACCTCACACTGCTTTCTTTGATCCTGTTTCAATTCAAGTTCCCATAGAGCCTGTAGGGTATACATTTGGTCGTATGAACATGGATGAGGCAACATCTTTGGTTGTAATATCAATTACAGTTGCGACAACATCTACTGTTGCTACCCCATCGATGTTCACCACATCACTAGAGTCACATTTATATGGTGGTCCTTCCGTCCCAAATGGTTACCAATATTTATCTGGAACCTTCTCTGGTGCATCCTCAAACCCATGGACTTCACCTATGTCATCATTTTTTATTCTATCTAGTATATATCTAATGAGTATTGAACGACTTGATCCTTTATATATGTCTTCAGTGCAATATCAAGCTGGTCCATTTGGGTATATTCCATCACGTACAATCTCAACTAGACTCTCGGCATTTGGAGAACAATATATTTCATCTTATTATACTGTTCATGTTGGGGGGAAACCTATGGCCACCCATTTTGGCAGCACTTTGTCCCCTTATGGTAATCATAATGTTGGAATGATTATTTTTCAGTGGCAACCTATTCTTCTTGTTCAACCACAAACGATTGTGTATTCATATCAACCAGTTTAACATGTTGCACCCACATACACTCCACTTGTTAATACATCCTTGCCCCTGTTACAGGCTCAAATTTTTGTCCCTCAACCATCTCAGGTGGGTCCTTCAATCGAATACCCTCAAGTATTGGGCCCTCAAACTCCAACTCCTTCGGCTGGTTTATAACAACCACCTGTATTCGGAATTATTTATTCACAAGCTGGATTACCCTATTATGGGATGTTACATCACAACCGGGTCTTACCTATTCACAACCAGGTCCAAGATATTCTATTTTGGGCTATAATCTTGGTGGGCATACACCTTGGCAGCCACAAGTGCAAATGCCACAACCATATTTCCAACAACAAGTAGCTTACCTAGGTTTTGGGCAATAGAATCCTCAAGCATTTGCTTATCAAAACAACCCCCCTTTGGGTTACCAACAAAAAATTCCTTATGTTGGTGCTCAAAGGCATGTTTCCCAAGAAATTTCATCATACCATGGCTACGCTCAACCTAACTTAAATTGTTGGTTTCCTTTTGTTGTAACTTTAGAATTACTTGATTTAAATCGGCTTACCAACGATCCATCCAACTATGCTCCTTAGTGATTGGTGATACCACATAAATTACCCTTGGATATTCCTAAGTTCAATGGAAACCCTAAAGAAGAACCGTCGACGCATGTTATGACTTATCATTTGTGATGTTCATCTAACTCCTTAAATGATGACTTCTTTTGACTACGTCTTTTCTAGCGTATGCTCACTAGTTCGCCGGTGAAGTTGTACATTGAGTTACCACGAACTTCATTTGATAATTTCACTTCCTTAGCTACTACCTTTCTGACCCACTTCTAGTTACTGATATGATATGAAATTGGAACATAACTGCTGACCAATTTCAAACAGACCAATGCTACTCCCATTTCTAATCATATTCATGAGTGGCTTCATCGTCATAGAATGGTCAAAACATTTGTTACTGATCAGCTCCTTTTTGAGTGGTTCGGTAAGTCATAACTACCATCTATCACTGAGGATGTGGATAAGGGTGGCGTTGTCACTGAAGAGCATGCAATTTCCTATGCCTAGTACTTATATTTTATTTGAGTGGCACACTCTATGAGAAAATTCCCAATGCGCCACAATATAATTTTACTGTTCCTCCTCCATCTAAGGACTCTAATGCCAGTGACGGTATGATTAGTACTACAAGAACACATCACTCTACTACCTAATATCCTGCACCTTCTTCCGAAATTGATGCCATGTCATATTACAAAGGCAAAAGTGACAAGTAACCTAAAAGTAAGAAAAGGGGAAAGCAAAGAAAAATAAAAATTCAAACCTATAGGAACGATCATCTAATCAACAAAATGGAAAAAATTAGAAACTTCGTTACCCTTGCATAATATGTAAAGAGGATCACTTTGTTTGAGACTATCCTCACCGTGCCAAAGTCTCAAAATTTCTTAAGACTTCGAATGCATTTGTTGTGTTGTCAAATCCATTTCTGAATCTAGACATGAATATGGTTGCTACAGATCCAACTTCTAGTTCCAACGTGCTTATGCTATCTATCACAAAGCCAAAAACTGATATTTTTTTGTCAACGAAAAATAAAGATTACGGTAATCACGCTACTAATCAACCTACTACCTCGACCATGAATCCATCCATGGAATATATTCCACCAACTGCTATTCTTGAGTTAATAATCAAGCCACCGAAGGGAGTCGTCCATAAATTGACATTCAGTCCTCGAGCCTAAGCAACTCAAAATTATAATATAGTTGAATATTTGTCTCAATCCCCTTCAGCTATGTCAACGCTTGAGGTACTTCAAAATTTTCCCTGCCAAAAGCAGGCTTTGTTGTCAACAATTGGTGGAATCGAACCAACAGATTCCAATCTTTTAGTCTTTAATCATACGGGCTATGTGCCAAAATTACTAGTAGAATTGGCATTCTCCATCCAAGTAAATTTTCTCAATCACCTCGTTCATCGCATTATTATTTATGAGGGAGCATCTACCTACACTATGTCTCTAAGCAGCTGGAAGTCACTTGGCTCACCATGCCTATCTCAATCACCCGCGACGTTGAAATACTTTTTTGGTCGTACATATAAGCCTTGCAGTATCATCAATAATATGCATGTTTAACTAGGGGGAAAAGCAATAACTATTTAATTTGAGGTCGTCGATGGCCCGTTGACTACAAAATTTTACTCGAAATGCCATGGGTTTACATTATCACTATGATCGTTTCTACATATTTTAGAATGATCGCATTTCCTTATAAATGTGTTATTATAGTCATCAATCAAATCTGCTTATTTGCCTCCATTTCCCAGGTAAATGGAAGTGTTCTATTAGTTCACGCACCTTGGCTATCATTTCAAAACATTGGTGTAGGACTCTTAAAGTATTTTTCCCTAATGGGCACCTTTGCATTACTACTGCCTGCGACGTTGCCAGAAATTTCAAGAATAGAGACTTGCTACATGATATATTCCACTCCATCTGGCTTAAGGAAGATTATGGATGATTCTGAAGTTGTTACGCTAGATGAATTATTGCTACCCAACCCAATTGAATTGGCATAGCAATCAATATACATGCCTTTGACGACAAATCTAAAATCATCGTCGCCGATCGTTTGGGTCGATCGTTCATTAGTTTTTGGTACTCCATCTTATCCTTTTTCATCCACATTCTTGACTGATGAAATCATTGTGGAATGCATGATGCCAGAAGGAGAACCATGGGAATATCATCATCATCATTCCGATATTTAGGATTATGAAGAAGATAATCTTATTGAACAATATCACCCATCGATCGAAACTTTCTTTTTGAATTATTTTCCCATTAATGTTATCGAATCTAACTGAAATTTATCAAATATTGAAGAAACAATTTCTAGCGATATTTCGACCAAACCCGGTGTTGTAGAAAACATTAATGTCGGTGTGTCTTGTTCTCCATCATAAATCGACACTTATCACTCTCTCTTTCATGAATTTCGAGATATATTTTCTTGGTCTTACAAGGAAATTCCAGGCATAGATACTAGTATCATTGAACACGCCATTAAAATGTACCCTGATATCAGACCAGTACTTCAACGCTTTCGTCCTGTTCATCAAAAGAAGGTCTCTGCCATTAAAGAATAAGTTGAAAAACTTTTTTGTGTTGGTTTCATTTACCCTATTCCGCTTACTGATTGGGTTTCCAAAATTATTCCTGTCATGACGAAACAAGGGACAATGAGAGTGTGCGTCGATTATCAGGATGTCAATATTTCTTGTCCAAAAGACAACTATCCTACTCCCTTTATGACTAGATTATTGATGATTGTGCTAGATGTGAAATATTTTCATTCATGGATGGATTTTTCGGTTACAATCAAATCAATATCTACCCAGAGGACCAATATAAGACAACATTCATATTTCCCTAGGGAATATTCGTTTATCGTAAACTCCCATTTGGTTTAAAGAATGTTGTGGAAACATTTCAGAGAGAAATGGATTATGCTTTCAATGACATCAAACAAAATTTTCAACCTTATCTAGATGATTTACCTACACATTCATGAAACCAGTTTAATCACTCGATGCATTTGATAGCTATCTTTCTACATTGCTGACACTACAAAAAATGCCTCAATCCACACAAATTCATGTTTTGTGTTGGCTCTTGTCATTTTCTTGGATTTTTCATCTCAAAATAAGGAATTCGAATCTACCCATTGAAGGTCCAGACCATTCTTGATTTTCCTACATCATCAAATTTACTTGAGTTACAGAAACTTCAAGGAAAGGCTAACTTCCTAAGGAGGTTCATACCCAACTACGCCGAACAGGCTAAATTATTAACTCGTCTCTTGAAAAATGGGATTCCCTTCCATTGGGATAATGTTGTGCAAGCTTCTTTTGATGTTGTCAAGGACACACTTGTCTTGGCGTCATTAATGTATCCCCCTAATTATCAGAGTGATTATTTCTTATATATCACCGCGGCTGATACGACCATTTCTATGGTATTGGCCTAAGAATAATATGGGATATAATATCCAATATATTATTTGAGTTTTAATCTACATGATACAAAAGTGAAGTATTCATACGTCGAAAAGCTCGCCTTGGTAGCTATTCATGCTGTCCAAATATTTCGCCATTATATCTTGTTCCGAAAGACCATTGTCATTTTTTATTGCAACCCCATGACATACATTATGTCACTTCAATTTCTAGGGGGAAAATATTCAAAATGGATTATCATTTTGCAGGAATTTGATTTGGAATTCATGAAATCCAAGTCAAAGAAGTCTTTAGTTTTGGCTGAGTTTCTCTACGACCTTCCCTCTGATAGTACTGATTCTACATCGAAACCATCAATTCCCGATGAGTCTCTGTTTCTAATCGGATCATATGATCCTTGGTATGTGGATTTTATCATTTATCTCCAAACTCAGACTATTTGGCCCGATACCTCTCGCTCTAAACAACGACGTATTCGATACCAAGCCAAAGGTTATCTGATCATCAATGATACACTTTATCGTTGTGGTGTCGATAATATTTTAAGGAGGTGCCTCACTCATGAGGAGGCCGATAAGGTTTTAAATGATTTTCATGTTGGGGCTTGTGGTGGAAGCTTGTCTGGATACGCTACCGCGAAAAATATACTCCACGCCGATTACTTTTGGCCTACCATATTTTGCAACTGCATCCTTGCAGTCAGAAGTTGTCATGTGTGACAGATATTTGATCATAAAATCCGCAAACCACCAGTGCCGATGCATCCTGTTATTGTTGTGGTACCAATTTCAAAATGTGGCATTGACTTCATGACCTGCAACCCTTGTTCGTTTGGGGGGCATGGTTATATTATTGTCATAGTAGACTACTTTACCAAGTGGGCCAAAGCGATGCCTACATTCAAAAAAATAGGAAAAATAGCTGCATTATTATTTTTCAATCATGTCATCTCATGGTTTGGTGTTCCACACGCTATAGTCAAAGATCATGGTAAGCATTTTCGCAATCACATGATGAATGAGTTGACTGTCAAATTAGGATTGTCGCATGATACTTGTACTGCTTATTATCCATAATCCAATGGAAAAGTTGAAGTTATTAACAAGATTCTTAAGAAAATGCTTCAATGAATGGTAGGAATTCATAAACGAAATTGGAATTTGATCTTGTACTCGGATTTGTGGGCATACCAAACCTCGGTGGGAAATGCAACTGGATTTACCCCCTTTCAATTGGTGTATGGTTTGGAAGCTATCTTGCCTATCCAATGTGAAATATTGTCGTTAAAACTCGTTGTTGACTTGTTACCCGACACCTGTACTGAAGAAGCATGTCTTTTTAACCTCATATATCTTGATGAAATGCGTCGTGAAGCCACATTTTCCAATGAAGCGCATAAGAGATTAATTAAGGCACAATACGACCAACATGTCCAGTCTCATAACTTCTCAGAGAGTGACCTAGTCTTAGTTTATGATTAGGAAGCTAATGTCATAGGTACATGAAAATTTGAGCCATTATGGCATGGCCCCTATATTGTCAAAAGAGTTCTTGATAAGGACGCCTATGAGTTGGTAGATTATGATGGAATTCCATTAGTGGAATATCGAAATGAGTTGTATCTCAAATGTTACTATGTTTAAACATGAGTGTGGTGAACTATTTTATTATATTATGTATATGATTTTAATTTTCATTTAGTGCCTTATTTTTTTTCCTAGAGTTTTCTTGAAGTTATTAATCTGTTTTACATTTCATCGCAGATATATGAATCTTTGGAACCATTCATTGGGTATGTTGATGGTGCTAGTCGTAGTATGCAGAATCTATCTTCTACAGCATCGGCCATTTTCACTCCGAGTGGCAAGATAGTGATTTTTCAAGGGATTTTGATCAGTCTATATACAAAAAATATCACTGAGTATAGAACATTGATCAAAATTCTCTCTAATTCCATTTAATTTGGTATTAACCACATCATCATTAGGTTAGACCCACAACTTGTTGTACTGCAACTTACTAGCATTTATACTGTTTGAAATCCACGCATCGTATGTTCCTAAGAGTTCAAATTTTGGAAATACATTTTGATTATATTCAATATCAACACATTTCCATAAATTTGAACACATTAACTGATTCCTTAGCAAATTATGTTTTAAATAGACATTTGCAACACATGTAAAGTCATATTTTCAATTCACATCACATAATTGAATAGGATTGCATAATAAACATAGGAAAACACTGAAAAAAAATAGATATATAGTTAAAGGTTTTTACAAAATTTGTGCCCAAGACACATTGGTCAGCTGACCTCAAAATGTATGAAAAATGTCAAAATAAACTAGTGATGCTCGTGATAACAAGCTACTGATCTAGCTATCCTACGCAATAACCACATCCAACAGTTAGGAACACCAATAGTGTGGTGCTACAGTCTCATAGGTAACTCTTCAAATCCCAAGATTCAATCCCTCCACGTGTTATTGTAGCTCATCAAGAGTCTCGGTCATATATAAATATTGAAGGACTTCTCTCTCGACAACCCTCTCTGCTGGCTCATCTTCTCCCTCCTCTAGCTAACCCACTGGTGGAACTCGACCGACATCTTCATACATGAAAATTTTAGTTTATTTTTGGGAAACATCAAAATACAACAACATGTATAAACCTTAGAAAAAATAAAAAAAACATGGTCAAAGTATTCCTACCAATTGCACCCCATTGAGTGTCATCTAGTAGAATCAAGTCTGGATCTCCTTGGAAATCTACGCCTACATATGCATATTGATCTATGGCTATCATCTACCATCTAAACCAGGCAAAGAATCCGGTAGATAATATGATGTTCAATTGACCAACATGTCTAGACATAAATTCAACCCATCTCTGCATCCTATTGAGATTCAACAAGAGATGATCCTAGTGAAAATTAAGCACCTACACTAGGTGGGGCCCGTAGGCTATTTTAGGTGATATGTTTATTTTTAGAATTTGGGTCAAAGTCTATTTTTAGCAGTAGTATATTTATAGATGGTTGAGAAATTTTCATGTATGGATGGGCGTATATTTTTGGAATGCATGTGCGAAGTTGTTTCATGGAATGCATGTATAAAAATAGAATGCATGCCAATTATTGTTAGCCCTTAACAATAATTAGACAATAAATAATTATCTATTTTCAATGAGCACTTGGAAATAGTTAACTAAAGTGGAAAATCAGTTATCTAAGTGGATTTTGAGTCGAAGTGGTTGGTTGGTGGACCATGCAGTGGAATTATTTGTAATTCAATGACACAAAGTTGTAACAGAGTTGGATGTGTAGTTATGTGAGTTGTTATTTAGTTTAACTCAGTTAAGTGAGTTAAACTCAGTTGTGCTAGTTGTAACTAAAGATACATTAGTGAGAGATCAATGAATTAATTTTTTAATTAATTGACAAGCAGAGGTCTCATATGCAACTGAATAAATACTACTGCTAACTACATGCATGTCAGATCCAATGGAGACCCAGTTGAGAGATAGGTGAAAGAGCTTCTTTGACTATCAGTTGTGACTATACTGGTGCATTCAATGCAACTACACACGCATTAGAGATTCCAATGAGGATTGCGCAGTCAAGGCAAGGCAAGATTGAATTCATTCAAGGATCATCATCAACAGGGATTTTGCAGTGGAGGCAGGCTATCAGGAGGCAATAAATTGGTGCATGTTTATGCCAATTTTTGTATGACAGTGTCAGACGATTGTACATTGTACTCAGAGCTCTTAGAGTAGAGTTTTGTATGAGATTGTTCATGATCCATGATATACATAATATATGATATTAGGGTTTTTAGCTTTATGCTTTCCTAGTAAAAACATTTGTCTTATGTGTGATTGATTTTTCTTCATGTGTTTGCAATTGGCGATTAAATTTCCACAGAGAATTAAGTAGAAGGATTATGTCTTTAAGAGTGGATATGATTGTTAGATCAGGAGATTCCGGTAATACATCACAGTATTAATAAATTTCTACATGGTATCAAAGCAAAGAAGATTGCAATATTGAAGCAGTAGCTGAGTTTTGTTGGTGGAAACAATATGAATTTTCTGCAATAATTTCTTGATGCGAAAATTGAGTAAACATTGAAATGGCTTTCAACGGTTTTTGGTTAGAGTATGCACTCGAGGGCAGCTCAAACTACATTTCATGGAAGGATATGATGGAGGAAGTGCTTGAAGATAATGGCCTGAAGGATTTCATTGATAGCGATGTTCCTAAGCCCACTTCGACAGATGTTTCATTACTTGACGCATGGCAAAAGAAAGTAGCGAAGATGAGAAGAATTATGTTGGAAGGTGTGAGAGACCATATTGTCTCAAGCCTTCATGGGAAAGCCACTCCATTTGCAATGTGGAAGGCTTTGACATATATTTTCCAAAGCAGCAACGACCATAGGAAATTTGTGCTGAAAGATCAACTCAGAAAAATCAAAATGGAAAAGGGCGATAATATTCCTAAGTATCTCACAAAGTTTGTCCATTGTTGAGATGAACTAGGGAGTGTGGGAATCACAGTTGTTGATGATGATTTGGTGATCTTGGCTTTCTTGGGACTTCCTAAGTGTTGGCACAGTTAACAGGACTCTCTCAACGGACGGGAAAAATTGTCGGATTGGGAACGACTGTGGTCGGATCTAGTGCAGGAGGAGTTCAGGCGGAACAGCAGGAATGGCTCTTCATCAAAGCATGACGATGAAGAGGATTTTTCTTTGGCTACCAGAGTAATGAAATGGAAGGGGAATAAATTCCACTCAAAATATGAGGCTAAAGGCAAGAAGCTATATTTCTCCAAGGTGAAGTGTTTTCATTGTCACGAACATGGGAATCTCGTCACTAACTGTCCATAGAAAAAGAAGAACAAGAAGGTTGTTGGAGCTGCAGCTGGTGAAGCCCTTGCCTCACAATTTGAACTTCATTTCTCCTTTACCGCATGCTTGGTTTCAAGCACAACGGGATCAGTGTGGTATCTTGATAGTGGTGCTTCCTTCCACATGACACAATATTGTTGATCAGAGGTTGTCATTGATGTCAACCCAAGCAGCACTAGGGGCTACCCCAATATTGCATGGGAATTTTTACCTACCAAATTACTATATTCTGGGTCAAGAATTATTTTTATGGCTTATACTTTCCGAGATGTTTCCATTTATATATGGCACACCACATAATTCTTCATGGTTTGATAGATATTCATGTTTGAAGTTTGTAACCCATGTTAGTGGGCTAAAACCCCATGGGGTTGTGGCATGTGTTGTGGTTTCTGTGATTTGGAAAATTTGGCAATACAAAATGACAAGACAACATCAAACCACTTTTGGATCTCAGGATCTATCCCTCCTGGATCCAGAGAGGGATCTCTCTATAAATGCAAAGAAATGTATATCTTTGAGGTTCAATTTAAGGTATTATGCTAGCTATAGGGCACAAAGGTTTTTGATTTGTTTGTTTGGCTAGGAAACATGAAAGAAGGGTTCAATGTAAGGTAAATGAATGAGTAGAGAAGTATTTTCAATAATGGGGAGATAATTCATAGAGAACACAAGTCCATTGGGCAATGGGGTCATAAAAGGGTTTACTTGCAATTCAAATATCCAAGGCTTTCAAGGGGCTAGTCATATATATCAGAGAATTTCCTAAGATGATAGTATGGAATGAAACAATAAGGAAATGAATGGGAATGACAAAGAAAACCTTCCAAGGTGACCACTTCGAAGTAATTCTAGGGACAGGGCATGCCCTGAACCTCTATGATCAAAACTCCTAATGAGGTTAACTCTGAAGACAACAATCCAGCAATCCTCCTGACTACTTTTAGACAATAGAAAACATTTAAGTTTAACACAGAGTGAAACATAAGATCAGAGAAAGACTTTTAACCTTCACCGCTTTTGGAATTCAACTCAAAGGGATATTAGAAAGGCTAACTGTTGGAAAAGGAACCTGGGGACAGGGCTAACTCCAAATCTCCCTGTTTCCTAATTCTTTCAGATGAAACAAAACAAGAACATCTTAGAAACAAACTCTAAATTCATACATCAGTAAGCATTGGACAAACCAACTTCTATACAGGTTAAATTATATTGATTTTTTTCTTAGATACACAAATAGCAGAAAACATAAAAATAAGAAAATGCAGTGAGCATTAGGGTACTTGCAGCAGTATATCCTAAGCTAAATTTACTATTTTCTTATCAGATAAGATGAAACATGTTGTAAAACATAGGGAAAATTATAACAAAGAAGGGACACATCACCACTGATTTAGATCAGGATCCGATGAACATGCTTGTCATATTAGTAGACAAAAACCAGTCACATACATTCTTGTCCAATAGCTTGATATCATCTAGAAATCATCTCCCAGCCTATTTACAACTACTACTCACAGAACTCTAACTCAATGAAACAACTTACAATCAGTGATTTTCAATAACCAACCAACATTTACAATGCATTTCTCATGAGTTCCTATAGGTAAAAGAGTGATAATAGTGGTAGATAGGATTTAAATGGTTCATTAAAATAAAGGGAGAAGTGTCTTCGGAGCCCATTTTGTTTTAATATCTTTACATTAACTTTTAGTACTCTTTAGATGATTTAGGGGTCTTTGTCAGATTGATAATAACTCCAAGGGTATGAAGTACTCTCTGGTTGTAGTACTCTATTTTATCCTCTTTGAAAAGAAAGGGTGAAGATTTTCCTTTCAGGTCTTCCATGCTTTGTAACTAATGCACTGATAGTTTTTACGACTTCTTGTCAGAATAGTAACTACTCTGAAGCTTGATGAAGAATAGAGAATGGGTAGTAGTGATTTGGTCCTTTCTTCAGTAAAAGGAATGTCCTGCTCATATATCCTCTATACTGCTGCGGTCAATGATTTGTTTTTAATCTGTGCTGACATGTGGATTAGGCTTCTTTATCCTCAATATCATGCCTTTAACCCTTTAATCTCTTTCTGATACACTTTAAACTTCTGTTGTCCCGTGTTTATGAATATACAGGTTACGGAGGCACTGGAGGGTTTGAAATGGGGTTAATAACCCGATCTTCAATGAAAACATGCTATTAGACCCTCTCTGGTGTCTTCCTCTATGATATTTGGCTCTGGGATGGCCTTTCACCATGGCTGTCACTGTGAAAACAATGTGAATTCACCACCTTTGGAACCTGCAAAAAATGAAAACACATTATAAAAACTAGCGGGAGTGGGGAAAGGACTGCTTCGAAGGCTCGTGGGGATGGAGGAGCAGTGATGGAAAATGGTGGATGCAGTGAAAATGTGATGAAAATCATGGCGGAAGGCGAAAACAGGTCTGATGATATTTTGGGTGCGACATGCATTGTGGACCCTTAGATCATGGTGATCTACGGTTGAGATTTTTCAATGAGATCGTTCGGGAGCTTAGATGGATGGTAGACGAATGGGGGTGAGATCAAATGTGGGCCATTAGATTATAACAATAAACGGTGGGGATTTCCCGATGGAATCATTTGGGAGAATAGATGAAAAGTAATTAAATAGGCTGTGATATAATAAGAGTCGTTCGATCTCAGAGATCGATGGCTGGGATTAAAAGCCAATGTTGCATTGCGGAGGGCAGTAAGGCAGAAAAATGGAAATATTTTCACGCGGAGAAATGGGGGGAAAGCAGTTTTCACTTTCAGAATGCGATTCCACTCAGCGATCGCCACGTGGATTCTCAAAACCACCTTTATCGCGTAAATTTGAAACATTAACTTTCAGGCGCAGAAATTACGCAATATGAATTTTCAGTCGTTGGATGATGGGCGGAAGATCTGACGGTGTGGGTGATGCGTGATAGGCAGCAATGTGTGCGAGTGGAACATATGGTGGGGTTGAGTTAGGACCATTAGATCTGCGGATCGGACGGTTGACATTAAAAGAGAAAGCGGAGTTTTTGAACAAGAGGAAAATGGGTAAGTGAATGAGTGGAAAGATGGGAGCCGTTGGATCTGTAGGAATGGACGGCGGAGATCTAATCGGTGATCAGTGGAACAGTGAAACGGAGCAAGGAAAATGTGAAGTGCAATGAAATATTGGCCGTCGGTTCTTGTGTATTCGATGGTCAGGATCAAATCAGGGAATCGGGCCATCGGAGGAAAGGAAAAAATGGAAAACTATGTTTGCGATATGTGATTAAGCGTTGGCCGTAATATCGAAAGAGATCAACGGTCTAGATTAAATCGGCGGGGTGATGATGAAGGGCTATGGGCAGAGCGTGATGAGATCCTGGCCATTGGTTCTTGTAGATTCAATGGTCCAGATCAAATCAGCGGGCGCAGGTGATTGGCTCATGAGCGGAGCGCGATTGAATCTCAACCATCGGCTCTTGTGGATTTGACGGTCGAGATTAAATCGGGAGATCGGCATCGAAGGAGGGAAAGGAAAGGACAAAAGGGAAAAATGTGATTGCTGATTTGCGATGGAGTGAGAGCCGTTGAACTGAAAACTAGATCAACGGGGGAGATTTAACCATGAAGAAAAAGGAGGAATAACGGGTTTTGGAACGGGGAGCAATATCTGGGCATAGCAAATCAGATCAATGGTGGAGAATTGATCACGATATCGCATCGGCGGGAGGCAAATAACCATGTAAAACAAGTAAAATGTGTTTTGCGACGCGATGAATACTTGTGATGCGATGAATATTTGTGATGCGATGGGAGCTTCGTGCCCAGTCACATCGCGGGTCATATGCGGAAAAGGGCTGGGGCTTCAGGCCGAAAGGGGCTTAAGGCCTTTATAGAAAAATGAAGGTTTTTAGGCCAAAATAAAGGTTTTGAAGGGTTTTCAAGGGTTCCGATAAGGAAAAAAATGGTTTTTTAAACCAAATGAAAGGGGGACATAAGGTTTAAAAAGGGATTTAGGAAGATTTAGAGGTTAAATGAGGGTGTTTTTTGAGGGATTTTTTGTGAAGGGAATAAGGTGACAAATGGGGATTTTTAGGGAATGAAATGGAGCAAATGGAGGCCTTTGAAAGCAGTCTCTTTTACAAAACAATAGGGCTCATCAATGGAAACAGTAGTGAAGATTCTTTAAAGGATCAAGAATGATATATTTACAAAGGAAATGTTTCTCTTGAAGACTCAGAAACATATTTAGCCACCTTTCTGCTTTGAAAAAATATTATAGGTGGCTAACAGCATGGGTCATTGAAAATTCAAGAATTAATAATTTTTAAGCTCCTAAAATCCCTCCCATGTTCACTTGTTGAAGCCCCTTTCAACCTAAGCATTTATATAAATTGTGATCCTCATATCCTCCTTATGTAGGGATTTCGTTATCTGAAACAGGTCATCATGGAATTTTTCCTCTAAATTTTTTTCTACGAAGGTGCAGAAGCTAAAATTTTTATGAGGTGAATCAGAAATCCTGAGGAAGCTCCTACAAAAATTTCAGATCAAGATGCACAATACTGTCGGAGATATGATCTATGGAATTCAGTGTTTTTGCAGGCTCCTGAAATTCATCTCAAAGAAGTGACCTTGGGAAAATCATCATAACTCTCTCTCTGAGTATCATATTGGAATTATGTAAAAAGTGGAAAATAGTGCACATACTTTGGTTTTTGTTGTATCAATTTTAGAGCCGAATGAAGAAACAGTGACACGTGTCATTTCGTACAAGTTTGCTCTACTGAAATAGTCCATAATTAGGGCATTGTGAGAGATTCAACATGACTCTCTCTTGAAGAATCCAAATTGGGTCAGACCTATGGCATTTGAAATAAGACTCAAAGGACTACTACAGGGCCGAAAATCACATATTGGGGATCTGAAATAACATAGATACACCAGACTCGATATCCAACTCCTAGAAGGAAAGAAAAAGGTAGATCATGTGTTGTCAAGGGCTAGAAAGGACCAGAATTTCTAGGGCAGCAAAGCAAAGCAAGGTGTAGCAGAGGGTAGCATGACAAGAGCAGCAATCAAGGTGTAGAACAACATCAAGAAGTTCATCACATGATGTCTTCAAGTGGGTAGCACTGCATATGGTCACTATAAAGGTATCATTGTACTAATTCATTGTAAATACATTATTATAAAAATTGTACTAGTGTCTTTCTGCCAAGAGTTGGAGAGGAAGTTTTGGGAGGTCTAGGATCATCATTAGGTGGTTGTGTCATAGTTGGGTTTATGATCTAGTCTTTCTTCTTCTTCTACATCATTATATATCATTGTAAAGTGTACCATTTTCCCTAGTACGGGAGTCCATTCTTGTTTTATTCTTTTATAGGGTGGTAGGGTGGTGCTAGGTTGAGTTGTAGCTCATTGGGTGTTGGGGCATCCATTTAGTTGACTACTGAAGAAACTTGGGCGTTGGAGCATCCATCCAGTGGGAGTTGGAGAAAAATGATTTTCTAGATTCTAGGAAGTTGGAGCTTTATTTTCAATTAGATTTGAATATTAAAGAATTATTAGAAAAGCATTACGTGGTTTTTGTCCTAGAGTGGGTTTCCACCTTAAAAACTATGTGCATTGTGTTCCTTTTTTTACTTCTATCATTATACAAACACTGATAATAATTGAAGATTAACTAATGTTCTAATTGAAAGGAATATTGATTCACCCGCCCTCTCATTATTTCCAACAATTGGTATCAGAGCTTGGTTCCTTCAATTGCAGTTTAACAGTTGGAAGGAGGTCATGGAGCATACCAAGAATGGTGTACCTCTATTCAATGAAAATAAATATGCACTCTGGAAAGGAAGAATGGAGGTCTATCTCTTGGCACAAGGTTATGAAGTATGGGACACTGTTCAAAATGGATTTACATCAACCACAGATGAACAAGGTAAGAAAAATTTGGTAAATGATGCAAAAGCAAAGAATATTATTATCAGTGGACTTATTGAATCTGCTTATCATAATTTTTTGGGTTGTAAAACTGCCAAAAATTTATGGGACAAGATTGAGAATATATATGCAGGCGACTCAAGTGTCAAAGAAGAAAAGCTTCAAATCTATAGAGAAAAATTTGATCAACTTAGAATGAAAGAAGAGTGCAACATTGCTACATACTTCCAATACGTTGATGAAATAACCAATACTCTGGAAGGATTGGGAGAGCCAGTTGATGAGAAGACTATTATATGAAAGATTCTTAGAATGTTACCAGGGAGATTCAACCCAAAGGTATCGGTCTTAGAATACATTGCAAATATGGAAAAAATTAGCAAAGAGGAATTACAGGGAGTTCTCATAGCATATGAAATGAGACTTGATGAAGAAGACGATACTTTTAATTTAGAAACTACGTTCGATGAATCTAAGAAAACCAATAAAGAAAAACAACCATCAATTGAAAATACATGCACTTGCAAGTGTGAAGAAAAAGGAGATGATGAAGAAGGTCTTTCAGATGAAGAATATTCTTACTTTATGAGAAAACTAAAAATTTGTAAGGGAAAATTTCAAAGGTAAACTTCGATTGATATGTTTCGGTTGTGGTGAGGTTGCGCATTTTGCAGCTAAATGTCTGAACAAAAGTGATGGCAACTCAAAAGGAAAGAAAGGCTTTAAGAAATTCAACAAGCAAGAAAAAAGGAAAGGATCCAAAAGGAACTTTCTCTCTAAATAATATAGCTCATCATCCAATGAAGACAGTGATACCAAAGCAGAAGCCAATGAGAGAGTATTTTTTATGTCCAAGAAAAATAAACAAGAGGTATCAAAAAATGAAGAAGAAGGGTTGACCATAGAAGAATTTTCTGAGGCAATCAGGCTTATAAAAGATCTCAAGGCTGAGAAAATCCATTCCAATATTCTTGAAGAACAAGTTCAAGGTCTGAAAATTGAAGTTGAAGAACACAAATGTATTGAAGAGTCACTTCAAAAGAAGTTGGAAGAAACAAACCAAGAAAGGGAAGCATTAGAAGCCGAAGTAGTCTCACTTCGTAAGGAAGTGAAGGAGGGAAAAACTGTCCAAAACTATGCCAACAGCTCAAGGGCATTGGAAGAACTCATCAACAAACAATGATCTTACAACGACAGAACTGGCCTCGGTTACAAATAAGAAGAAGTAGTGTTGGGGTTCCCATGTTTTGGCCAGGTTGACAAGACCAAAAGATGAGACAACATAGAACCACTTTCAAACCTTAGGATCTAGCCCTCCTAGGTCCAGAGAGGGATCTCTCTATGATTTTCAAAGGTTTTATGCCTTTGAAGCTCAAATGTTAAGGTTTTAGGCTAGTTATAGGCTCAGGGTTGTTTGTTTGATTGTTCGTGTTTGGTTGTTGGGAATCAGGAAAGAAGGATCAAATGTAAAACAAGGATGAGCATAAAGGGAATTAGGCTAAGATAGGCAATTCAGGGAACATCAAAGTCATTGGGCTATGGAGTCAAGAAAGGATTTATTTGTAATCAATGTGCAAGCTTTCAGTTGGGCTAGTCATCTAGAACATCTGGATCTCAAAGGAGATATTTGGAATGGGACATTAAGGACAGAAAATGAAAGGGGAAGGACCATTCAACTCTGTCTATAGATCAGGCCAGAGGTCATTTAACTCCAAGCCTGCTTGGATAGAATCGAAGGCAACACAAGGGATCCTGGAAAGGCCTAATTAAGGTGGAAAGATCCTAGTGAGGCAGATATGGGATTCTAGACCTCCCAGTGTTCTCAACACACCCAACTAAATCTTAACAAGAACATCTAAATATAGACTTCATTATTTCATACATCAGAGAGTAGGCAATACCCTCCACTACACTGGTTAAATCAATCGAAATCAACATTCAGATACACATATAAGCAGAAAACATTAAGGGCTGGGAGAGCAGCAACATAAGGTACCTATCAAGGGTAAATCTTATGCCAAACTTCTGATGCGAGCCAGTAGAAATGGAATGAAATGAAATCAAACACAGAGATAAGAAAACATCACCAACTGCTTTAGATCAGGATCCAAAGAAACACGCTTGTTATATTAAAAACAACACCAATCAGGTACATCATAGCCCATAACTTGAACATTCAGTCTGAATACATCAAATCTTAGCCTATCTTACAATATTACACAGAGAACTTGTCTCAAGAGGAAAATACTTGCATTTCTCTGATATCTCATCAACAACCATTACCATGTTTCCTTCTGTGCTTTATAGCAGATGATGGACAGAAAATCGACTGAGAGGGCAGGTGAAAATTAAAAGTAACATTAAACACAAAAATGAATGCAGGGCCGAACCCATTATGTTTGACTGCTGTGTATTTAATTTCTGTCATTTCTTTATGTAGGAGTGATATTCTTCAGATTTGCCTTTACTCCAGGCATGACTTTGCTGTATCCTGGTGGCCATACTCTGTTGTACTTGTGGGGAATAAAAAAATGGTGAACAACTGCTATGAAGTCTACTTCATAAATGTCCCGATTGTTTTGAACGGCTGCTAGGGCGGAAACTCCCTCAGGGACCTTCTACTTAATAAGAGTTGTGTGGGTACCCTGTACGTGATGGAGAAAAACATTCTGCTGATGAATAAACCTAGATGGTACCTGCTACTGTGCTCAGGATCTTTTGGATCGATCCTCGGGGTCTTCAAAGTGCTGCTCTACCCTTTAAATCTTTGATTAAAGGCTCAAGATCTTCATTGGCCTGCCTTAATCTCCTTTTCTTTGTACTTGGAATGCTTTGCCGCTCCATTCTGCTTCTGACAGGGTAGCTTGGGCTTTTAAAGGTGCTGAAAGGTTGTCCACAGAGTTCGAATGCTGTTCTTTAAGGAAAATCCTGTCAGCCGCTTTCTTTGACAATTTTACGGTAGTACCAGCTCCTGGATTTAATTTTTTCTGCGCATTTTGCCATGTAGAGTTATGGTGGTCTTCTACCTTCAGAAAACCTGCAAAACAACAAACTGGATGAGGAAACAGACCTAGGGGTGGCGGACATGAAGAATATGATGAGGGCGACCATGTAAATTGTCGAGGGGAAAAAATGCCGAGGTTTATGGTGAGGGTTCAACGACAAAATGGTCTGAGAGGTGGATGCACAGCGAAGGTAGTTTGCATGGAAAAATCACGTAAAATGACTTCGGAAACTAATATATGCGAAGAGACGTGCAGACGTACTGCAAAGATACGTGGAGGTGACGTGGCGAGGTGGGAGACCGTGGAACAGTCAACAATGGGAGAACAGATCTGGACCGTCGGATATCCAGAGAGATCGACGACGGGGAAATGCTATGCACAGTGGGCCATGGGGCAATGGACAGCAGGATAAACCGCGCGCATCTTCGAGAGACGTCCGCCGTTGGATGAGACCTCTCAGATCTGACGGTTGTCATGGATTCCGCTGCAAGCTCTGTATTGAAGATTAATGCGCGAAATGGGGGCAGTTTCAGAATCGTACCAAGGACATGCGGCGGCAGTTGAATGGAATCGCTGGGAGATGGAGAAAAACCGCTCAGTGCGCGAGGGTGGTGCGGGATAAACCGGTGGTTTTTGAACTACGAAGGCGGGGTGGGGACCACCGTTTCGGGAGAGCTCCACACCGTCGGATCATACGTTAATTTGGACGACGAAGATCCGTCGATCAAACAAAATATATTAAAACCCGCAAATGCGTGTTTGCAAAGATTTTTTAATGATTTTTCGTGCGGAGAAAGGTTTGGAGGGGCTAAGCGCCTAGTGGATTTGGTGTTGGTCACGGCGCCGAGTCTTATGGGAGAGGAAAGTGCAGAGGTTAATGGAGAAAGGGGCTAGGACCAGAATACATAAATTTCATCATTTTAACACATTTTGAGTTCTATTTCAAGCTCGAAGGAGGTAGCGACGAGGAGGTGAAGTGGAGATCCAGGGAAATAAAGGGTGATGGGGAAATTTAAAGGGGATTTTGGGGAATCTAGGCATGAGGAAGAGGAATCTTGAGGGGAAGAAAGGGAGAATTGTGGTATTTTGCAGGGATATGAGGGGTAAGATAGGCCCTTCGAAGGATGGATCATCATATAGGCTTTATATTGAGGCACAGCGCAAAGAGACTCCAAGGAGGATGAATTTTCAGGGGAAAGGCATTCCTTGAAGGCTCTGGAACAATCTAGCCCCCAGCTTGCTTGTCAAGAATTTCATAGGGGGGCTAACAGTGGCTCCACATGGGGATGGCTTCTCCTTGGAGGAGTCAAGAAACTAGATATGATCTTTGGAGTAGGCCAGATGCCTGCTATCATAAGCCATCTTTCATCTTTGAATTTCAGCAGCCACAATATGTAAGATACACAAATCAGCAGAAAAATTTTCCCAACCGATCTACCTACCCAAACTACAGTCCTAACATTTCCCTTTGGGTGCATTTGAGCTAGCAGACCCTTTACACTTTATTTTCAAAACAAAAACAAACCTATTCTAAATCTACCCTTATTCCTCCATGAGACCGGGTTAGACTGTTGGCCTCATCTGTTTCTCTACCTAATCTACTACCTGTTGGGATTAAACTGTCCAACAGGTTTCTTCACCTACATTCTAAGACAGGAAATTGAAAACAGCCAAGCCAGGATTAGGCTGTTTGGCTTGCTGTGGATGGAAAGTGCTGAAAATTGGAACAAAACTTTGAAGGCTTGAAGTCTGCAACCTTGAAACATCCTTCTTTTCTGTGACTCAGGTTTTGAGCATATTAGAGTCACCTTTTTTTTTTTTTTTTTTTCTGATTTCGGTTCTGACTTTGGGCATATCAGAGCTGATTCTTCTTTTTCGTTGCTGGTCCAGGTTTTGAGCATATTAGGACCAGCTACTTGGCTTCCTTTAGCTCAGATTTTGATCATGTTTGAGCTATTCTTTGTGCATTCTGGAGGTTCATGTTTTGAGCATGTCTGAACCTCCCTTTTCTTACTGTTTTTCGGAACATTTTCTCTTTTATTGAAAATAAAAGCTGCAATGGTATGTACAATGGGGATGAAACTGGAAACAAAAATTAATAGAAGTAATGCTTGAGCATCCTGCCATTGACAGGACCCCCAAACAGCTCTGTGCCATCAAGTTCTTGCAGAAAAAACGCATTAGGACCCACAGTGGCTTGTATGATATATGGGCCCTGCCACAAATTGTCAAACTTACCATGTTTGCCTTTGTCCTCTCTCCTTGAATCCCATTTCAGAACTTTATCTCCAACTTTGAAATCTGAAGCTTTGGCTCTTTTGTCAAATTGCCTTTTTATGCCTTCCTGCACTTTAACAGCTCTGCCATAAACCTGCTCCCTTGTTTGCTGCAAATGGATGGTTTCATTGATTCTTCTCACCATGCTGTTTTCCTCTGATTGTATCTCCTGGACAAGTTTGATTACTGGAGCTCCAAGGCTTGTAGGAAAAACTGCTTCTGTACCATAAACCAGCTGGAAGGGTGACATGCCAATAGATTTCTTTGTAGTGAGCCTATCTTCCCACAAGGCATGTATTAAATTTTTGTGCCATGACTTTTTGTTCTCTTCCAGCAGCTTTTTGATGATTGTGACCAGGATTTTGTTAGATTATTCAGCCAGTCCATTACCCTGGGGGTAATAGGCAGTTGAATGGCCAAATTCTATTCCGTACCTGTGACAGAAATCAATCATCTTCTTGGATCTGAAAGCGTCATCATTCTCAGTGATTATTTTCCTTGGACAGCCAAACCGGGATAAGATGAAGTCTTCTAGGAACCTAATGATGACAGAATCAGTGGCATTCCTAGTGGGAATGGCTTCTATCCATTTGGTGAAATACTCTGTAGCAGTTAGGATCCATTTGTGTTGCCCAGAAGAAGAAGGGTGAATTTCCCTAATAAATTCTAGGCCCCATTGCATGAAGGGACCTTCTATGGTGATGGGTTGTAGGGGAAGGGGGAGGAGTTTTCTTTTGCCTTCAAAGATTTGACATTTATGACAGGCAGTTATCATTTTATGGACATCACTGAAGAGTGTGGGCCAATAGTAACCAGCCCTGAGTATCTTGTTTGTAGTGGCTTTCCAACTCAGGTGGCCTCCGCACTCACCAGCATGGAGTTCCTGTTTGATTTTTTCAGCTTCAGTTTCAGACAAACATTTCAGTAATAGGCCATTTGGATTTTTCCAATATAGGTTTTCATTCATAATGCAGTAATTTCTGGCTTTGAGTTTTATGAATTTGGCCTTGGTTTTGGATAGTTCTGGAGGGGCATTGAGATTAGTGAGCACATAAAGGATATCAGTATACCAAGGAGAGTTCTGAAACTGTTCCTCTACATTCGGATGGGGCGATCCTTCCTGCTCATCTAAGGAATTTATCATGTTAATATCAAGGGCCTGTAAGTTTGATTCAACCATTAGTTGGGCTAGGCATTGACCTTTGATCAGCTTGGTGGGTTTTATCTCAAGGTCGTATTTCAAGATTGTAGCAATCCATTTGCCCCTTTTCCCATTAGGGTCCTGGGACAAGATATCTTTGACCACTATATTTGGCACATAGGCTATGGTGTGAGAATGCAGAATGTACACCCTAAAGTCTTTTAAGGCCTTAATCAGGGCATAGGCTTGCTTTTCCATGATTTTGTACTTTAAGGGTGCATCTCTCAAGGCTTTACTGAAGAAAGCTATAGGCTGTTCATTACCTTCTGAATTTTTCTGCAGCAAAACTGCAACTATTGTGTGTTGGGAAGCAAATGAAAAGATCAGAAAATCTTTAGATAAGCCAGGGCTGATAAGGACAGGGGCCTAAGCGAGTGCAAGTTTTACTGACTCAAAATATTTCTTGGCTTCAACAGTCCACTTAATTCCTAAACCTTTCTTTAGCATTTCAATCATTTTTCTAAGGTGCTCAGCAAGGTTGGGAATGAATCTCCTAAGGAAATTAATCTTCCCGATGAAGGACTGTAACTCCCTGATGTTTCTTGGGTGTGTGATTTGGAGTATTCCCTCAACTCTCTGTGGGTCTATCCTGATCCCTTTCTCAGATATAATGTGGCCCAGAAGTTTACCTTCTTGCAGCCGAAAAACAGTCTTCTTAGGATTTAAGGACAGACCATACCTTCTACATTTCTCAAAAACTTTCCTCAGATGTTTCAGATGTTCTTCTTCAGTTTTAGAAAATACAGTCAAGTCATCCAAGTAGATAACTATGAAGTGTCCTATTTCCTCTGAGAAAGCTATGTCCATCGCTCTCTGGAAGGTGGCACCAGCATTCATCAATCCGAAAGGCATTTTCACATACATGAAGATGCCCCACGGAGTGGTAAATGCTGTTTGAGTTGATCTTCTGGGAGTACCAGAACTTGATTATATCCCGAAAAACCATCAAGCAGGGAGATTCTCTTAGAGCCCACTACCTTCTGTAGGATATGTTCCATTCTAGGCAGAGGGTAGTTGTCTTTCAGGGAGGCTCTGTTGAGGTTTCTGAAGTCTATGCATAGTCTGATTTCTCATGTTTTCTTTCTTACAGCCACTAAGTTTGACACCCAATCAGAAAACCTTACAGGGACTATTATACCTGCATTGTACATTTTCTTAATTTCCTTTTCCACTGCAGGTAATTGTTTTGGATTGATCCTTCGGAGTTTTTGTCTGAAATTCTTCTGATTTTCCTTTAGTGGTATCTTGTGTTGTATGATGTTGGTGTCGTAGGCCTTTAAGTCTTCATATCTCCATGCAAACACGTCAATGAATTCCCTAAACAGGTCAATGTATTTTTTCTTCATGTCTGTAGGTATAGACTTAGCCAGTTTAATCATTTTAGGCTTATCTTCAGTGCCTATGTTGCATTCTTCTATGTCTGAGTCTGCATGCTCTATAGTGGGCATTTTTGCTACGTCATCAAAGTCAAAAAGGTCCTCTAAGGGTGCCAGGCCTCTGGGTATGTTCTTATCTTTGGCCTGCAGCACCTATACCTCTTCGGTATCTGCGTTTTCACAATTTTCGGTTGGATTTCCAGTTTTCTCAGAAAAAGAATTTATTTCGATGTTACAGGGTGTTTCTTGTTCATCTGGGGGATCCTCGCTTGGACATATGTCATCAGAAATCGAGTCTAAATCATAAAACTCAAACTCATTCCTACCCACTAGGAAATCTTTGATCTGTCTGTCTCCTTCAAAGACCTGCCAATATTTTTCATTGTCTGGCACCGCAGGCCTGAACTTGGTCTGAATGATAATCTGTTGGTTAATTGGGGTCTTAGGATATGAGCTAGCTAGGCAAGCTAATCCATTAGCAATTGCATTTTGACCCCTAGGAACGAATGCTAATTCATATTCAACAAAGGTTCTCAACAGATCTACTGCGTCATTCCTGTATGCCCTAAGCCTGGGGTGTTTTGCTGAATACTCACCATTCACCTGTTTGATAACTAACTCAGAGTCTCCTCTCACAACTATCCTATGGGCTCCTAATTTCCTCAATAAATTCAGACCCAGGATGAGAGCCTCATACTCTGCAATATTATTCATGCATTTGAAATGCAGATTCACAGCATGGCTTTCTGCGTGATCATTTTCTGTGTTACACAGCCACACTCCTGCTCTAGCATTTTGCCTAGTATAGGACCCATCAAAATTCATTTCCCATAGGGGTTCGCCATTATGTTGCGTTGGGGAGTCTGTACTAGGTTGTGCATTAATTTGATCTCTCTGAGGAATGTGACTACTAGGCTGACTGCATGGTGTCCCTGGTTCACCCTGAGTTCCGTTTTCAGTATCCTGCCCATGTTTTTCTTCGTTGTATTCTTCTAGGGTAGCAATTATGCTAAAATCCATGGGCTCTGTGCTATTGTTTGTATTCTTGTTTTCTGACGCTGGCTCTCCTGAGGATGAATCGTTATAAAGAATGAAAGAATCCAGGTCTGTGTGTACAGAATGCAATGGTGAATTTTCAGGCTTCTCGGGGCTGCTGACTAAGAATTTCATCTGAGACTCTCTATACAGTCTTCTAAGTTGGCCAAATATAGGGATAGTGGCATATGAGCCATCCATCTGCATTGTTCCTTGCAGTTTGGCTCTCCATGATCTAGATAGCAGCATGCCATACTTGGGTGGCACATCTGCGACCACCACATCCATGACCATGCATTTAGTAGGAATCTGGGTCAGGCTTACACATAGATCCTTGATCAAGCCTAGGCATTTCACTCTGCTAGAGTCAAACGAGTACAGATATTTGTAAGGTCGTGTTATTTCTAGGCCTAGCTTTTCCATCACTACCTTAGGCATTAAGTTATGTGATGCTCCAGAATCATGCATGGAATTGTGGAGTATTTTTTCATGAATGTTGAGACTGATATAGAAAGGTGGGACTACCCCTTCCTAAACTTTCCCCTCAAACTTAGGGCCAAATAGGAGGGCAGGTTGGTCATCGTTCAAATTTACAGTATCGTTGTTTTCCCCTAGATTTAGTGCTTTCAAAATTTGGCCTTTATATACATTCTGAGTGGCCAACTCAGCTAATGGTACAGAAATTTTGATTTTTGCAATCTCGCTCTCTAAATTGAAAGTGGACTGACACTTTGGTGTGCTCAACTCTACTTTGCTTGCCACTGCCTTAGTAGCTGAATCAATTTGTGATGTCTCACTATGTACAAGATTGGGGACAGTTGTATCAGGAGTACTAACTGATGTGCTAGTACTGCTAGTTGATTGGCTTTGTTTTTCATTGCCTTGGTTGTCCTTTTCCTTGTGCTTACCAGAACTTTCAGCTGCCGATTTGTTATCTGCAGCAGATGCTTTAGAGGATTTATCAGGTCTTTTCTTGATAGTTACCTCAGGAGTCTTTGTTTTGGGATTTTATTGGTTCTTTTTGCTCCTAAGTTCATATTGTTCTCTGACCTGCATCATGGCATTTTCAAATCCTAATCTGTAATCCTCGGTTTCTAACCATTCCTCATCCCAATATGAAGGTGAGGGCTGATCTTCCTCTGAGTCACAGTTAAGGACTGAATCCTCTGCTTCAAACATGTTTATTGTATTCCCTTCAGACTCTTCAATTATTCCCTCATCTTCATCTAAGAATTTTTCTTGAAATGGGGGAATAATTTGTTGATCTGACTCTCTTTGTCTGTTGGGAGCAGCATTGTTTCTTATAATATTTTGGTTCTGGTTTTGGTTTCTGTTTTGGACAACCATTATTTTTATCATTTGTTGTAGTTCTTCCACGTTTTTAGACAGTCTATCATATTTGGATTCGGATGTGGAAGCTACGTTGTCATCCCTATATGTTACCCTTTTCTCAGCCTTTAATCTTGCCCTTTTTTCCATCAGGTTTTCTTCTATGGTTATGGCTCCTTTTTGCATGTCCTCCAATGTGGTGTACTCTTTATCCCTAAGTTCATAGGCCATGTCAGCATCAAATCCATCAAGATATCTAGCCAGGGCCATCCCTTGTGGAGGTTTCATGTGCGGAGGAAGAGCATTGTATATGTTGTTGAATCTAGTGGTGTAGTCATGGACACTTTCCCCCACATTCCTCTTAAGAGTCATGTAGTCTGCCAAGAGCTGGCGAGGGTTTGCTCTAAGCTCCCATTTGTTTATGAAGGTTTGATATAATGTGGGGAGATCTTGGATACTGCCAGGAGGTAGGCCTTTAAACCATTTCTTTACATCCCCTCCTAAGCTTTGGGCAAAGATCCTCATTTTGATTGTTTCATCATCAATTTCCATATAATCAAAGGAGTCCTCCATCTTATCTACATGTTGCTGAGATGTGATGGATTCTTTTGCAGTAAAGTGTGGGATTTTTGACTGATAATCATTGGATAAGGGTAACATAGGCTGAGGCAAAACCAAAGGTGCGTACCAAGATGCCATGGTAATGTTCTGATGAGGTAAAGGGTTAGCTTGAGTAGCTGGTATTTGGATGACAGGGATATTTGGACCAGCAGAAGTTTGTTGAGCAGACCTAGGATGGGAGAGCCCCAAGTTTTGAATGAAGTGGATATCAGGTGGAGTAGATGGAGGGTTTCCACTATCCCTAGAGTGCTGAGCACTACGAGATGGTGTATTGTAAGTCTCGAGGTCTTGCTAGTCTAGATGATCAAACAACCTAGTTCTTGGTAATCTATTAGCTGTGTCTAGGTCAGGGAGAAAATGTGATAGAGCTGTTAGGTCTTCTGGTGCAGAGTTCGCTCTATGAATATGAAATGAAATAGTTGGCCTTTTAGGTGCAGGAACTCCCTTAAGGATACTCTTCGGATTATCAACTATTTCAGGTGGTTCAGGGTTAGGCTAAGATCTTGTGTGAATGGTTCTGAAAGCCAGAATGTTGTTTCTTAGCCAAGCAGCTTAACCCTACTTGTTACTTCTACTGTGGTTGATGCTGTCTCACAGGGGCTGGTCTCCCAGTGGAGTCTGATTGTGAAACCAAGATAATCAGCAGGCCTACTGATCACCACTGGAGTCTTTTCTTTTAGGAACGATGGAGTCGATAGGTGGAGGGTTTTTGGATGTATTTAAGAGGTTACACTGTCCACCACAGTGCTCAAGCACTATCACCTTTCAGGAATCCCCTCTAGAATAGCAAGCTCCAACCAGAGATTGACTGGGAGGGCATTTACCAGATATGTCACCTCTGAAAAGAGGATGAGATCTGGAGGCTACCTGGCCCTTTCCAGGCTCTGTCTAAGAGTATGATGGATATTCAATAATGGAGGTTGATTCAAGAAAGGGGTGACTTACTGTCAACCTAACCAGAGATCTAAGTTTCTGAAGTTTTTAAGAATGTTTAAGGTGAAATGCATTTAGAGTCCCCAGCGGAGTCACCATTATGTTGGGGTTCCCATGTTTTGGCCAGGTTGACAAGACCAAAAGATGAGACAACATAGAACCACTTTCAGACCTTAGGATCTAGCCCTCCTAGGTCCAGAGAGGGATCTCTCTATGATTTTCAAAGGTTTTATGTCTTTGAAGCTCAAATGTTAAGGTTTTAGGCTAGTTATAAGCTCAGGGTTGTTTGTTTGATTGTTCGTATTTGGTTGTTGGGAATCAGGAAAGAAGGATCCAATGTAAAACAAGGATGAGCATAAAGGGAATTAGGCTAAGATAGGAAATTAGAACATCCAGATAAACTGGGCTATTAGGTCGAAAAGGTGTTGTAGTAGTTTGCAAAACTCTCGGTTAGGAGGCTAGTCATCTAGAGCATTTGGATTGTGAAGATGATATTTAGAATGGGACAATAAGGACAGAAAATGAAAGGGGAAGGACCATTCAGCTCTATCTATAGATAAGGCCAGAGGTCATTTAACTACAGGCCTGCTTGGACAGAATCGAAGGCAACACAAGGGATCCTGGAAAGGCCTAATTAAGGTGGAAAGATCCTAGTGAGGCAGATATGGGATTCTAGACCTCCCAGTGTTCTCAACACACCCAACTAAATCTTAACAAGAACATCTAAATATAGACTTCATTAATTCATACATAAGAGAGTAGGCAATGCCATCCACTACACTGGTTAAATCAATCGAAATCAACATTCAGATACACATATAAGTAGAAAACATTAAGGGTTGGGAGAGCAGCAACATAAGGTACCTATCAAGGGTAAATCTTATGCCAAACTTCTGATGCGAGCCAGTAGAAATGGAATGAAATGAAATCAAACACAGAGATAAGAAAACATCACCAACTGCTTTAGATCAGGATCCAAAGAAACACGCTTGTTATATTAAAAACAACACCAATCAGGTACATCATAGCCCATAACTTGAACATTCAGTCTGAATACATCAAATCGTAGCCTATCTTACAATATTACACAGAGAACTTGTCTCAAGAGGA
The DNA here is from genome assembly GCA_034641835.2 of Pinus albicaulis. Classification (NCBI taxonomy): domain Eukaryota; kingdom Viridiplantae; phylum Streptophyta; class Pinopsida; order Pinales; family Pinaceae; genus Pinus; species Pinus albicaulis. The sequence goes on along the minus strand of CM076576.1, from coordinate 773,933,597 downwards.
AAATACTTGCATTTCTATGATATCTCATCAACAACCATTACCATGTTTCCTTTTGTGCTTTATAGAGGATGATGGACAGAAGATCGACTGAGAGGGCAGGTGAAAATTAAAAGTAATATTAAACACAAAAATGAATGCAGGGCCAAACCCATTCTGTTTGACTGCTGTGTATTTAATTTCTGTCGTTTCTTTATGCAGGAGTGATCTTCTTCAGATTTACCTTTACTCCAGACATGACTTTGCTGTATCCTGGTGGCCATACTCTGTTGTACTTGTGGGGAATAAACAAATGGTGAACAACTGCTGTGAAGTCTGCTTCATAAATGTCCCAATTTTTTTGAACAGCTGCTAGGGCGGAAACTCCCTCAGGGACCTTCTGCTTAATAAGAGTTGTGTGGGTACCCTATACGTGATGGAGAAAAACATTCTGCTGATGAATAAACCTAGATGGTACCTGCTACTGTTCTTAGGATCTTTTGGATCGATCCTCGGGGTCTTCAAAGTGCTGCTCTTCCCTTTAAATATTTGATTAAATTCTCAAGATCTTCATTGGCCTGCCTTAATCTCCTTTGCTTTGTACTTGGAATGCTTTGCCGCTCCATTCTACTTCTGACAGGGTAGCTCGGGCTTTTAAAGGTGATGAAAGTTTGTCCACAGAGTTCGAATGCTGTTCTTTAAGGCAAATCCTGTCAGCCGTTTTCTTTGACAATTTTACGGTAGTACCAGCTCCTGGATTTAATTTTTTCTACGCATTTTTCCATGTAGAGTTATGGTGGTCTTCTACGTTCAGAAAACCTACAAAACAACAAACTGAATGAGGAAACAGACCTAGGGGTGGCGGACATGACGAATATGATGAGGGGCACCATGTAAATTGTCGAGGGGAAAAAATGTCGAGGTTTATGGTGAGGGTTCGACGACAAAATGGTCTGAGAGGTGGATGCACAGCGGAGGTAGTTTGCATGGAAAAACCACGTAAAATGACTTCGGAAACAAATATATGCGAAGATACGTGCGGACGTACGGCAAAGATACGTGGAGGTGACGTGGCGAGGTGGGAGACCGTGGAACAGTCAACAATGGAAGAACAGATCTGGACCGTCGGATATCCAGAGAGATCGACGGCGGGGAAATGCTATGCATAGTGGGCCACGGGGCAATGGACAGCAGGATAAACCGCGTGCATCTTCGGGAGACGTTCGCCGTTGGATGAGACCTCTCAGATCTGACGGTTGTCATGGATTCCGCTGCGAGCTCTGTACCGAAGATTAATGCGCGAAATGGGGGCGGTTTTCGAATCGTACCAAGGACACACGGCGGCAGCTGAATGGAATCGCTGGGAGATGGAGAAAAACCGCTCAGTGCGCGAGGGTGGTGCAAGATAAACCGGCGAGTTTTGAACTGCGAAGGCGGGGTGGGGACCACCGTTTCAGGAGAGCTCCACACCGTCGGATCATACGTTAATTTGGACGGCGAAGATCCATCGATCAAAAAAAATATATTAAAACCCGCAAATGCGTGTTTGCAAATATTTTTTAATGATTTTTCACGTGGAGAAAGGTTTGGAGAGGCTAAGCGCCTAGTGGATTTGGTGTTGGTCACGGCGCCGAGTCTTATGGGAGAGGAAAGTGCGGAGGTTAATTGAGAAAGGGGCTAGGACCAGAATACATAAATTTTATCATTTTAACACATTTTGAGTGCTATTTCAGGCCCGAAGGAGGTAGCGACGAGGAGGTGAAGTGGAGATCTAGGGAAATAAAGGGCGATGAGGAAATTTAAAGGGGATTTTGGGGAATCTAGGCACGAGGAAGAGGAATCTTGAGGGGAAGAAAGGGAGAATTGTGGTATTTTGCAGGGATATGAGGGGTAAGATAGGCCCTTCGAAGGATGGATCATCATATAGGCTTTATATTGAGGCACAACACAAAGAGACTCCAAGGAGGATGAATTTTTAGGGGAAAAGCATTCCTTGGAGGCTCCGGAACAATCTAGCCCCCAGCTTGCTTGTCAAGAATTTCATATGGCAGCTAACAAGTAGGACCTTCTACAACAAAATACAAGAACCTCTGAGATCTGAAATGCATGTAGACTTCATTGGACAAGGTTCGCAAGAACATACTTGGAAGAAGATTCCTCGACGAATATTTCCATCCAGGTACCAACATATTTTTCATGGCTATTGTTATTAATGTGGAAAATTTTGTCATAAAGTTGTAGAATGTTGCACGTACCCTAGGAGCCAATACAATTCCAGGAGATCCTTCAAATATGAACCTCCCAGGGCTCAAAAAAACATCAATATATTTTAACATTTAAGAAATAATATGGAATGTTACAAATGTCAGAACTTTGGAGACATAGCTAGAGACTGCAGACTTGAAAATCCTCTAGAAGAATCTTCGAACCCACAGAATGAACGAACATGGAAGAAGAAGAAGACTGATAATTGTGCTCTCGCTCTCAAGGCTCAAAACAACAAAGATGTGCGGTATGTTGATAGCGTTTTCTCAACGCATATGACTAGAGATATAAATAAATTTGTATCTCTGAAAGAGAATAAGGATGGAACCGTTTCCTTTGGAAATGATGGATCTTCAAATGTTATAGGATCAGGTACCGTCACTCTCAGAAGCAAAGATGCTCTAGCCAAGAATTTTCTATTGGTTGAAAACATGAATCACAATCTGCTCAGTGTTGGACAAATGTGTGATCAAGGACACACAATACTATTCAACTCCACAAAATGTGAAATCAGGAAAGGAAGGTATGGTGAAATTGTGGCTACAGCAAGTCGAGCTCCAAATGACATATATGTTCTGGATGAAGAAACTAAAGCACATCTAATAGCTAAAGAGGATGATATAATATTTGGTAGCAATGATGATCGACTAAGTAAGAAGTTTGCTAAAAAGATGCAAAGTGATTTCAAGATGTCTTTACTTGGTGAGCTGACATACTTCTTAGGGCTTCAAATATCTTAGCAAGAGAAAGGAATATTTATATGTCAAGCCAAGTACATCAAGGAAATTCTCAAGAAATTCAAAATGGAAGATTGCAAACCCATCCTTACTCCGATGGTAAAATGTTGCAAATTAAGCATAGAAAACTCATCTAAGGATGTGGATCAAAGGTTGTACAGATATATAATTAGTAGTCTTCTATACGTAACAGCCTCCTGGCCAGATGTTATGCAAACATTTGGACAAGTAACAAGATTCCAAGTAGCACCAAAAGAATCACATATTATTGTCGTCAAAATAATTATTCAATATCTAAAGGGAACAAAATAATATGGCTTTTGGTATCGCAAGGGTAAAAATCTCATTATTCAATCCTTTACAGGTGTTGATTGGTAATTGATGGTAAAATTACTACTGTGACGTTAAGAATATCTTGTTGAAAACTTTAGGATTCTCCAAAATTTCTCATCAAATTTTCACTTCTGTTGAAATATAAGCAGGCGGTGGAAATGTGTGCAAGTCTGGTAGGATGGTTGTGTGTCGGTGTTACCTTACACTGGCCAGTGTCAAGGGATAGAATTTTGTAGGAAGAGGTGTGTGGTATGAAATGTGCCATCGTCACAAAGTGGGAGATTGTTGATCAACGATTGTCATTGGTGTCGTTAAGTAGCACAGAAACTGTTAATATTGCATGAATTTTGACCTACTGTATTACTATGTTATGGGTCAAGAATAGTTTTGATAAACCTACTTGTCTAGATGTTTAAAGACAATCTTTTAATAACATCATGTAATTCTTCACGGTTTGAGAGATATTCATGTTTGAAGTTTTTAACCCAAGTTAGTGGGCTAAAACCCCATGGGGTTGTGGCATGGGTCATTGAAAAGTCAATAATTAATAATTTTTAAGCTCCTAAAATCCCTCCCAAGTTCACTTGTTGAAGCCCCTCTCAACCTAAGCATTTATATAAATTGTGATCCTCATATCCTCTTTATGTAGGGATTTCTCTATCTGAAACAAGTAATCGTGGGATTTTCACTCTAACTTTTTCTTTTTTATGAAATTTTAGAAGCTGAAATTTTTATAACGTGAAGAAATTTTTTTGAGGAAGATCCTGTAAACATTTCAGATCAAGGTGCGCAATATTTTTGGAGATATGATCAATGGAAGTCAGTGTTTTTGCAGGCTCCTGAAATTCATCTCAAAGAAGTGACCTTGGGAAAATCGTCATAACTCCCTCTCTGTGTATCGGATTGGAATTCTGTAAAAATTGGCAGATATCGCAGAGATTTTAGTTTTCACTGTATCAATTTCAGAGCCAAATGAAGAAACAATAGCATGTGGCATGTCGTACAAGTGTGCTATACTGAAACAATCCATAATTACAACATTGTGAGAGATTGGGCATAACTCTCTCTTGAATAATCCAAATTGGGTTAGACCTATGGCATTGGAAAGAAGACTCAGAGGACTACTATAAGGAAAAAAATCACATATTTGGGATCTAAAATAACAGAGATAAACCAGATTCGATATCAAGCTCCTAGAAGGCAAGAAAAAGCTAGATCATGTGTTGTCAAGGGCTGTAAAGGAACAGACCTTCTAGGGCATCAAAGCAAAGCAACATGTAGAAAAGGGTAGCATTACAAGAGTAGCAATAAATTTGTAGAATAGTAGCAAGAAGTTCATCACATGAAGTCTTCAAGTGGGCAGCACTGCATACAGTCATTGTAAATACATTATTGTAAAAATTGTACTAGTGTCTATCTGCCAAGAGTTGAAGAGGCAGTGTCGGGAGGTCTAGGATCATCATTAGGTGGTTGTGTCATAGTTGGGGTTATGTTATAGTCTGTCTTCTTCTTCTACGTCATTCTATATCATTGTAAAGTGGACCATTTTCCCTGGTACGGGAGTCCATTCTTGTTTTATTCTTCTATAGGGTGGTAGGGTGGTGCTAGGGTGAGTTGTGGCTCATTGGGTGTTCGGGCATCCATTCAGTTGACTACTTAAGAATCTTGGGAATTGGAGCGTCCATCCAGTGGGAGCTGGAGAAGAATTATTTTCTAGATTCTAGGAATTTGGAGCTTTATTTTCAATTGGAGTTGAATATTAAAGAATTATAAGAAAAGCATTAGGTGGTTTTTGTCTCGGAGTGGGTTTCCACCTTAAAAACTATGTGCATTTGTGTTCCTTTTTTTTACTGCTATCATTGTACAAACACTAATAATAATTTAATATTAACTAATTCTCTAATTGAAATGAATACTGATTCACGCCCCCTCTCAGTATTTCCAACAGAGATGAGTTTTTCAGTGACTTGGAGGAGAAACATCTCCAAATACATATAGATATGGGCGAAGATGGACGATACAGTGCGACTGGAATTGGTACCATTACCTTTGAGAGGGAGTCAGGTAAATCATTTCTGTTGAAAGATGTTATACATGTTCCAGGTCTAAATAGGAACTTGGTCTCAGTCGTGATGTTGGAGGACAGAGGTTATGATGTTGTTTTCAGTAATGGAAAAGCTTTCCTGCAACATAAAACAACGGGTCAAACCAAGAGGATAGAGATTTGAGTTAAGAATCTCTACAAGATGGAGGTATATGGCTACACTACAATGGTGGGCAAAGAAGAAGAACTGGTGAGCCAGGATGAGGGAAAATTATGGCACAAGCAATTGGGCCATATTCACCATGGCGCCCTGAAGATATTGCAGCAGATTTCTACTAGAATTTCCAAGGGTACGCTTACGCAGATTGATCAGTGCAAGGGATGTAATATGGGTAAGTTTGTGAAGACCAACTTTCATGAAAAGAAGAACCGTGCTTCAGTGATACTTGAGAGAGTTCACATAGACGTGTGTGGGCCATTCTTAGTTGCTTCAACAACAAAACACGGGTATTATGTTATTTTTGTTGATGACTATTTTCGTAGATGTTGGATATTCTTCATGTAGAAGAAAGATCAAACATTCTCAAAGATTTGTGAGTTTAAAGCATTGGTTAAGAAAGATTCGGGGAAGCAAGTGAAGGCTCTCTGGAGCGATAATGGTGGTGAATATATCTCAAATGAATTCAAAGACTTATGTTACAAAGAAGGAATTCGAAGAGAACTCATAACACCTCATAACCCACAGAAGAATGGGGTCACGAAGAGGAAGAACATAACGATCGTGGGTGCTACACGAGCTATGTTGCATGATCAGGGCCTACCAATGCACTTATGGGTGGAAGCATGCAACAATGTGGTTTATGTGCAAAACCATTGTCCTCATAGAGTACTTGGCATGAGTACACCTGAAGAAGCTTTTACTAGTAAGAAACCAGATGTTTCTCACTTTAAGATTTTTGGCTCATCTGTTTATGTTCATGTGACCAAGAACGCTAGGAAGAATCTGGAGCCAACTGCTAAAGTTGGGATATTTTTTGGGTACACAGAAACACCCCATAATTATCATGTGTATTTTCCAAACAGTCGAATGACTGTAGTGCGACGAGATATAAAATTAAATGGGGAGAAATCCATGAATTTGTTGCTTGAGAGGGAGATAGACTTGCATGCAGTGGAGGAACCGCTTGTTCTCAAAGATGAGTCTCTAGATGTGGATCAGCCACATGAGGAGGTTCGTGGAGTGGAGGAATCCACTCATGCAAAGACAAACATCAGAACTGGCAGAAGGAATACCACATAAGATGAGAGGTTGAAGCTTGATGCAGCTCAGAATGTCGGAGTCCCTACTTCACAGCGTAGACAGAGACAATATCCTGATCGATTCACTGGATGCATGGATCTCATGAGAAAATGTATTGTGATTGAACCATCTTCCTTTCAGGAAGCAGTGCAGGAGCCCACATTGGTAGATGCAATTGTAGAGGAGTATGACTCCATTGTTAGAAACAATGCTTGGGAAATTGTTCCAAGGCTGGTTGATAAATCAGTGGTCGGTTCAAGATGGATCGACAAGGTAAAGCAAGCTACTGATGGGAATTTTGAGAAGTATAAGGCAATATTTGTGGCCCTGGGCTTCTCACAGATCGAGCGGATTGATTACGAAGAAACCTTTGCACCTGTCACACATTATTCTTCCATAAGGACCATCCTTGCTCTCTCAGCGTAGATGGGTTGGCACATTCATCAGATGGATGTAAAGACTTTGTTACTTGACGAGATCATTGAGGAAGAAGTGTACATTGACCAGCCTAAAGGATTTGAGACCTTCAGCAACAAGTCGCATTTGCGCAGACTCAAAAGAACACCATATGGGCTAAAGCAAGCACCATGTTCTTGGTACACTCAGATTGACAACTATTTCATTGGACTTGGCTTCATCAAGAGTGAGGCAGATGCAAACCTATACCAGATTATGGTGGAGGGTAAGCTTTTAATCATTGTTCTTTATGTTGATGATTTAATACTGACTGGTGATGAGCAACTGATACACTCATGCAAGGAGGATCTTGCAAAGGAGTTCGAGATGAAGGATATGGGCCTCCTTCACTATTTACTTGGATTGGAAATATGGTAGTGAGAAGGTAAAATTTTTGTGTTTCAAGGCAAGTATGCAAGGGAGATACTCGGTAAGTTTCACATGGAGGGCTGCAAACCCATGGATACTCCTCTTCCAGGAAACTAGAGGAAAGAGGATGCTACATTGGTAGAGGTAGTGGATGCTACTGTCTATTGAGAGTTGGTGGGTTTTCTCATGTATTTAGTTAATACAAGACCAGACATATGCTATGCAATGAACCAGCTTAGTCAAGTGATGGTTAAGCCTAACAAGCTCTTTTAGAAGGCGGGAAAGCATGTCCTGATATATCTCAGGGGCACATCTGAGTATGGCTTATGGTACAGACAGATGGATGTGGTGAAGTTTCATGGTTTCACCGATGCATATTGGGCGGGAAACCCAACGGACAGAAAAAACACATCAGGAGGGGTTTTTAGTATCATATCTATAGTTGTTTCTTGGTACAACAAGAAACAAAGATCCATGGCACTCAGTTCAGCGGAAGAGGAATACATGGCAGCAAGTCAAGCAACATGTGAGGCTATCCGGATGAGGAAGATCCTGGTCGGTTTTTTCGATTCTCATTTAGATCCTATAGTGATTCATTGTGATAATCAGAGTTGCAAATCTCCATTAATCATGTGTTTCATGATAGATCTAAGAATCTAGATATCCGGTATCATCATATCATATATTGTGTCTAGCGGAAGATCATGTTGCTTCAGTACATTCCTACGGAAGATCAGGATGCAGATATTCTGACGAAGGCGCTCACCAGGAGAAAATTTGAATACCATAGAGACAGGATCGGGGTGAAGGATAATCCCTTTATTTTTTAGAGGGAGTGTTGAGATTCGACAATATGATGATCCTCGTGAAAATTAAGCACCTACACTAGGTGCGACCCGTAGGCTATTTTTAGGTGATATGTCTATTTTTAGAATTTGGGTCAAACTCTATTTTTAGCAGTAGTCTATTTATAGATGGTTGAGAAAATTTCATGGATGGATGGGTGTCTATTTTTGTAATGCATGTGTGAAGTTGTTTCGTGGAATGCATGTTGATTATTGTTAGCCCTTAACAATAATTAGACAATAAATAATTATCTATTTTCAATGAACACTTGGAAATAGTTAACTGAAGTGGAAAATCAGTTAGCTAAGTGGATTTTGAGTTGAAGTGGTTGGTTGGTGGACCATGCAGTGGAATTCATTGTAACTGAGTGATACAAATTTTTAACATAGTTGGATGTGTAGTTATGTGAGTTGTTATTTATTTTAACTCAGTTAAGTGAGTTAAACTCAGTTGTGATAGTTGTAACTAGTTGTAATGTAATGTCCCGTTTTCAGAAAAATCACAAGTTTGTACTAGAGATGGAATGCTGAGGAATTTACTGGTTATGTCTCCTTCCAAAGAGGGGATACAACCAGAGGCTACCTGGCCTTTTGCAGTCTCTATCTACAGATATGTAATTATTCCTATTGAGGAATTGCTGCAGGAAGCTCCTTAGGGACGTTGTATAAGAAAGAAGATGTGAAAATAAGGCCACCCACTACTGGAATGCCTTATAACATATATATTTTGACCTCCTTGCAGAATGTAAGCTCAAAGAAATAACCTTAAGCAGGTTATTCAGATCTCCCACAGTGAACTAGCTGAAAATGGCAGCAACATGTAAGCATAAAATAGTTGTCTCCAGAAAATAACGTTATATAAGTGAGAAATGGGAATGAGGTCCCTTATATGACTCAATATATGACTCACTTATAGAATCAGAGGTAAAAAAAATGAATCTAGCTCAAAACCCCATAGTCTAACTCATGCAGAAAAGACTAAAATAAGAACAGTGTTATTCCCACTAGGGTTTCTGCAGTAAATAAGTGACATATCAGATCTGAAATGAAAAAGCATCCAATGGCTAATAAAATGTTATTCCTTTCCTCTTTATACACAATAAAGATCACCCACAAGGGTTTTCATGGAAATACAAAGTGTACAAGTACAAATATGCAAATATATGTAGTTGGAAAATGCAGTCACTGCAACACTGAACATAAATATGACTGATAATATGAAAATACAGAAGAGGAATGGAATATAGAGCTTTCCAGGAGAAGTTTTTGCCCTTTCTCCAAAGAAAAAACCCTCAAACAAGGGATCAAACCCCACAGCTGTTGCTCTCACAAAAATAACGCAGTTTACCCAGTGAACTGCACTGTAATGGATGGAACATGAGTTGGCCACATGCCAAGATCTAAAATCAGCTCTGAAATCTCCTATAAAACTCCTTCAATGCAAGAGAAACTCCCTCCACTAAATAGAAATGCACAAGAGTAGATGAAACAACCCTCCCACTGCACTGCCCAGCAACACAACGTCCTCTGCTGCAGAAATAATGCTATAACTATGAGAAATTCTTGGCCTACAATCCAGATGTGGGAGAAATGAAGCACAACTTCTTCAAGAGATCACTCAATGAAGGAGAAGGAATTCCTAGACAAAAATTCCTCCAAACTCTGCTGAGCAACAGGAGTTTGCAGAAAATTTCTAGGCAGACATGAAATCGAAATACACAAGCTAACCCCACAATGTTTCCCTTCTCCTCCTTATGAATTTGTGAGCTCCTTCACCTTGGGTCCCACCTCTTAGTGTTTCCATCTTCATTTGAATCTCTTCCCTCCAAAACTACGCTGACTTCTTAGGCAAGCTACTCCTCCTTAGGCTGCGCTGGTTGACTTGGTCAACCTGACCTTGTCCTCATATACTTGGCCCCTTTCACACTAGGAGGTGTAAAATAAGCTGCTCAAAAGTTACCTTTTTACATTAGGAAGGGTTTTATTCATTTTAAGAGGCCTCCTCTTCCTTTTTATTCACCTACTACATAAAATGAGCAAAAATAAATGTTCCAATTTATTCATGAAAATTTTGAAACATTACAGTCCTCCCCTCTCAAATGTTGCTTGTCCTCAAGCAACTACAAGGATAGAACTGAGTGAATCTCCTTACCTCCTCCAGTAGCATCAGCATATGATGGAATCTTCCAGATAATATGATGCCATCTCATCCATGAAACTCCATACTGCCTCTACCAAGGATATAGATTTGCACTTGGTGAAACTCCCCAAATGAGCATGATCATGAGAAGGAAAGTGCTCAAGGAGACAACCATGTGTGGTCTAGAGGTCTTATCAAGGCATGGAGTGCAAGATGCATGTGAAGTCCTCTCCCCCAATGTGAAACCTCCACCCCAAGCTATCATCCATATGGAATGAGCCACCCTCCTGCATGGTAACTCATGAAAAGTTTCCTCCACCTTTGGCTCCAGAAGTGTAGGTGGGATGAATAACTGAACATGATAGGAAAGGAAGCCTATCCCATGTTGTCCTCCTCTCCACTTATGAATAGTGCAGAGTATGTGCTGTTCATGGGCTGCAAATTTATTTCCCTCAAGTGGCAAAATGTAGAGCAATCCACCAAATATTTCTCCTCCAACATTGAAGAACAAACTGCCCCAAAACATTTCTTCCATGATGAAGAGGACATGATCATCGTAGAATTTCCAAATGATATTTTTGATGTAGGATTTAAATGTTTCTATATGATACAAACAAGTTCTCAAAAGGACACAGCGTAATCTCATCCATTGCTCCTTCAGAAAATGGCATGGCAAGAAGTATGTTGCTAGATAACTAGTGGTGAGAATTCTCACATCCACTAGTATAAAGTAAATGGCCAAATGGATAAACTGAACATACAAGTCATATTTGGTCACTTGCCCATGATTATACAATGAATTATCATCATACTTATGGCCCACATCAAAATAAAACAAATACTTAGCTGTAGTGGCCATATTTTTTCTCATGTTCCCTTTAGAACATGCAATGCAGAAAATGTGGGAATCCTTCCCCTTTAAGGACACTCCCCACTCATCTATCATCTTTCCAATCATGCACCCAATGTAAATCAGATCCACATCAGAAAGGGGAGTCATGATCAGCAACAAAATGAGGAAAATTCTGAAGGTTTCATGTGATGCAAGGGAGTACCAACATTTTCCCCAATAGTGGCAGCGCAGTTTTCCCAGTTGCTGCTTTAGAAATTTACATGGAAAAATTATTTGTGACTCATGGATGATAATGTAAATTATTTGAACATGTATGCAATGGAAAAACATCTTCCATAGGCCATGTGAAATATGTCTGCCTCCATCATATAATTTGGCCCAACTTTTTTCGAGGAGCAATATAGTCAGCTTGCCCTCTTGTAGAGCCATGCACTGCAAGATAATGGTAAGAGTATGCAAAACAACCAATGTAAAAACATAATTCTTACCATATTCCAGGAGGAAAATGATGTATGGATCCATGAATGAACCCTCCATATTTTTTTTGCATGCTCCCATGAAGAGGAATGAGCTAGGTGCTGCAAGAAGATCCTTCTTCACATACTTGGGAATCCAAGTCAAGAGGAATGTAGCATAGTAATAGATGACTCCATATTTTGCCCCATCCATCTCACCTCTTCTCTATTCATCAAGTGCAACCAATGTGAAATGATCCTGGAACCTGTGGGTTATGGATCTACCACACTTCCACTGGGAACACTTCATCCATTGGTTATTGCTCCAAAGAGGTAACGTTGTTGACCTATACATATAGGCTCTCATCCATATCAAGCTCCATTCTATGACATGTAGCTTGTCAAATATATTCTCCATAATGCTGCCATATATGAGGGGTCTCCTCCATGATGAAAACACCTTTTGCACCATGATAGTGCCATACTTCACCCTTGCAACATTATGCCAAGTGGGAGAGCAATTTTGCCCTTGCTCTCTCCCAATCCTCCGAAGCAACAAATATCATTGTTGCCTCTTCATAAATCCATCACTCATCACATGTGGTGGAAAAAAAATGACCCTACCATCACAATGAATCCACACTCCTTTCTGTCCCATGATGAAAGTATCCTGCCAAGCTCCTTCCTTCCACATACCCTTGAGAAAAGGACATGTCTCATGATGGCCAAACTCTCTCCTAAGAAGTCAGCGCAGCTTTGCCTCTTGCTGCCCTATGTCATAGATATGCAAGTGGCTCACAAGCCTATTGCTCTCCACCCACTCTCCTCTATCAAGATATGGTTGTCCCCAATCCTTCTCTCCTTTGGCATCTTCCTAATGAAGACTGCCATTATCCCAAAGCAAGTGTCCCTCCTTACACCTCATGGGATGTTGAGATGTAACCCATTGAAGAATTTCCAGGAAAGGCCTCTCATCAATCAAACCCTTGAATCCACCAGAATCCAAGAGTGCTAAGGACAAGACATCCTTAGGAGATGGCATATCATGCATGATGCTCTCTAAATCCTTGCACCATAACTTCTCATGCTGCATGCAACTCAATGAGGGTGCAAAGGGATGAGTGTTGATCCCTTCTTGGATCAAACCCTTATTGTACAACGTTGTATAAACTGGCTTCTCTTCATTAGCATGAAGTTTCAATCCTGGGCCATGTGAATGCAAATTTCCAAAACCTCCTATGAAATTTTCTGAAATGTCACTGCATGGAAATTTTTGCATACCTTTGTGGATATTTGAGACATCTTGTATGGCTGCAAGAGTCTCTCTCCTTGTTTTTTTGGCTGATCCAACTGCTAATATGGTAGGTTGCTCTTCTATGAACTGGACATCGCTGGTAGAAGCCTTCTCTAGTGGAGAAGGATGCTCCTCCTCTTCTGGCCATCTATCCACTTCCTCTTGTGGCCCTCCATATTCTTTACTTCCTTCATAAGCCTAGGAAGTGCTTTCATCTTCCCCTACCTCTCGAAACCCTCTAAAGGTTTCACTACAACTATTCTCATCTTGAAACCCTCTTGTATTTTCACTGCACCTTTCTTTCCCATTGGTTGAACCCCTTTGGAGAGGCTCCTTCCTGATCAGAAAAATGGAATAGAGAACTCTCCATCTTTGTTCTCCTCTTCTCTATATTCTCTGGGTGGATCTGAAATCCGTAGGCTGAGCCAAGATAGCTGCTCCTTTCTCTTCTCTTTATTTTTCTAAAAGTTTGATCTCATAGGCAGTGCCAGAGATCATGCTTTGACACCACTGTAATGTCCAGTTTTCAAAAAAATCACAAGTCTGTGCCAGATATGGACTGCTAAGGCATTTACTAGTTATGTCTCCTTCCAAATAAGAAAGATAACTAGAGGCTACCTGGCCTTTTTCAGTCTCTATCTACAGATATGTAATTATTCCTATTCAGGAATTGCTACGGCAAGCTCCTTAGGGACGCTGTATAAGGAAGAAGATGTGAAAATAAGGCCACCCACTGCTGGAATTCCTTAGAAAATATATATTTCGACCTCCTTGCATAATTTAAGCTCAAAGAAATAACCTCAAGCGGGTTATTCAGATCTCCCACAGTGAACTAGCTGAAAATGGCAGCAACATGTAAGCATAAAATAGTTGTCTCCAGAAAATAACACTGTATAAGTGAGAAATGGGACTGAGGTCCCTTAGATGACTCAATATATGACTCACTCACAGAATCAGAGGTAAAACAAATGAATCTAGCTCATATAAACAGATCTCCCGAAACAATATGCCTCAATCTTGCTCAAAACCCCATAGTGTAGCTCATGCAGAAAATACTAAAACAAGAACAACGTTATTCCCACTAGAGTTTTTGCAATAAATAAGTGAAATATCAGATCTGAAATGAAAAATCATCCAATGGCTAAGAAAATGTGATTCCTTTCCTCTTTATACACAATAAAGATCACCCACAAGGGGTTTCATGGAAATACAAAGTGTACAAGTGCAGATTTGCAAATATATGTAGCTGGAAAATGTAGTCACTGCAACACTGAACATAAATATGGCTGATAATGTGAAAATATAGAAGAGGAATGGAATATAGAGCTTTCCGGGATAAGGGTTGGCCCTTTCTCCAAATAAAAAGCCCTCAAGCAAGGGATCAAACCCCACAGCTACTGCTCTCACAAAAATAACGTAGTTTACCCAGTGAACTACACTATAATGGATGGACCATGAGTTGGCCACATGCCAAGATCTGAAATCAGCTCTGAAATCTCCTATACAACTCCCTCAATGCAAGAGAAACTCCCTCCACTAAATAGAAATGCACAAGAGTAGATGAAAAAACCCTCCCACTGCACTGCCCAGCAACACAGTGTCCTCTGCTACAGAAATAATGCTATAAATGTGAGAAATTATTGGCCTACAATCCAAATGTGGGAGAAATGAAGCACAACCCCTTCAAGACATCACTCAATGAAGGAGAAGGAATTCCTCCAAACTCTGCTGAGCAGCAGGAGTTTGCAGAAAATGTCTAAGCAGACATGAAATCGAAATACACAAGCTAACCCCACAATGCTACCCTTATCCTCCTTATGAAGTTGTGAGCTCCTTCACCTTGGGTCCCATCTCTTAGGGTTTCCATCTACATTTGAACCTCTTCCCTCCAAAGCTGTGCTAGTTTCTTAGGCAAGCTACTCCTCCTTGGGCTGCGCTGGTTGACTTGGTCAACCTGACCTTGTCCTCATACACTTGGCCCCTTTCACACTAGGAGGTGTAAAATAAGCTTCTCAAAGGTTCCATTTTTACATTAGGAAGGGTTTTATTCATGTTAAGAGGCCTCCTCTTCCTTTTTATTCACCTACTACATAAAATGAGCAAAAATAAATGTTCCAATTTATTCATGAAAATTTTGGAACATTACATGTAACTAAAGATACCCTAGTGAGAGATCAATGAATTAATTATTTAATTAATTCACAAGTAGTGGTCTCACATGCAACTGAAGAAATACCACTGTTAACTACATGCATGTCAGATCCAGTGCAGACCCAATTGAGAGATAGGTGAAAGGGCATGTTTGACTATCATTTGTGACTATAGTGGTGCATTCAATGAAACTACACACACATTGGAGATGCCAATGAGGATTACGTAGTTAAGGAAAAGAAATATCGAATTCATTCAAGGATCTTCATCGGTAAGGATTGTGTAGTGGAGGAAGGTTGTCAGAAGGCAGTAAATTGGTGCATGTTTAAGCCAATTTTTTTATTACAGTGTGAGACAATTGTACATTGTACTAAGAGATCTTGGAGTAGAGTTTTGTATGAGATTGTTTCATGATCCATGATATACATAATATATGATAGTGGGGTTTTTAGCTTTAGGCTTTCCCGATAAAAACATATTTTTTATGTGTGATTGATTTTTCTTCATGTGTTTGCAATTGGCGATTAAATTTCCGCAAAGAATTAAGTAGAAGGATTCTGAATTTAACAGTGGATATAATTGTTAGATCAGGAGAGTTCGATAATACATCATAGTATTAATAAATTTCTACACATTCGTGGATCTCTAGGGCCAGATATGCCCAGTGTAACATGTTGTGGCTACATCAATGGAATTTTCTCTAAGGCGAAGGAAATTAGGATCGAGCCATAGTTGAAATTTGTCTTCCTTCCTCCCTTTGCCTTAGAGAGTTGTTCTTTCATCTAAAAGAGGAAAAATTCAGCCCAGTTAAACACTACTGGTTCTAAACACTCCAGTGCATACTGCATGTATGATATGTTTGCCACATGTAGTGTAGCAGAACCAGGAAGCTTTGCGACAGTAAACAAGATGGTCCTCAAAGGCAAATCATTAACATTGCAGATGTTTATTTTCCCATCCTTACTTGGTTCAGTCCTTGTATGGCTATGTTGTAGTATGTAATCTCTCACTGTCTCTCCTCCAAGATCAGATCCTGAAAGAGAAATGGGAGAACCTCGCCTCGATAATCTAGCGAGAAAATAAATGTCCTCCACTAATACTGGGAGCACTTTGTCCTGAATGTGAAAGTCCTATAGTATTGGATCCCATGAACAAACAAGGAACTCCAATAGTTCCATTTACTGCCTCATCCCTCACAGTCTGAAGTATTTTAGCAACCTACAATCTCTGAGGGCTCTTACTGTACCCGGATCGTTTAGGGAAATCATGTTCTATTCTTCATGTTATCGTTCTCTCCACGTAATCATTATTTTTATCCAATGAATACCTGAAACACAATCATAAGCTTCATTAAGATCCATTTCATGCAAAAAACTTGGGAAATTGTGTTAAGTCCCTATATTAGTAGTATAGTCCCTTATTATGTTAGTGTATCCCCCCTTGTTGTTATTGTTGTACCCCTATAACCCCCATATTGTTATTATTCTGCCCTTACATTATTATTTTTAGGCTAGCTAGGGTTACATTGTGGCCCCATGGAATCCTATATAAAAGGAGGTTTTGTCATTTGTATCATCCAATAATTGTTCATTCATGTAATGTATTGGAGGTTTCCCCCTCGAAGTGGCTTATTTCTAAGGTGTTGATATCTCTTTTCTTCTATTTTGGAGTTGGTTTCACAACATTTGGTATCAGAGCTTGGGATTCTAGGGTTTCGCTGCTCCAAACAGGTCATCATGGAATTTTCTCTATAAATTTTTGTCTACGAAGGTTTAGAAGCTGAAATTTTTAGAGCGTGAAGCTGAAATCCTTTTTGGTTTGCAATATTTTCGGAGATATGATCTGTGAAAGCTAGGAATTTTTGTAGGCTCCTGAATTTAAACTAAACAAGTCATCGCGGAATTTTCGCTATAATTATTTTTCTACAAAGATTCAGAAATTGAAATGTTTATAGAGCGAAGCATAAACATCAGGGCTTGGTTCGCAATATTTTTGGAGATATGATCTGTGGAAGTTATATCTTTTTCAGGATCCTGAACTTCATCTCAAAGAGGTGATCATGGGAAAATATTCATAACTCTCTCTCTCTCTCAGCATCGAATTGGAATTCTATAAAAATTGGCTTGAAGTACATGGACTGTAGTTTTTTTTTTGTCAATTTCAGAGCCAAAGGAAGAAACAGTGACACGTGGCAAGTCGTACAAGATCGCTTTATTGAACCAGTCCATAATTAGGTCATCGTAGGAGATCAGGCACAACTTTTCCTTCAAGAATCCAAATCAAGTTAGACCTGTGGCATTTGAAAGAAGCTTTAGAGGACTATGACAGGGCCAAATTTCAAATATTTAGGATCTGCAAGTATAGAGATAAGTCAATTTCAATATCGAGCTCCTCAAAAGAAAGTAAAATGTGTGTATTTTGTTTCTGAATTGCATAAGTCTTGTTTGAATAATCAAGTTGAATTGATTCCAAGGGCATATTTTAGAATTTTTATCAGTATTGGGTTCTATAATCCCTCCAAAAAATCATTCCATACCCATTAAGCCCTCAAAAATCTATACTATGATGTATGAAGAGGAAGAATTGCAGTATGAGATATCAAAATTACGGTACCAAGTGCAACAAATTTTGATCTTACTAAGAGCAACCGAAGATGACATAAATGGTTTAAAAGTAGAAATGGAGGCTAAGTTGGATGGTTTGAAGGATAAAATAATAGATAATATGGATGATAAATTAGTGGAAGATCACATCGAGCATCAACAACAAGTTCTCCAACTCTCAAAGGATAACCTAACTTTGGTGTAGAATCTAATGAAACAACAGGAAGATCAACATCACATCGAAAGAAGTTCTGAAGAAATCATAGAAACAATAACTCAAAAATTATGATTAATTTCATAGTATCTCAGCAGGTGGAAGAATTTTCTTGTAGAAGATTCCATATGGGAGGATGAGAATTTTATACAGAAGCATAAAGAAATAATCAAGCGTTGAGGACAACACTTGTTTGAAGGAGAGGGGCATGTTAAGTCCCTATATTAATAGTATTTATTATGTTAGTGTATCCCCCCTCATTGTTATTGTTGTACCCCTGTAACCCCCATACTGTTATTATTGTGCCCTTACATTATTATTGTTAGGTCGGCTAGGGTTACATTGTGGCCCCACTAGGATTACATTGTGGCCCTATGGACTCCTATATACAGAAAGTAGGTTTTATCATTTGTATCATCCAAGAATTTTTCATTCATATAATGTATTGTAGGTTACCCCCTCTAAGTGGCTTATTTATAAGGCGTTGATATCTCTTTTCTTCTATTTTTGGAGCTGTTTTCACAACAAATTGTGGGAACACAGCAAGAAAAAAAATGAAAATTTCACCCAACACACCCCAGGTCAAGGGACAAAGAATTGCAGTGCATATGGTCTTCAATTTCAATGCATTGCAATGCACCTTTTGACATTCAAGGGTGTGTTTCCCTCTGAGTGTAGTAGATTTACCCTAAGGGGCTCAAAACCCTAAAAAAATACCATGAAATTCACAATAAATGATACTCCAATAAAGAGAAGGTTTATCGCTACAACCTGGATCGAATGGTAAGAGAAATCATCCACAAAATCTGTCGCAATCAACTGTTGAAGTTCAGGGGCAAAAACTGGTTCAGAGCTCCTAATTTTCAAATAGTGATTTTGGAATGGTAAAAACTCTTTTAATTAGTCAATTTGATTATTTAAAATGATATTTAATGCTGACTATGGTTTTTACTCATTGTTTCTATGAAACAGGTATTTTTAATCCGTTTGATGGTTTTCTGAATAGGTTTTACAGCTGATACAGTAGACTAGTCATGCACATATATTCAAGAATGATTTGACTACAAAGCATACTTTTATCCTTATTTTTCGAGCTTTGATAAAAATGAAAAAGGACTTGAAGCGCACTTTTATCTCTTTTGTGAGCTTCGATAATAGTGAAAATTTTATCTCTTTTCTGAGCTTCGATAATAGTGAAAAAGGAACCCCTAGAGTCTTCTTTTAGCTCTTTTCAGACTCCGTAATGTGAAAATATTATCGACCACTTGTCTTTTCGATCTCATAAATTAAATGAAATGAAATTTACCCAGTATAAGTTTAACCCTTTTCCAAACTAAGATAGATTATTTACAAAAAGGAAAATCGTATTCGAACATGGCTAAGAGGTTTTCTCAGGTATCATTTTAGACTTTTTCGGACCTGAGTGACGAATTTATGAAAAAGGACTCATGGATTTTTCTTTTGTCCTTTTTTTCAAACTCTATAAACATGAAAAATAACTAGGTTGTCACTATCGTTAGGCTCGTTAAAACATAAAATAGCGATGAACTTGTCAATCATGGCAAGAACCGAGTTTCATTTATCGCTAGACTTGTTAAATTATGAAATAGCGATGGATTTTCCTGAAGGGTTGAATTATAGATCAAGCATATGTTATCCTCCTCAAGCTTGTTAAAAAATAAAGAGGTACTGGTCGAAAAATGACCGAGGAAAATTTGGGAAAAAGAAAAAAAATGCTTTATGGTAGCAGGTGCCTCTTGAACATGACACTTTCACTCCATCATCGTGACTTTTGGGTTTGTTAATCTTCTTGACGGTTCATTCATACCTATGGTTCATCATACCTTCACTTCGGTTTTGGGTCAATGCTTCCAACTCATCTCAGTGTCACCGATATGTTCAAGAGAAGTCATCTAGTAAAATCATCATCCTTCTGCAATACTCATAAACCTTCATTTTCATGACAATCATCCCTGAACATTGTTATATCAAGTCACATTTTTTCTCTGAAATCAGTAACTCTCGTTTCGCGATAAAGTTGCTTACTGTCAACATCAGCTCATCATCCAGGAATTTTGCTTAGAAACATCTTCCACTACCCTGAATCTTGTTACATCATCAACAAGTTTCTCGCTTCCAAAATTTTGACTGACAGATTTTTGTTTTTTGTTCGACATCAAATCATCTATTCACGCCTTACAAATTGTATTGTAGTACCTTGAGATCCATTAACATCAATGGTGGTTTTCTCTGTCTGTTAAAAGCTCACATCATTGGCTAGCAATCAGACAATATCTTACCATGTTCGACTGCCAATCATATATTTACATGGTTAGACTTGTACCTGAACAATCAAGTGAATGAGATAAGAAGACCCCAGATCTAGTTTCTTCCATCTAGGCTACGATTTTAGGATTGTTGTACTCATCATCTATACAATGGATTTACATACAGATCGTCATACGAACATGGGCCTATATCTGTAGGCATGTCTATATTGGGAAACATTCCAATGTCGACGACTTTTTGAATTATGTACATTTTTTAAGATATTTTAAGTGCTGAGCATGGGAATGCCTCCCTTAGCAATTCGTGATCAAGATGAAAATATCATGATGTAATGTATTATAAGATTGATGTAGGCCACCATTTGCTTCAGTTCCTACTCATCACATCGTAAAGCATCTCATCCAAATACTATTATTATTTTGACTCCTTCTTTATGGGGCAGTTTTTATAGGTAAAATTGGGCATCATCCCCAAAGACCTAGTCAAACTAGACATCATCCCCAAGACCAATGAAATAGGGTCTATCATCCCCTATTTTTCAATTTCTATATGTTGAAGTGAAGAAAATTTCTTTCATGGCTTCTATTGTGAGAATTCCAAGGTTTTAAATAGATGTTATATGACCCACTAACTCACCAACGCTCATTTGCAAGGGACTAACTGCGTTGAAATGCCAATTCCTCCTTCCAAGGGTGCATTGCAGTGCACTTCCCGACACGCAAGGGTGTGTTGGTCACCTGGGAGTGGAATTCTCATTATTCCAAGAATATCCATATGGCCAGTTCCTTCTAGAAGAGTCTATGGGTGTCATAATTCGAATCCAAGAGTCCATCTAACACATCTAAAATTGGAAACATGTCTTTCCTATTATTATAAATTCGTTCATTGAGAAACTACCATCAGTTTCCCTATAAATTGAGTACTCATCCTAGTACTAGGGAGGAAGAATTTTGTGGAAAGTTATGTTGTTGGATTCTCATTTGACAAGAGATGAAAGTGCTAATATGTTACTGAGATGATGCTGGATGTGATGAGGCTGGAATGAAGTTGGAGAAAGTTGACGAAAAATCAATCCATTCATTGTAATCTTCTCCTCCTACTCTTTAATAAAGATTGTTGTTAATTTTTGTTCATTTTTCAATACATATGCCTATATTTCTTGTGCAATGTATTCTTGAATGATGTAGGTATTTTGGTTCTAATCGGTTTGATTTGAGTAAGATAAGTAGATATTTGTATATTGTATGTTGTTTGTTGTTCTCTGTTTGTGTTTGCAGGAATCGATCTAGCAACTTGAATTCTATTGAGAGCGATGACAACAATGACATAAGGAGAAGGAGAAGTGAAAGAATCACAAGTAGGCTCCTTTACCATTATGTATATCTTATTGTTTTAGAGAAAATAATAATTATTCTTTCCTCTGTTTTTCTAAGTGATAAACACCACACTTAGGGAATTTGATTTATCCATAGATCACAATTCTGTATAAAAATTACCTAATGGGAAGGCACTTCAAGGTAAAAATAGATCATGACAGTCTTAAGTACTTTTTAGAAAAAACATTATCTTCAGAAGAGTGGCAAAAATGGGTCACAAAGATGTTGGGTTATGACTTTGAAATCATTTACAAAAAAGCGAAGTAAAATGTTGTTGTAGATGCACTTTCAAGAAAGGATGAGGATGTGGAGAAAATGATTTGTGCCATTTCTTTTATCCAACTTGATTTGATAACCAAAGCAAGGTAGGAATGGAAGAATGATGAAGAGGTGTGGACACTCATTCAAAATTTGCAGAAATATCCTAGGACATCTGAAACATTTAGGTGGAAAAAGTATTCATTATCGTACAAAGATCGCTTATATATTTATAAGAATTCCCAACTCAAACAAAAGATTCTTTTGGACTTTCACACATCTCCCTTATGAGGGAACCTAGGATTCTTAAAAAATTACCACATGGTCAAGAAGGATTTTTTTTTGAATTGCCTTAAATCTGATATTCAAAATTTTGTGGAAAAATGTTTAGTTTTCCAACAAAATAAAGTTGAGATAATTACAACCTTTATTCATTCCAAGTCAATGTTGGGAGGAGGTTTCAATGGATTTTATCATAATTTTATCTAAGTCCGAAGGAAAGACTGTCATCATGGTGGTAGTTGACAAACTTACCAAGTATGCACACTTTTGTGCATTATCTCAACCTTTTAAATCCAACACAATTACTACTCCATTCATGGAAACAATTCAAAAGTTACATGGAAACCCAAATATCATTGTAAGAGATAGAGATCCCATTTAAGGAAAAAAAGTTATGGAGTTATTTTCTTCTTTGGGTACTCAATTAGCTCATAGTTCATCATATCATCCTCAATCTGATGGGAAAACTCAGATAGTGAAAAAAAAATTGGAAGGATATCTTCGTTGTTTTGCATCTAATAAACAGACATAATGGGTCAAGTGGTTACCTTTGGCTGAATGGTGGTATAACACTTCCTTCCATACTGCAGCAAAAATGACACCATTTATGGCACTTTATGGATATCATCCACCATCCATCACATCATATTTAAGAGAAAAATATAAGGCTCAAGCAGTGGAATATCACATCGAGCATCAAAAACAAGTTCTCAAACTCTTAATGGATAACCTCACTTTGGCGCATAATTGAATGAAACAACAGGTAGATCAACTTCGCATTGAAGGAAGTTTTGATTTAGGAGACTAGGTATTTTTACGACTACAACCATACAAACAAATTTCCTTTAAGCAAGATATGAAGGGTGATAAATTATCACCAAAGTATTATGGTCCTTACAAGGTGTTGAAAAATATTGGTAATATGGAATACAAATTGGAGCTTCTTGCATCTTCCCGAGTGCACCCAGTTTTCCACATTTCATACTTAAAGAAGGTTATAGGTGACAAGCTCCCAGTTCAAAAAATATTTCTAGAACTTGACAAAGAAGGAAAAATCATCTTGGAACTTAAAGTATTCAGAGAAACAAGAACTCAACAGCTACGAAATCGATCAATTTCAGAGTATCTCATAAAGTGAAAGAACTTACCTATTGAATATTCGACATGAGAGGATGAGAATATTATACAGAATCATATAGAACTACTCAAGTGTTGAGGACAACACTTGTTTGAAGGAGAGGGGCATGCTAGGTCCCTATAATAATAGTGTATCCCTGTATTTTTATTGTTAGTATAGCCCCCTTATTTTTATTATTGTGCCCATGTAGTCTTCATATTATTGTTATTGTGCCCCATAGAAGCCCACTATTGTTATTGTTGTGCCCTCACATTTTTATTGTTATGTCGGCTAGGATTATATTGGGACCCAGTGGTCTCCTATATATAGAAAGGATGTTTTTTTTATTTGTATCATGTAATAATTATTCATTTATGTAATGTAAAGGAGGTTTCCCCCCCGAAGAGATTGATTTCTAAGTCATTGATCTATCTTTTCTTCTATTTTGTGAGTTGGTTTCATAACACCTAGTGTACAATACAACACAATACTTATACATATACAGAGTACAACACAACAAATACATATGTCATGATACCATGACTACACCATGCACATACATAGTATCGCATGCCTGTAACTCAACATGTACAACATGCATGAAATACCACATGTATAGTAGTAACATATGCACAAAATCCACACAATACCACTTGTACCTGACACTACCTGCACAAATTGTGCATAAAATCACATGTATGAAACACCATCTGCACAATGTCTACACAACACCAAATATACATTGCACCACATGTACAATGTGTAAAAAATACCACATGTACACAACACCACATCCATGACATGTACACGACACCCGTGTACAAAACACCACATACATGACATGTACACGACACCACCTGCACACAACACCACATGTACAACATGTACATAGCACCACATGCACAAAACACCACTTGTACATAGCACTATATGTACGTCACACATACATCACCATTTGTACATAGCACTGCATGTTCAACATGTAAATAGCACCATATGTACACAACACCGCATATCCAACATGGACACAACACCTTATGAACACAACATTGCTTATCCAACATGCACATAGTATGCTATGTACACAACACCGCATATCCAACATGTACATAGCACCATTTATACCTAGCACTGGATATGCAATATACACACACCATATATACAACATGCATACAATATCATATGTACACAATACTATATATGAAACATTACACATCACCATAGGTACATTCACTGAATATCCAACATGAAAAACATATACACAACAATAATAATGCACATCCACAGACCACATACTGACCCCACAAAGCAACCCTACTTCTCCATGCTTATCTTAGCATGCCACGGATCACACTACTTTCACTTTGTTGATGTACCCCTCAACATTACCTATCCATAACATAAACGTATACATAGTATAATCACATAATATCAAATAATATGCACATGGTAATGACCTTGTAGATCTGTCACAGTTACTCTTCCCACTTGATTCCTCATAATACCAAGAATGTCTTCATGCCATTCACCTATGTAATAAATCATTCATCCACAAGAATGAACCTTGAAAACCCTTTCACACAGTGACATAGATTCATATATACATAGATATATATAATCATTAGCATAAAAAATTCATGATCGTGTCAAACAATGACATACATACACATGTATATACATGTTAGCATCAAACAACTATGATCCATAACGACCCTGTCAAACTTGACATACACACATACATACATGTATACATGTATAAAATAAGAATAAAGCAATCATGAGATCATTAGATAGAAACATACATACATGCATATATACATATATAGACATCACCATAATTATGATCATAATATGATTACCAAATACCATAATGTATAGGTTGAAAGAAATTCCTTTATCCATGCAAAATATTCACAATATTGAGAACAACAGCTCCCAGCATATCCAAGGCATTTGATATCCCAGATCCATTTACTTTTCCTTTCTCATGATTGTCTTGCCACTGTCCATTTGTCACTATGTACTCAACCAATCCATCTGCTTGTCATATTCCTACCTTCTGTTGCGCTTAGTCATGCATTGAGCTCCATTCGGGCCTTACATTACCTATTGGATTTCATTGATTTCTTCCTGAGCTCCATTAAATTCCTCTTTCCCCAACCAATTCCTGAGACTCTCAAAACATAGAAGACAATCTCGAGAAACAAAGAAGGAGACCATGGAAAACCAATATTAATAATTATGGCCATAGACTATATGTAATCAAAACCAAAAAATGATCGCAATCAAATCACAAAATTCCAAAAGCGCAAGACTTCACAACAAATAGCATGACTCAATCTTCGTGGTTCCCAATAACTCCAAGTGAAAGCTTAACCCAAGCCTTCTTTACGTTTTCACGAAAATCTCTTTTCCATGCAATCCCTTGTGTTAGGGTCTCGTGATTTGGAAAATTGGTATACCAAATGACAAGGTAACATGGAACTAGTCTTTGGAGTCCTAGGACCTAGCCTTCCTAGGCTTAGAGAGGGATCTCTCTATTGGGTGCCAAGGATGTGTTCTTTTTTCTCTAGGGTTTGAATTTTAGGCCAGTTTTTAAGTGTAGGGTTTGTTGATTGTTTTGGTTGGGTAAGATGGTCAAGTGGAATAGGTCGAGTGATAGTCTTTCAAAGCCATTGGGCTATGGAGACAATGAAATTCAAGGGTCTCTAGATGATGAAACAAAGTGTGTTGCAGGGCCAATTTAGCAAGGTTAATGTATCCTTAAGGTGATGTATGAGGTGGAGTGAACATCAAATTGGTAAAAACTAAGAGGTCTTAAAAATATATAGTTAAAAGTTACAACTCATGAGGTAGGGCAAACCATTAAGCTCAATGAACAATACTTAAACTAATAAATATCCAAGATAAACATTCCAGTGAAACATAGAAAGCATAAGAGCTTATAACTTTAGAAATTCACCTTCAGAGTTTGGGAAAACATATATGATAACATAAATAACTCAATTTATGAAGAGGAAACTCCTAAACATCATATATCAAGATATTTAGAACTCTAAAACAAGTTGGTAGGCATGAACAAAGGGAAAGATCGAACGAGACCTCTTTGACTTAACCTATCAAACAATATTCCAAAGAAAGGTTTCAAAATAGAGTTTTGAAAGCTTCAAATAAGTAGGGCATACCGTGAATCATATTTTTAAACTAGCATACTAATCATTCATGAAACAAGAACAAGTTTTGGTGGACCTAAGGAGCAATCAAGAATTCCTTAATATGACCAAACAGAGGAAAACATCAAAGCTATAACAAACAAGAGGGCTAAGGTGCCTCAAAGAACATGTCTCAACGTATAATTTTATGATTTATAGTAACCAAGAAGAATGAAAAATAATGAGAACAAGAAAACATTAACAAGTTAAGAATAAATCACCATTCACCAAGCTAAGGAATCCTGCAAACAAGCTTCTCCATCATCAAGCCAAACAAGCCATTCATCCACTTCAGAAAACCAATTTCTTCTCCAAGCTCATAAAACCATGTATATTACTCTTGAAGCTCATCAAGTGCCAACAAAATACATAGGGGCCTCATGCTCTATTTATGGAGCAAAGGAGGACTAAAAATCTAAATATGGTAGGAAAATGTCAAATTCAACCATAAATGTTATTTATGGCCAAGAGACCATGCAAGGCCCAAGGCACATAATATCCTAAGAAATAAATGCCAAAATAAATATTTGCACCTAATTCTAGAGTAATTTTCCTTAAAAAACTCGAAATATCTATTTGAAATAAATGAGTGTGTTTTTTTGACTTTTTGTCCAAAACACACTAGACAGCCTCTGTGCACAATGCCACTTCAGCAAAAAATAGGGTTTTTTGTGGCTGCATTTTGGACCCCTTCCCGATGCCAGATGTGGCTCCATGATGGCTCGTTGGAAAGCCTAATGAGGTATAATTTCTAGAAATTCTTGATTTGTCCTTATTGGGTCGTAGTTACATGTCCAAAAACCAATTCTCCAAACACTGCTATGTGCGCAGCACCTGGTCTCAAAATGAGGCAGAAAAATCAAAATGTTGAGGTTTTTGACTTATTGGGGGGCAAAAACTACTCCAAATGATCTGAAATTTTGTGAAACTATTGCTAGTGATGTGAGGAATCCAAAAATGTAAATTTGGCAAGTTTAGGATGCACCAAATTTGTGCATATCACCTAGGGTGTTGCACACAATGGCCTGAAATTTTCAAAAAGACAAAAGTTTGTCCAATTTGGCTCAAAATTGGTGGAGAGGTCCCTCAAGATGTCTTGGGCACCTGTTGAGAAGCCTCGGAAAAAATTTCAAAGTTATCATGCTCCTTTTCCCTTTTTATGTTTTCTAGCTCCATGAGGGCCTCCTTCAGTTTGGCACAAGCAAGCATGTTTTTCCTTGCATAGTGCTTGGTCATTTTCTTCTAGAGAGCAAGGTCTCTTTTCACCTTCTTGAAATGCTTGTGCCCATATTTTTAATACTGAATGACACCTTGTGCCACGTCAAAATCTCTTTCCCACTCCCTAAGCTGTGCATATTTGTTTAAGAGTAGAAATTTGGTGGCCATCTCTTTGTCCTCATTGTCACTATCTAGATCAATGAATTGAGGCTCTTGATTGGTTTTCTTGACTCTCTTACTCCTTCTCACCTTTACCTGCTGCTCACCCCTCTTTGAGGAAGCGAACACATCTCTTTTTCCTCTGTGGTATGTGCATGTGAGAGGAGTGATCATGGTAGTTTTGACAATGTCTCTATCATTGCTATGACCTTTAGTGTTGGCACAAGCCTTTTAATTTTTTCCATGGCTTCTATGAGTCACCTCATGCCTCATTGGGTTGCTTCTTTCTTGATCTTTAGCATCAACATCATCATTGTCTTCCTCACCTTTTTCTATACTGTCACTTTGGCCTTCAAATTGATCATTACCTTCTTCACTTGCCTCATTTTGATTTTGTTCCTCATAAAGGTCTTTATCTTCATGATCCTCTTGGATATCTTCAATTCCATCATCATTAGGAGGTTTATTTGTTTCATGACAGTCATGACTGTCATGACTATTTCCTTGGCTGCCTTGCTCATCACTGACTATTTTATCTGTGGTATTGCGTTGGTCACTGTCGGCCTCTTCAAAATATATTTCAGTCTCATTATCTGCTTGTTCTTGGTCTTCTATTTCTTTATCATCTCCCTCTGTTTCTTCATATTAATCATCTTCATTCATTTGATCATTTTTTTTCACTATTATTGTGCTCACTATCATGCTCATGTACATTCTCCTTTTGGTTGTCCTGTGCACTTTCTTGCTGACTGTCATATTCATCATTTTCTTCATTATCTTCTTGATCTTCATCTTGCTCATTAGCATCACCCTTTTCTATACTTGGAAGGGATTCATTGGCTTCACTACCATCATTTTTTTCTTCCAAGAGCTCACTTCTTTTGCTTTCATGACTGCCATGTTCATCTTCCTCCTTATTGTCATCATCATCCTCCTACTCTTCCTCATTAAAATATGTGTCTGCCCCACTATTTTCTTCCTTTTCACTGTCATATTCTTGTTCTTCATTGCCACTGCCACCCCCTTGTCCATCATTACCACTGTCATCATCTTGACTTGATGCATCAGGGGAAGAAGAAAGAGGTAGGTTTCCTTTTGGAGGAGGCATAGGTGGAGGTGATGGAGGATTGGAGGTAAGTGAGTGTGAAGTGGAGGGGAAATTTTGTTGAATAAAGGCTTGGGGATTTTCAAATACATCATGTGAAATAAAAACTTCCCAAGGGATTCCCTACTACTCCATCTGGTGAAAAAGAATCATCTTAATGAAGGAGTGGTGAAAAATGCTTTGCATTTGGCGGGCATAACTCCTTTTCTTGACTACTAAAGTCATCTTTTCAATGCTCTGGTAGAGATAGTATGGTAGGTTTAGCAATTTAACCCTGGTGAAGTGCATTAGCAGCCTTATGTGATATGAATAAAACCTGGAGTACCTCCCCTCACAAGTGAAGTACTTGATGATCTGCATCATCAGTAGGGCATATCTCTCTACCAGGTAGGAGAAGGGAAAAATAGCCTTGCAGAATTGTTGACAACTAGGTTTGAGGAAGGGCTCATAGTAACTTAAGGCCAACTTCTTTTTCTTGAACCATCTCTCACCAATATTTGGTATACCTGTGGCTTTAGCAATGGATTCATATGATAGTTCAAAATTTACTCCTGCTAGGTTGACTTGGTGGTTTTTTAGGCTGAGAATGAACAACCTGGTCAAATCTGAGTGGCTTTGGACCTGTTTAACCCTCTCATAGAACTGATAGCATCCAACATCTTGAAAACATGCAAGGATCATGGGAGAAAATGTGATTTGAATGGTGTCTAAAGGCTCAAACCTGTTAACCTTTCCTCCCTTGTGTTTTGGCTTGATAGGCCTTTGGCCTTCATCACTGCTGGTACCAATTTCTTCTTCAGACATGGTGGTTGATTATATCCTTGAAAAAAGTGGTTTTTTGCTTGATGAGAGATTTTAGGTCTAGGGAGGACAAATGAGTGATGTGAGGGTAGATTTTAGCAAATTAGGGTAAAATGAAGTAATCAAGGAATGTTGTTCAGATTTTAGGAGGAGGCTTGTCTTGCATTGAGTGCCTTTATGCTCATGATCACTCTCAAAATGGTAATCCTTGCCCTAGAAGGTCAAATGATAGTTGGAAATGAAGGTTAGGGTTTGGGAAAATTAGGTTTTTGAACTTATCCTTTGATTATTCATGTAAAAAGATTAATTTGGAGGGTGAGAATAATGAATACCAACCTCATCTAACTCTGTGCAGGAGCTTGGAGGCAAAAAAATTGACTTTTTTAGAAAATTTGACCAAAATTTGTCTGTGCGTAGCGCCACCCAACAAGTCATTCCTGTCGGGCCTTCCTGTGCATAGCATCGGGTTGGTTTGCAGGCGAGTTGGGTAGTGAAAGGGCCTATCGGGCCTTCTCGGTGTGCAGCATCATTGAAAGGTGGGTAGTCGGGCCGGACCTGGGCCTGTGCACAGCGCCTTGGCCTGTGTGTAGTGCCAGCCCTCCAGTGCGTAGCGTAGTGTATTTTAAAATTGCAGTTGCCTCCTCTGTGCGTAGTGCTAAAGGCCCAATGTGTAGCGCCTCCATCGGTGCGTAGCACATGGGAAATTCAACCAAATTGGTAGAAACCCTAAAAAATAGCTTTCAATGGCTCTGCTCTTCTTTTTCAATGACAGATATGAGGCGGAAGAGAGGGAAAGGAGAGATTTATACTCATTTTTTGAAAAATAATTCATGATCAAAACCCACTTTGTATGTTTATTTCTCTTCTTACTTTTTCCTGTCTTTTTGGCCTTTTTTGTCCTGTAGGTGGTAGAGTCCCAAAACAATGGTTTTTTGTCTTGCTGGATCATCTTGATGCACTCCTTAGATTGAAAACCTCTTCAACAAGATCAAACGTGTGCCTTTTACCCACACTTGGAAACATAAGCCCTTTCAAAAAAGGTTATTTTGACAAATTTTGGTGAAAATAGGCAGATAGTGACATTAGTGTTATGTTTTGAACGTTTTATTCACTATGTCCTTTTCATGAATTTAAATGCTTGTAAGCAGTAAACATGTGAACATTTTTGGTACTTTCACCTTGGAGTCTTCATGCCTACATCCTTTACGCCTTTTGATTGCTTGGTGGATAGACTAAAAGAAGAAATTTTCCCTTCCTCTAACTTTCATCTTGTCATGTTTTTCTCTATTGAAACAATGAAAAACCTTCTAGTGTGAAAACCCTAGCAGTTGGCATCCACAACACTTTGGTCTTTAGATTTGTCGTCATCATGAGATACATTTAGGTTTTTTTTACCTTATCAATCTTCATGTAGGTAACCATTTTGACAGTCCTGTAGAAGTGCCACTCATGGCTAGCTATCTTGTGCAGAATATAATTTGATAAGGAAGCCATTGTTGGAGGCTTTACTGCTTTGCCTTAGACTAGTGATATATTTCTTCCTTAGTCCACTTTGACAATGATATATCTCTGGTGGGACAGGTGAGAAATTTAAACCATTTTTGTGTCATCTCTGGCCACTTCTCTTTTTGTAGGTGCCTACACAACTTTTTCCTCTGATCACTGTCCCTTTGGAGTTTGACACCTTTTTTCTTCAACAGTGGACCCATGCTTATCACAATTACCTCCTTGGGCTATTTTACCTCATGCTTTGCCTTCTTTTGATCCTTTATTAAGACCTTTGGCTGTACTTTTGAAAACTCAGGCCTTTGTACTAATGTTCTTTGCCTTTTTATCCTTTTGGTGAGATGGACTAAGTGCTTCTTTGTCAAACCTTTAGAAGGAAGCTTGAAACTCTTTGAATGCCATCTGCTTGTTATGAAGGAGGCTTCATCATAATTTCTTGACCAGTTTTTTCAATCTTCCCAAACTCTTAGGTTTTAGGGATGTTAGAAAAAAATAGATATTGTTGTCTTCTAAGTTCTCTAAAACCTTTCAAACATCATTTATTATTTCTAAAGACCTTCAATTGTGCACTGATGGTGTGGAGGTGATCTTTTGTCATTGTAGCCATAGTACTGAATCCTTGTTTGGCCAAATCAGTCAAAAACATTGATTCTCTTCAAACATAGGCCTTGCTTCCTTCTTTTGTTGTGGATGGTCTTCTTGTGTTGGTTTTCCCTTTTACCTTACCTCTTGCTAGGCTAATGGCCATCTTGATCCTCTTGCATGAATGTGAGCAAGGGCAGTTTTCCCTTGTAGACTTGTGCACTAGGCCAAGGAGGCCTTTCTTTGAATGACCCTTTTGATGAGTTTTCGACAAATTCACTTATCCCTTTTTTCTTTGAATGCAGTTACTTCATACATGAAAATAGAGCTTTTTTAGGATACCAAATCCACCCTATGACTTTGTGAAACCCTAGGTGACCTAGTGGAGGGTTCCTTGGACTTGGATTCTACACTAAAACCTAGAATTTGGGGTCATCAAGTGTAAGATAGAGTTTATGATAAAATTATGTATTGAAGATCCAAAATCCAATGTACTTGATTTATCTAAAGAGCCTACAGAGATATTATGAGATCATCAATGCTTGGGGTATTCAGGGGAGACATAACATAGCTATTTGATTGGTGGCCTTAGGTAGCAATGGGGGGTTTAGGTAAAAAAAAACAAAGGATTTGGGTCAAAGGTGATAAGATATAGACAAAAATGAGTGGCATGAGCCCCTAATGGGTTTTCTGGGATCGGTAAGCAGAGCTTGACCTGATGAAGTGATGAAAGAGTGAAAAATTATCTTAAGGATGATGAAGGCAGTGAGATTTCTAGAACTCACAATCTTCATGAAATTTGTTTCGAGAAATCTAGGGAACTCATTTAGTCATCTATGAAGGCAAAAATTACTGATGAATAACAGTGGCTCCACTTGGGGAGGGCAACTCCTTTTCAGGATGTGTCTAGAACTTTAGATTTATGGCATTATGGAGACCAGTGCCTCATCCATTGGGAATATTTTTACCTCTTTTTTCTTGCTGATGTTTTCTTGAAGCTATGATCTCAATAATCTAAAAAATATGATTAGCTCAACTTCATCTCTACCTACCGAACCTACTTGCCTAACATTTTTTCTTCTTTGGGTGCATTTGGACTAGAAAACCCTTGACATTTTTCTTTTGAAAGAAAAACAAACTATCTACTTCTATATTATTTCTTCCCAGAGTTCAGATTATGCTAATGAACTCCTTTGAGTCTCTACCTAGACTATTCAACTGCCAAGGTTAAACTGTTTGACAGGATTCATTCACTAAGCTATAAACATGAAATTGAAAACATGGTTAAATCAGGATTAGACGATCTGACTTACCATGAGCATTGTGGCATAAGAAAAAGCTGCAAAAAAATGTTATTTTTGTACAAAAAATAAGACTAGAAAAATCAGGGCTAGGATACATTTCTTGCTATGCATCCCTATTTTTCTCCTTCGTTCTATTTTAAGCATGTGGAACCAGTATCTTTCTTCCCTAATCTATCTTTTGACAAGTCAAGCTTGAATAATTTGACCAACTATCATTCACTAACTTATCAACAATAAATTTAAAACATGTTTTAACCTTGATTAGGCTAGATGACTGAAGCAAGACTTCTTTATGCACTAGTAGTGGTACTTAGGATTTACACAGTTTCAGTAGTTCTATTTTTTGGGTATGGGGCTTTACCTCTTTTCAAATTTTCCCTCTTTTCCATTTTTTTGTTTTGTATTTTTTTTGTGATTTCTCTTAATATTTTTTCATCAAACAGTGGTATGTACAATGAATGATAAATTCCAACTAAGACTCTAAATGACCATGATATTTGATTACCCTGTCATCCCCAGGATCATCCACCAATCCTTTTTAATTCAGCTCTTGTAGATAGGGAACATGGCTATCCATTTTGGTGGGCATTATACAGGATTTCTGCCAAAAAATTTCAAGCATGCCAATTTCTCCTTTATATTTCTTGTTTGAGTTTTTTTTTCCAAACATTGTTTATGTGAAGGAAACTGTTTAGGTGAAGAAGGCATTCTTCATCAGCTCTCAAACAAATGACAATGTCATCAATGTATATCATAGTGAAAAAGTTGGTAACAGGTGCCATGGCCTCTTGGAAGGTGTCTTCAACATTCCTTATACTAAGAAAAATTTGGTCAAGCGTGTAGTCATTCCAAGGAACTTTGAAAATTTCTTTGTGTTGATTGATTTGAAGTGGTATCATCTCATGAAAACCTGAAATACTAGCAATCAATGTCACCTTGTTGGAAATTTCTATTCTTGGCATAGGATGATTTATCTTGGGAAAAGGGTATTTGGACTCCATGGAGACTTTGCCTAAGTGTCAAAAGGCCATACATAGTCTGCATCCTTTGGTTTTCTTTGTTAGTGATAGAATTTTCCCAAAGGTTTCATAGTTATTCTTAGAAAAATGCCTCTTTTGAACAATGTCTATGTCATCGGGCTTTAAGCTTTTACTTCTATATACAAGAGCATCCTGAAAGTTCTTGCATAACCTTAAGTATTTGAGTTTTGTGAGTAATGACATGTATTTGGACAACTTAATTACCTTGGGTCTTCTTAGGCTACCTACATTGTATTCCTCTATATAAATTTCAACAAACACCCCTTTAGGATTGATGGAAATATCAGTGAGAATCAACAACTTTTTTGGAGGGACAGAAATTTCTAATAATGAGGTGTCTCAATAAGGTCAAAACATTAGACTCATTTGATTCAAATTTCCCAAGATTTTTGTTCTGTGAGGTAAGCTTAGAATTTTGGGATAGGCAAAAGGGAAGGGTTGTGTTTCTGAGGTTTGTCTTCCCTTTGAGCAACCTGATTCATATTTCAAACTGACCATTTGTTTTGAGGTTTCATTTTTAGTTTGTAGAAAGTCAATTTCGATTTTGTCATCATGTGTTTGTTCAACATTGCTATAGTTCTGAATACTAAATTCTTCATGTAAATATTGATTTGGCTGTTGTGGTGTGTCCTGACGTGTTTCAATTTCATATACCTACTCATTAATGTCTTCCTCATTATATAAGATGAAAGAATCAAGATCTGAGTGAATAGAATAAAGAGGAGTATTGTCTGGCCTGTCCTGACTGCTAACCATATACTTCATATGTGACTCTCGGTGTAATCTCCTTGTTTGATTGAAAATAGGGATGGTAGCATAGGACATATCTAGTTGAAGGTTCCCCTAAAGCTTGGCTCCCCAAGATCTGGATAAAATCATGCCATACTTGGGAGGAATATCTGCCACTACTATGTCCATGACTAAATTCTTAGCAGGCACTTGTGCCAGGTTGACACAAAGGTCCTTGATCAGGCCCAAACATTTGACCCTACTCGAATCAGAGGAGTATAGGTCTTTGTAAGGTTTAGTTATTTCTAGGCCTAACCTCTCCATCACAACTTTTGGCATGAGATTGTGGGAGGCACCGGAATCCAGCATGGCATTATGTAAGATTTTCTCATGTATGTTTAAGTTGATATATAAAGGGGGAGTGGCTCCTTCCTGATACTTTCCTTCTATTTTGGGTCCAAACAACAACTCAGGTGTGTCATTAGCTAAGTGAAAAGTGTTAGCATCATTTTCTATATTTAGTACCTTCAACATCTGAGACCTATACATTGGTTGAGTAACCAGTTCAATGAGAGGCATATTTATCTTGATTTTGGAAATCTCTCCCTCAAAACTGAAAGGTACTAGTTTTTTGGATACATTTACATCAGCCTTATCAACCATGAACCTTTCCACATTTTTAATCTTCTTATCCTGATTTGGAGCTTTAGACAAAATGGTTTTCTCTGGGTTAATAGTGGAGGTACTAGGACAGCTAAGGTCTTTGTTTGGCTGGCTGATTTTCCCTTTGTTTATTTCAACTTTCTTAGCCATGGTGTTGACATTCTCTGTTGTTTTCTTAGGGGTGTTTTCAGGTAGTTTCCAAACAACAGTATCTATTTGGTCTTTCTTGGCTGAATCTAGGTATTGCTTATGGATTTCCATGATGGCATTTTCAAATCCCAAGTGGTAATCTTCAGAATCCTCATAGTTAGTGTCTGTTTGATCTGAAGAAAAGAAACCTTGTTCTTCTTTGGTGAGAAAAAAATCATCTTCATTATCAGATCCTATTAGATTTATATGGTTTTCTTCAGGTTCAATAATTTCTCCTTCTTCTTCATCTACACAGTTTTGTTGAAAGGGAGGTCTGATTTGTTGATCACTTTCCCTTTTTTTTACTTGAGGAGTATCTCTTCCAAAGTTTTGAGTTCTGTTTCGGTTTTTGGAATTGGCTTGGTTGTCCCTAGGAGGTGTCCTTTCATTTAAGTTTATCTTTTCTATCATTCTCTCCATAGTTCTCATCAGGCTGTCCATTTTATAATTAGATGAGGAGGTTGAGGGCATGGTTTCATGTTTGTAGGTTACTCTCTTTTCTGATTTCAACCTGGCTCTCTTTATAATCAAGTTAACCTCTGCACTAATTTTTTCCCTTTGCAATTCTTCTAAGGTTTCAGAGTCTCTTTCTCTTAATTAAAATTTATGTCAAGGTCAAAACCTTTAGGAAATTTCACTAGCGCTAGACCTTGTGGAGGTTTCATGTGAG
Organism: Pinus albicaulis; assembly: GCA_034641835.2. Taxonomy (NCBI): domain Eukaryota; kingdom Viridiplantae; phylum Streptophyta; class Pinopsida; order Pinales; family Pinaceae; genus Pinus; species Pinus albicaulis. Next base: position 773,897,062 of record CM076576.1, on the reverse strand, counting down.
GTGGGAGGGAATTGTAGACATTGTTAAACCTGGTGAAATATTATTGCACACTTTCCCCTACATTCCTTTTAAGATTTTTATATTCAGACGGGATTTGGAGAGGGTTTTTATTGATTTCCCACTTGTTTATAAAATTTTGGTAGAGGGAAGGGAGATCATGTATTGAATTAGGAGTTAATGCTTTGAACAATTTTTTGGCCTCTCCTCCTAAACTTTGTGCAAAAATCCTCATTTTAATAGTTTCTTCTTATATCTCCATGTAATCAAAAGCATCATTGATCCTATCTACATGTTGTTGGGCAATGATGGATTCAACGCCTGTGAAATGAGGGATCTTAGACTGGTAGTCATTTGGGAAAGGTACTAGGGGTTGAGGTAAGGCCAAAGGTGCATACCAAGTTGCCATGATGGGATCTAATGGAGTATTTACAAGAGGTGGGTTTGTGAAAGGAGGTGTATGATGAAGTGGATTGGTTTTCACAGTGGTGGTATGGATGGGTGTGCTGGAAGTACTTAGACCAACAAACTAGTTTTGAGTAGACTTGGTATGGAAAGAGTTGAAGTGATGGAGAAGTTGAAATTCAGGTGGTGTGGAAGGAGAGGCTTTTCTACTAGAACTCTATTGAAAATCTAAGGGTTCAAGGTCAATTTGGTCAATATTAGTTTGAGACCTGTTTCTGAAGAGGTTCTTGGTATGGTGCAATTCAAACTGGGGATCTTGCAAAGCTGTAAGATGTTCAAGTACAATTTTTTCTCTATGGATGGTCCTAACAGTGGTAAGTCTCCAGATCTAGAAGTTTGCCACAAAATATTTTCTGGGTCATCAACTATGTTGGGGGGGTTTGGGTCTGGATGAGATCTGGTATTGATCCTATGTGAAGCCAGATTTCAAATTTCAAAATTCAGAGAGGCTAAAATTTTGAGTACTGTTTTTGGAAGGCTGACCTCTCTTAATGCTTGGTAAACTCTTATAGTATATGAGTGGGTTCATAAGCTTCTTATGGTTGATGTGAAAAAAATCTAGGAATTTAAATGAGTGTTAATGAAGTAATAGGCCTACTGGAGGCTAGTGGAGTCGCCAGGTGGATATTTTTTGTTGTTTTTAGGATGTATGTTTATTGTCCACCACTGTTGAGCCTTGCAATAGGTATGTATTTACTCTTAATTACTGTCCTATTTCCTCTTTCTTATCCATTTTGTGCCATGATATAATAATATAATGAAATAATTTTGATGAAGAATGAATGAAAAGATGATCCTAATGCAATTTAACCGTCCAAACTAATTCTCGTTGATTTGTATGCTGGAAATAACAGAAGGAACAACAGGAATTAATCACGGCAAAGAGAACGTGTGAAATATGGTCAAATCGAACATAAATCGGTAAGGATAGCGCATAGACGAATGAACTGTCTGAGGATAGCATTTTTCCGTGGATCCCTAAGGATCTCCTGGTCCTAAGGGATCACACTTATCTTTCCTTTTTAGCTATAAAACGACAGGGAAATCTAGTTCTCAGGCAATCGATAGCATGTATCTTTCACTTTCTGCATAATTCATAATTACAATGCACAAAACATAGTTCTAAACAAAGATCGGGTTGTAATGTCAATTGACTATGATGATTAATACATAATTCGCGTTGTTGATTATTCAACTATTCTGGAGTAGTTAAGCAGTATTCGCCGGTGGCTAAGGGCCCGACCTCTGGTGAATTTTGTTGTTGTTACCTGTGTTATAATTTTCTATTTATTGCAAGTGTATTCTGCCTTTTCGTTTTATAGTTGCAGTACTTTTGATAATTCGCATTTCTGGTATCTATTTCCATTTGAATACGCATGTCCAATTTATTTCTTTGAATATGCATTTCTTTAAAGAATTAGTTTCTAGCAACAGAATTGGTTTTGATTACTTAAAGCATAGACAGTTATTCATAATACTTTCCTTCTGTTCAATAGTTTAGGTCCAGCTAAAAGAGCTCGGTTAATGCTTCAGTGTTCTCGGTTGATTATCATTTGAATTAGTTGAATTAGGAATGAATTACAGTTTTGTGTTCTAATGTGTAGATGAATCACTTCCTTTTAAGCTTTAAGATTTACGATTGTATCTATATCAAACGATTGGTTTTTGCATTACTCTTTGTATGGATAGCTTACACATACTGTGTACACAATTGAGATAAAAGGACTTACCCTGGTTGATAATTAATGTGAGGAAATTAGGAGTTTTTAAAGACACATGTTAGCACCCAACATTTTGGTGCCATTTCCAGGGAGCGTGTTGCCACTCTATAAAGAGTAATGTTTGATTGATGATTTTTCTACTGAGGGAGAATTGGGTATTAAAAATGGAAGGTAACAACCTGTGTAAAGATCGAGTAAAATGCTCGCTCATCCGCCCGCTTTCTAGCAGAATTGCGTAAGAGTTTAAGGTAGGAATGAATGTTCATATTTCTGCATGAATGACTAAGAGGGAAAGACCTAAAAAAAAAATTTCCTTTTTCTAAACCTGAAAAACCTAAGGGACCGGTGATCCTTGGATGATCAACTTTTATTGACGAAATCGTAAGAAAATTTTAGTCTCAATCATCAGTAGGATCCCGAATTGTTGCTGCCAAACACCCTATTGACTTCCTTCAAGCCACAGGATTTCCATCTATAGCTAACACTGAGATTCATAGTAAAACTGAAGGGATTGAGAAGACTTTTCAAGATACTGAGAATTCACAAACTTTCCCTTCACAAGAAGGAAATTCTTGTAACCTCCATGAAGGAGAAGGAAAAACAGGAAATTTTGAAATTAAATTATCAGAACCTAGATCTCCTGAAGTAGTGACAGAACAAAGGACACCTAGTATTCCATATCAAGGTAGTGTTGTTAGAACTATCCCATCCTCTTGTACACATCATAGGAATAACTCTCCAGCTCCGAAGATCCCTAAAGAATATTGGCATATTTTCGACCAAATGGCTAATAACAGGCAACCTCAAACTTCTACATTGCAATATCCTATTGTTGACATAGCTGTCAATTCCCCCATGAAGGCTATTCCATTACAAAATATTCCCACCTTTCATGGGCTAACTTCAGAAGATCCCGATGCATTCCTTTTCGAAATTGATGTCTTATGTAGGGTTATGATTACACTACCGACCCTCAGAAGCTGAAGCTAATTCCCTCTAATCTGAAGGGAATAGCTCTGCATTGGTTTATGGGACTCAGTGGAGGCACCATCAATGATTGGGACCAAATGAAAACATCTTTCCTTAAAAAATACGAAGATTATTTCCGAACGAGAGAACTAAAAGATGAAAATTTTAAAATGGTAGCTAAGCATAGTGAGACTCCGGAATAATATGTAGAGTGTTTCCAATATAATCTGTAAATATCTCCTTACATAAATATTCTTGATAATGTTATAAAAACCACAATGATCAGAGGTATGAAAGACCAATGGGTAGAGACACTAAATATAATGAGTAAAGGTGATATTTATCAAGAAAACTATAACACTGTTATAGATTTGTGCATCAAGTGTTCCAGGGGAAGTACAAGACTGAAACTAGGTGGACGTGATGCAAGCCCCAAAGACAACAAAGCCTCAGGAGGAAGCATTACACGAAGTGAAATCGGTAATCTGTTGGAGGATTTCAAGGCTGATATCCTCGGGACCCTGGCAACACAATTAGATGTCATGCAAGCTAAGAAAAAGGAGGCTATAGTAGAACAAAACTTGGCTATTTTCTGTCCCCATTGCAGACAGAAGCACAATCATAAATAATTCCCCCTAGATTCGATACGAACATGTTCCATATGCACTAAAGAGCATGCCACAAAAAGTTGCCCATCACTACCAGGATTAAAAGCAGTTTTCAAGGAAGCGGAAGAAGAAGTCGAACCAATATATCTGTTGAACCAGCATCATCAATGGCAAGCGCATTAGACAGGTATGCCTACCGATCCATATTCATTCTTTCCTTCCTCGCAATATAATTCTCAGCAGTATTCAAGGGCAGCATGGCAGAATCAGCCACCTTTTTTCCACCTCAAGCATTTTTTATGCCACCATGGCCCAATCAGTCAAATCCAAATAATAATAATTGTCCAAATTCCCCTTACCCACCACCATTCTGGAAAAACAACCCTTATTCCTCCAAATGGTCCCTTTCCACCTCACAAAACCAAAATTCACAATCAAATTGGCAAAGATCTACAAACTAGCCTATGGGGACAGTTCCTCTGCCTCAACCAACTTTACCAGCACCTTACACGTTGTAGTAGAATCCTCAATCTAATATACGACTGTAACTTCCAGCTCAACCTAACCCAAATCCTAACAACAGACCAGTTCAGTCAATACAAATCATTGAAGGTCTAGACCCTTAGGATAAGTTGAAAGAATGTAATGAGCTTAAGTTGAGATCCGTACGCATAATCACTCTAGATAAGGATAAAGATTTGAAACCAGAAGAAACACACACAAATAAGCCTTTGACTGTAGAAGATCAACAAATAAAACAAGGGGAAGATATAGTCAGACAAAAAAATCTTGAACAAATCATAACCACTTCCCCCCCATTCCCAGAAATATTGTTGATACCATGCTCGATTGAATATCCTGACTTTGATCTTCTGGGTGAAATTAAGAATATTTGTATAAAAATTTCCCTCCTCCAGGTTATCCAATATATTCCAATATATGCCAAAACTATTAAAGAATTGTGTATAAAGAAGTCTATGACGAAAACAAAAACAATCCCTACTATTCATGTTGTCGGGACTTTGTCTGATTTATTATTAGCCAAAGAGAGTCCTGTAAAATATGAGGATCCCAAAAAACCCATTGTCATAGTCCAGATAAATGGCCATTCTTTTCCCAATGATTTATTTGACGTAGGGGAACCCATTAATATTCTCACAACTACAACTTGCAACATTCTTGGCATCACAGCCTTGGAACAAACAACTACCTTACTAGAACTAGCTGACCGCTCAGTCATTAGACCAGAAGGAACATTACAAGATGTGATGGTCTCTGTAGACACTTGGGAATACCTGGCAGATATCTTGATTATTAATCCTAGGAAGCAGCTAGATGGACATCCCTTAATATTAGGAAGGCCTTAGATAGTGACTGTTGATGCTTATATCAGCTGCCAGACAGGAAATATGACTATAACTAGGGGAAATGATGTGAAAATTTTAGCTTTATACCCTCCTGCTCAGCCAAGCTTGAATATTATGAAAACCAAGAAGCAACCTGCAACATACTTAACAGAAAATATTCGGTCACCATTCACTGTGGTAGATGCCCTTGAATTCAAAAACCAAACTGAAGACGATGTCATTAATACTTTTATCAATCATCCTACCACAGTATCAAGCTCGAAATTCCACATGATTAAAGCAGTCCTTGAAAATTAAATCGAAGAAGATCCCTTGAGAGATATCAATGATCAAAAAATACCAACAACCACCGTTTATAATAGCAAACCTATCGAAATTGAGCCAGGGAAGATCCTGAACATTAACAGTAATTTGAGTAATGACCAGCAACAAAAGCTTATTCAAGTCTTTAGGAAAAATAAAGGGGCTTTCGCTTGGGATTACTCAGATATGAAAGGGATTGACCCTCATCTATGCATGCACAATATCTACACTGAAAAGGATGCAAAAACCATTCGAAAACCTCAACGTAGATTAAATCCTCACCTAAAAGATATTGTTAAAAAAGAACTTCAAAAACTGTTAAATGTGAATTTTATCTATCCTATATTTGACAGTAAATGGGTTTCTCCATTGGTTTTGGTCCCCAAAAAGAATGGGAAATGGTGAATATGCGTTGACTATAGAGAACTCAACAAAGAAACGCAAAAAGACCATTTTCTCTTTCCATTTATTGATTAGGTCCTAGATACACTAGCAAGGAAGAAATTTTTTTATTTCCTGGATGGCTTCAGTAGCTACAACCAAATTCATATTGCCCCAGAAGACCAGGATAAGACTACCTTTACCTGTCCGTGGGGAACATTTTCTTACAGGGTATTACCATTTGGATTGTGTAACGGACCTACCACATTCCAAAGAGCCATACTCAGTATTTTCGCAGACTTGATAGATGAAGGATTGGAAGTATACATGGATGATTTCACACCCTATGGAGATGACTTCAAACAAGCATTACAAAAATTGGAAATTTTTTTGGAATGGTGCATTGCTACCAACCTATGTTTAAGTCACGAAAAGTGCCATATGATGATGACAGAAGGCCTAATCTTGGGTCATTACATTTCAGCAGCTGGAATTCAGGTAGATCTGGAAAAAATACAGGTAATTCTCTTACTAGCTACTCCCTACACTCAAATAGAGGTATGTAGTTTTCTGGGATTTGCTAGATATTATCGTAGATTTATCAAGAATTTTTCACAGATTTCTGCACCATTATATGCCTTAATAGGAAACAATGATTTCATATGGACTGACAAATGTGATACTGCCTTTACAAATTTAAAACGGCTAGTATCAACAGCACCAGTATTACGAGGCCCGAACTGGGATATACCATTCCATATTTCATCAGATGCATCAGACACAGCTATTGGAGCAGTTCTTGGCCAAGAAGAAGACAAGAAACCCTACGCTATATATTACGTTAGCAAAAACTTAACCCCTACTGAATTGAATTACATAGTAACAGAGAAGGAGTTTTAGCTGTTATTTATGCTATTAAAAAATTCAAACACTATATAACTGGATACCCTATAATTATGTATACGGATCACTCTACTATTAAATAATTAGCTAATAAACCCATTACGAATAGAAGAGTGACACGTTGGTTGTTACTTTTGCAGGAATTTGATATAACTATAAGGGATCGACCAGGGAAGGAAAACCTTGTGGCAGATTTCCTCTCCCAAGTGCCAAGAATAGATGATGCAATAGCAGTAGAGGATCAGTTTCTAGATGAACACATATTTTCTATAACTATGAAAACACCATGGTAATAAGATCTGGAAAATTATTTATCAGTGGGAAAACTACCTAAACATCTGACACCCAGAGAAAAGAAATCGATAATACATCGTAGCACTCGGTTCTCCTAGATTGAAGGATACCTTTTTCATACAGGGGCCGATATGCACATCCGCAGGTGTATCAGGGAAGATGAAATTTATGATATCTTAAAAGCCTGCCATGATGGATCTCGCGGTGGACATTTTGTAGACCGCAGAACTGGACATAAAATTTTACAAATGGGCTACTATTGGCCCACAATTTTTAAGGATGCTAAGAAATTTTTTCAGGCCTGCGATAGTTGTCAACGGATGGGTCGCCCTGGCCAAACTAATGAGACGCCCCTGCATCACAGCTAGTCATAGAACCTTTTGAGCATTGGGCATTAGATTTTGTTGGGCCAATCAACCCATCATCCAACCAGAAATCATATATATTGGTTGCAACAGAATACGTAACTAAGTGGGTATAAGCAATAGCATTACCAAGAGCCATAGAAGAAACTGTGATAAACTTTATTTTTGAAATTTTTGTACGATATGGGTTACCCACAGAAGTAATCACTGATGGAAGGCCGCAATTTTTAGGCCACAAGATCACTGCTACACTAAAAAATCATCATGTTATTCACAAAATTACCTCTCCATGCCACCTGCAAGCAAATGGGTAGGTAGAAAGCACCAACAAAGTAATTGAAGCTATTCTAACGAAGATTGTCTCATCGCATAGACAATACTGGGCTACTCGACTTCCAGAAGCCTTGTGGGCATATCACAAAACTTGGAGGAATACTACTGGATACTCTCCATATCAATTGGTATTTGGTAAGGAACCCATTTTTCCCATAGAGTTTGAGATACAAACACTAAGGACAACCCAGGAAGTGGAATTGGATCTAACTGAAGCCTAAATTAATAGATTACAACAAATAAATGAATTAGATGAAATTTGGCTTTTGGATTTGCAACATACTGCACTTATTCAACAACAAAGAGCCAAATGGCATGACTCTCTGATCAAGAAAAGGACATTTCATGGGGGCGACTGGGCACTTCTCTATGATTCCAAGTTTCAATACTTCCCTGGTAAATTGTAGACTAGGCGGTTAGGTCCCTATGAAATAAAGGAAGTACATGACAATGGCACTCTTACGTTGGCCACCATTGATGGGTATGATTGTTCCTTTGAAGAAAATGGGCATCGGGTGTGCCTCTACCAAATACCACTCACAAGAGAATCTTTTTGTCAACAGATACGCAAGGACTCCACCATGCAAATCTTAGCTGCAGAAGATAATCCTTCGGCAGCTTCATCTTTGTAAAAATTCATTTCTTTTTCTAAAAAAAAATGTGAATAGGATTTTTGATTCAATTTGTTTTTTTTCTGCCTATTTTTTTGTTCCATCTTCAAAACAGCATTTTTTGGTTTTGTTGTTCCATCTTCGGAACAACACTTTTTGATTTTGTTGTTCCCTCTTCGGAACAACACTTTTTGATTTTTCTGTTCTATCTTCAGAACAACACTTTTTTATTTTTCTGTTCTATCTTCGGAACAACAATTTTTTATTTTTCTGTTCCATCTTTGGAACATCACTTTTTGGTTTTGATGTTCACTCTTCAGAACAACACTTTTTGATTTTGTTGTTCCATCTTCGGAACAACACTTTTTGGTTTTTTTGTTCCCTCTTCAGAACAACACTTTTTTATTTTGTTGTTCCATCTTCGGAACAACACTTTTTGATTTTGTTGTTCCCTATTTGGAACATAATTTTTTGGTTTTGTTGTTCCCTCTTTGGAACAACACTTTTTGGTTTTGTTGTTCCCTCTTCAGAACAACACTTTTTTATTTTACTGTTCCATCTTCGGAACAACACTTTTTGGTTTTTTTGTTCCCTATTTGGAACATCACTTTTTGATTTTTCTATTCCATCTTCGGAACAACACTTTTTGATTTTTTTGTTCCCTCTTCGGAACAACACTTTTTGGTTTTGCTATTCCCTCTTCGGAACAACACTTTTTGATTTTGTTGTTCCATCTTCAGAACAACACTTTTTGGTTTTGCTGTTCCATCTTCGGAACAACACTTTTTGATTTTGCTGTTCCCTCTTCGGAACAACACCTTTTGGTTTTGTTGTTCCCTCTTCGGAACAAAAATTTTAAGTTTTGTTGCTCCCTCTTCGGAATAACACTTTTTGATTTTTCTGTTCCATCTTCGAAACAACACTTTTTGGTTTTGCTGTTCCATCTTCGGAACAACACTTTTTGGTTTTGTTGTTCCATCTTTGAAACAAAACTTTTTTATTTTGATGTTCCATCTTTGGAATAGCACTTTTTGATTTTGCTGTTCCATATTTGGAACAACACTCTCTCTTGTTTTTTTCTCTGTTCCAATTTTGGAACAACACTTTTTATTTCTTATATAATTTTTATGTGTTCTAAACAACACCTTTCTTTTTATATATTTCTCAAACACCTCTTTCCTCTCATGGACTTATTCCTAGCTCATTTCAACCTTATTTCTTTGATTTATTTTATGGCTTGAAGTATGGTACCTTCATGCGGATAAGAATTAAGGATTTTATTAAAGAAGGTGAATATTTTTAACATTATGATATTTGACAAAGACAACTTCTTGATGATAGACTTAAAACAATTGAAAGGAACACAATTATTTATATTTCACTTTACTGTACTCATATCTAATGTATATGATATTGATTGATCATATTTACCATGCTGGTTATACTCTTCTTGATTATAATTCTCTCTCTCTATTATCAATGGGATTATGGGTATAATTTTTCTTATTATTAACATGCTTCAACTTCTTACACCATCCCTACTCTTAAGGAGTACTGAGCCTCCCTCTATTTATCATAAAAATATGTAATGACAACTAAATTTTATCTACATATAGAGGATAGGGGGTCTCATTAAGAGCCAGCCTACCATGTTCATAAGGAGGTAGCAATGTGACATTCCCACCATGGCCACCACACTAGTGTTATGATCCATTGGATGGCTAAAACATCCTTGGAACAGGAGGTCTTATCACGAGCCGGCCCGCTCACTTTTTCTACTTCCCAATGAATGGAAATATGGTTATCTGGTTACCACGCCAGCACACTGGTCTCTTCTGTAGAAACAACAATGAAAATTTTCAATTATAAATTGAGGATCCTGGCTCACATGGGTTAAACGGAAACTCTGTCGAGGCTATGGACGCCTGCTGGCAGTAGAAGCTCTACTTATGGTATTGAAGTTCTATTTCCTCAATCAATAATTATTATAATACCCTCTTCCCGTTTATCTTTTTATTCGAGAGATTATTTCCTTTAAAACACTTCCCTACTTTGAACCTTTATGCATGTGTTCATGTTTTTATTCAATCATATCGTGTACAACCAGATTATCATCGGAAAAGCTTCTTTTTGTACATATTTTTGTCCTCTTTCCTTATTATATAACTTATCATCAACCAAAGTGTCTTGTCTCTTATCATTTACTATGATTATATAGCACACTTTCACTCTATCCATCTCTTTTATTGTCCCGTCATTTATTTATGTACTTTGTACTCTTCATCCTTATATCTTGTCGTCGGAACAACCATTCCACGTCTATTCGGTTGTAGGCGACCTCTCATTTCGAAAGGGGGAGAGAACTTCCATTACACAAGGCATGCTTTGTCATTATTTCATTCGCTGACAAGATATTCCATGATCACGTGGTATGCGGAAATTTATAACACAATTAATATCAGCTGCACTTAGTTGTTACAACAACTTGTTGTTCTATCACTCTAAGTATCACTGTGTCTTTTTAGTATTGCTTTGTTTTTCAGTATTGTTATGTTTTTTTAGTATTGCTGCATTTTTTCGTTTCACTCATCCTTTTCAATAGTAGGAAGAATTCAATAATTATGGGTGGTAAGACAGTGCACTGCGAATCTTTAGTATTAGAGGTCTTTGACAGAGCCAGGGAAATTCTGATCCGTGTAGGGTGGATATCCTATCTCACAATATTTCAGCCCTCGAATGAGGAAATTTCCATTGAATTTCAACAACATCTACAGAATGGGGAATCCATGGTAAAAGGTAGAATAATTATAGTCACAAATGCTGTAATAGCTGAAGTATAGAGGCTGCCGACAGAAGGAACTATATGGTCACAAAAACATGTATCGCTGCAAGATGCGGTGAAAACTTTCAAAGACGAAGGTGAACAAGTAGTCAGGAAAGGAAAAGGCATCCAACCATATTCTTTGGCAGAACCATGGAAAGAATTAGCAAGCATTATCCAAAGATACATTACCTGCGATGCACGTCGAGATGTGGTAAGACCATGACAACTTAAACTATTAGTTGTTTTGATAAAAAAACTCACTATTAATCTGCCATCTCTTTTGAATTCTTTTCTGCATGATACTGTTGTTAGAATAAGACGGGCCAGACACCCAGAAACTGTAGTAAGTCACCATGGATTGATTATATTAATCATCAGTCATAGCCTGGTTCAACACAACTTAACTTTGGATGATTTCATGATGTCCCTAGAGAGTATGCAAAACCCTATAATCCAAAATCCCGAAATTGCGAAGACACGCCAGCAGAGCCCTATTCCAAAAAGAAAAATTCCTTCTCGTTCAATGGTTGAACCCCATAAACGCAGAAATTACGTAAGAATTGAACTAGCCCAGAGGATGTTTACAAATCTTTGGGATGAGAGTAATCAACCTACGGAGACAGCCAGTCCAGTTAGGATAAGAGACTCTGAATCTGAAGAAGAGGCACCCGGTTCAGAAGAAGAACCCGAAGAAGAACCCAAAGAAGAGCCCGAGGAAGAGGCCGAATCAGAATAAGAACCTGAAGAAGAAGAACCTGAAGAAGAGCCTGAAGAAGAGGCCAATTCAGAACAAGAACAAGAACAAGATTATAATAATGAAAGTGAAGAAGGACCGGAGGATCCTTTGGAAGTTTTTGAGACGGGGATAGCCAAGGTCTTGACAAATATTAATTTTTATATGCAACCTGGAGGACCACTTAGTCCCAGCAAAATGAAAACACATTTCCCAGAGAATTCTGAGCATATAGAAACACAAGAGCCTGCGGACATAGAAATTGTTCAGGAATCCGACAACCAGTCTGGGGACACGATTCTGTTGGAACACAGTCATGAGGACCAGTAGCAATCTGCAAACATAGAAGTTAGTCACAAGTCAGGCAATATGGTTCTTTTGGAACACAACCCTGATGAACAACAAGAAACTTTAGAAACAGTTGATAAACCTATTAGTGGAATAGACGCTCCTCGAAAGAGCCAAGGAGCCGGAGCAAAACTTAAGAAGCTGCGACAAAAATACCGGAAGCTCCAGAAGACAGTCAAAAGGCTATGACGAGAAGTTAAAAAATGTAAAAATCATAACACCGCTCCAGAGATGACTTCTGTAGCTACACAAACGAGAATATGCGAGAATAGATCAATAGAAACTCAAACCAAACTCGCTCCCACTCAAACAATAGCCACCTAGGTTAATTTGCATAAAAATTTGGTAAATGCAGCTAGTCAAACGAAGGGTTGGTCCTCCCACAATAAGGAAATAAAGACTGAAAAGGTATTCTCTCATAGCATCGGCACACAAACAGAAGGGAAATCCAAGGAATTATTGTCAAGGAATGACCCTATTATTTTAAAACTTCAAGAAGAGCTGACGCAAACCCAGATTGCTTTAGAACAACATCAACAATAGATAGTCTCCCTACAAAAATACCAGGAATTACAAAAACAATTGAGAGAATTAGCTCTAGCAGAGAAAGAGGCTTTTGATAAGGCTAGACAGTAAGAATAAAAAATGAATAGAATGAAAGCTAAGCTGAACAGTGTCAGGAATCAGTTTGGCACCATTTTTTCATTATATTCAGATATCTTGACTTGTCGATCTCCTGCTACAAACTATGCCTTGTTTTTATTAGAATGATATTTATTGTTAAAAATCAAAGCTGTTAGAGCCGGCAATCCAATTGAGCTGAAGATGATGGAGGATTTTATAAATTGTTGTAAGACACATGGAGTAAAGGTCCAAAGGCTTCTTTGTGAATTTTATTTCCATAATTTCATATTAGATAAAGAAGTGGATGTGAATCCTAGCCCTTTTATTGGAGATGTTAAACTTCAGGCTTTTATCTCTTTTGTATTCAACCAACTCAAGTGGTTGAAGGCTTATAATTCATTCCAAAGATAGGAACACAACTTGGATCTTTGGGTAAGAAGTGAACCTACTCACCCTCTGCAAGTGTTTACTAAGCATAAAACACTGATGACATAGGAAGGCGTGACTAAGATTTTAGGTCCCATACATAAGGAACTTGTGCTGGAAGTAACAACATATTTCCTCTCCATTCAATAAAGATCCCTGGTTGCATCCAAAATGAGATTGATGGTTTCAAGCAACAATGTTAAAGATAGAGAACCATTTAATTATGGAAATTTCAAAGCTGCTGCGAGACGGTTAGTCCCATACGGAAACTTTATCTTAAGAGGAGGACCTTATTGGGTGGGATGTCACTATAGAAGCCCCATTATTTGGTATCCTCCTGAAGGATATCATCCTGACTATGAGTTACCTGAAGGACAAGAAGCAGCAGCCTTTGCATACTTGGCACGACATCATGGTCTCAGGCCTATTACAGACATACCTTCTCCAGCCTACTCTTTAACTTATTTGCATCAGAATTATTTATTTTTCATGAGGACATGAAAAAAGGTAAGCAGGGGAGTATGTTGAGCGTTGCAATAGGTATGTATTTACTCTTAATTACTGTCCTTTTTCCTCTTTCTTATCCATTTTGTGCCATGATATAATAATAGAATGAAATAATTTTGATGAAGAATGAATGAAAAGATGATCCTAATGCAATTTAACTGTCCAAACTAATTCTTGTTGATTTTTATGCTGGAAATAGCAGAAGGAACAACAGGACTTAATCACGGCAAAGAGAATGTATTAAACATGGTCGAATCAAAGATAAATCAGTAAGGATAGTGCATAGACGAACGAACTATCCGAGGATAGAATTTTGTCGTGAATCCCTAAGGAGCTCTTGATCCTAAGGGATCACACTTATCTTTCCTTTTTAGCTATAAAAGGACAAGGAAAGCTAGTTCTCAAGGAATCGATAGCATGTATCTTTCACTTTCTGCATAATTCATAATTATAATCCACAAAACATAGTTCTGAACAGAGATCGGATTGTAATGTCAATTTACTATGATGATTATACATAATTCGCGTTGTTGTTTATTCAAATATTCTGGAGTAGTTAAGTAGTATTCGTCGGTGGCTACGCGCCCGGTCTCTGGTGAATTTCACTGTTGTTCCTTGTGTTATACTTTTCTGTTTATTGCAAGTATATTCTGCCTTTTTCGTTTTATAGTTGTAGTACTTTTGATAATTCGCATTTCTGGTATCTATTTCCATTTGAATACGCATGTCCAATTTATTTCTTTGAATACACATTTCTTTAAGGACTTAGTTGCTAGCAACATAATTAGTTTTGATTACTTAAAGCATAGAAAATTATTCATAATACTTGCTTCTGTTCAATAGTTTAGATCCAGCTGAAAGAGCTCAGTTAATTCTTCAGTGCTCTCGGTTGATTATCATTTGAATTAGTTGAATTAGGAATGAATTACAGTTTTTTGTTCTAATGTGTATATGAATCACTTCCTTTTAAGCTTTAAGATTTATGATTATAACTATATTAAACGATTGGTTTTTGCATTACTCTTTGTATGGATAGCTTGCACATACTGTGTACACACTTGAGATAAAAGGACTTACCCTGGTTGATAATTGATGTGAGGCAATTAGGAGTTTTTAAAGACACCTGTTAGCACCCAAAAACCACCAATAACTGACAAGAAACCAATCTAAGGGTGTTTTTGGGTTTTCTGAGTTTCTTAAGGTTTGTGTGAGTGTCCTATAGCTGAGTCATCATTTTTCTAAGATGGTGAAACAAGTAGAGTCTACTCTATGGATGATAGTGTGAGTTCTCAATGATTTGATAAGGGTATCTAAAGTCCTAAGGGTTACTTAGTTTGTCACTGACTTAGAAGGTCCCATCATGATCACCATTGTGTTAGTGTAGTGATGAGGTAGCAGATAAACCCCCAGATACTATCATTTAAGGGTTTCTGAATCTTTCAAGGAATGTTTAAGCATGAACTTACTAAAAAGGTCCCACCATGATCGCCAGAATGTTAGGGTGGAGATGAGGTGGAAGATTCACTGGATTTTCTAAGTCAAATTGAGGATCTAAAGAGTCTTAAGAGGTATTTAGGCAACTATATACTCAGAAGGTCCCATCATGATCGAAAAAATGTTAGGGTGGCGATGAGGTGGCATATTAATCATTGGATACTCTTTAACAAGGGATTCTAGAGTCGTAAGGGATACTTAGATTGTCACTAACTCATAAGCTCCCACCGTGATCGCTAGAATGTTAGGGTCCCATAATTTGGAAGATTGGTATACCAAATGATAGGGTAATGTGGAACCAGTCGTTGGAGTCCTAGGACCTGGGCTTCCTAGACTCAGAGAGGGATCTCTCTGTTGGATGCAAAGAATGTGTTCTTTTTGCTCTAGGGTTTGGATTTTAGGCTAGTTGTTAAGTGTAGGGTTTTTTGATTATTTTGGTTGGGTATGATGGTAAAGTGCAATAGGTGGAGTGAGATTCTATCAAATCCATTTGGATATGGAGTCAATGAAAGTCAAGGGTGTCTGGATGATGAAACAGAGTGTGTTGCAAGGCCAATTTAGCAAGGTTAATGGATCCTTAAGGCTATGTATGAGGTGGAGTGAACATCAAATTGGGAAAAAATAAGAGGTCTTAAACATATATAGTTAAAATTTACAACTCATGAGGTAGGGAAAACCATTAAGCTCGATGAACAATACTTAAACTGATAAATATCCAAGATAAACATTCCAGTGAAACATAGAAAGCATAAGAGCTTCTAACTTTAGAAATTCACCTTCAGAGTTTGGGAAAACATATAAGATAAGACAAATAACTCAATTTATGAAGAGGGAACTCCTAAACATCATATATCAAGCTATTGAGAACTATAAAACAAGTTGGTAGGCATGGACAAAGGGCAAGATCGAATGAGAGCTCCTTGACTTAACCTAGCAAAAAATATTCCAAAGAAAGGTTTCAAGATAGAGTTTTCAAAGCTTCAAATAAGAAGGGCATACCATGAATCATATTCGTAAAATATCATACTAACCATTCATGAAACAAGAACAAGTTTTTTTGGACCTAAGGAGCAATCAAGAATTCCTTAATATGACCAAATAGAGGAAAACATCAAAGCTATAACAAACAGGAGGACTGAAGTGCCTCAAAGAACATGTCTCAACGAATACTTTTCTGATTTATAGCAACGAAGAATAATGAAACATAATGAGAACAAGAAAACATTAACAAGTTAAGAAGACATCACCATTCACCAGGCTAAGGAATCTTGCAAACAAGCTTCTGCATCATCAAGCCAAACAAGCCATTCATCCACTTTAGAAAACAAATTTCTTCTCCAAGCTCATAAAACCATGTATATTGCTCTTGAAGCTCATCAAATGCCAACAAAATACATAGAATCCTCATGCTCTATTTGAGAAGCCAAACAAACCATTCATCCACTTCAAAAAACCAATTTCTTATCCAAGTTCATAAAACCATGTATATTGCTCTTGAAGCTCACCAAATGCCAACAAAATACATAGGGGCCTCATGCTCTCTTTATGGAGCAAAGGAGGAATAAAACCCTAAATATGGTAGGAAAATGTCAAATTCAACCATAAATGTCATTTATGGCTAAGAGACCATGCAAGGCCCAAGGCACATAATATCCTAAGAAATAAATGCCAAAATAACTATTTGCACCTAATTCTAGAGCAATTTTCCTTAAAAAACTCAAAAATATATATTTGCAATAAATGAGTGTGTTTTGTTGACTTTTGGTCCAAAACACACTAGATAGCCTCTGTGTGCAGCGCCACTTCAACAAAAAATACGGTTTTTTGTGGTTGAGTTTTGGACCCCTTCTCGATGCCGGATTTGGCTCTGTGATGGCTCGTTGGAAAGCCTGATGAGTCTAATTTCCATAAATTCCTGATTGGGTGCCATTTACGTGTCAAAAAACCAATTCTCCCAACACTTCTTTCTGCGTAGTGTTGGGGTTATGTAATTTATTAGCAAGATAGGCAGAGTCCAATTACAGAAACAACATCGTTTCAACCAACTTTGGGATTCTAGGATCTAGCCCTCCTGAATCCGGAGAGGGATCTCTCCAATATGTACAAAGATGGATTTGTCTTTGAAGTTTGGAATAATGATATTAGGCTAGTTATGAGGTCCAAGAGTTTTGTTTTTTTTTTGGATGGTTGAACATAATTGCTGTTAGAGGTGAAAATTCCCAAAGGTAAAGAGGTTCAAAGGTGAGAAGTTGCAAGCAAAAGAGTAAGTTTTGATCAAGAAGAAAGATGATGGCAGATTTTCAGTCCATTGGGCTATGGAGTCATAAGAGGATTTAATTGGAACAGCAAGAGGCAAGAGTGGTCTATGGGGCAAGTTATCTATGCCTAAGGATCTCTTTAAGGTTTTATTTATGGAATGAAGTGATACGATAAGAAGGAAAAGTAACAGATGTAGAACAAAGAGCAGCCCAGGATCTGGTAAGTGCTTTGAAACTAGCCAGCCTTTGACCAGGCACTTAAGAAAGACATGGAAGAAAAATAGGATCTGGTAAGTACTTTGAAACTATCCAACCTTTGATACACTTCCAATAGAAAACATACAAAAAATAAGGGAAACTTGAAGGCAACCTTTGGAGTAGAGACTAGCGGGCCGGGCTCACCACAAATCCTCTCCTAGCTCTTCTTTACTTGACCACTTTCAAGACAATCACAGGGATAACACAGAATGGCCTAAGATCTGGTAAGTACTTTGAAACTATCCAGATTTTAACACATTCTAAGGGAAACTATCAAACAATCATGCAAACAAGACTGGGACCAGGGCTCACCATATCTTCCTCAGTTCATCTTCACACAACATATACTGAAAGTAACATTAAAAAATAACATTCAGCTAAGACAATAAGACAAGGGAACGCCAACATTCCTATGCTTAAACTGGATTAAATCATTTCCGAATAACACAGTAGAAATAAAAAATTTAAATAAAGATTTCTCAGCCAGAGAATATTACTGATATGCAGTAGGTCCTAACCCTGTTTAAACTGTTCTTTACAGTAGAAAATGAAACATAATGAAAACAGAAAACAAAATCACAAGTTACAATAAGAATAACATCACCGTCAACATAGACCAGGATCCCATAAATCAGCTTGTATTGATGCTCCAAACCAGTTACAATCTTCAAGTCCAGTGTTTTAATCCATCTTTCTTTCACAACCTAACTTATCTGCTATAAGCAGAGCTCCAAGAGCCAGTGAATCACTATTTACAATCAGGAGTCTTCAGCTCAATTACATTACAATGCTTCAGAAATTACATCAACAACCAACCCCTCACTCATCTTCTACTGAAGTATTTATAGAAGGATGAGGAGGTGAGATCTGATTAAAGATCTCAAATACAATTAATACAGAGTTAATGTTTTCTTGGCCCTTGGGAGGCTCAATGAAGAAACTGTACAGGTGTTTCACTGCATTAATTGATTTACACTTATGAATTAAGCTCGGTGGGAGATTTTGTTGACCTTTGAGGCTCTGTGTGATGCTAGGGCTACTCTGCAGACATTCTTTCATTAAATTCCTCACAGAAGTGACTCCTCGGCTGCGTCGAGGTAAAATATCTGATCTCGATCAATAAGTTCTATTCCTGATTGAATACTTTAAGGCACATGTGGCACTTTGGTCGCTGGGAGGAATCAATTCGCCTCCATTTGTGGCGGTGGAGGGTTTTCCTGATAAAACACTTTAGGTTTTACTTTAAACTATGTTTTAGATTGGGGATTAGGCTATTGATAACCGTCTTAGCCGTAATCCCCACTAATTTTTCCATCAATTTTCTGCTCCGGTTCATCCTGGTCTTCGACACTGATCATTTTCAACTATGCCCGTTCCATGGTTTTCCTTGTTGTCGTGCCAGGCTGCGCAGGGTTCCTAAGGCATCAATGCTTGAGGAAACATCAATGAAACATGTAATTTAACCCTGCGGATGACTTTCCTGATGTATTCGAAGGCCGAAGGATCATCATCCTTGGCCTACGAAATTTCTTCATTTAAGCGAAAAATCCTTAAAACCTGCAAAAACAAACAAATGTTTACAAAATATTGCGTTTATAGGTCAATCTTCATCGGAGGATGTGCGGAGGAATTAGGGCCGTTGGATGGCATCATCCAACGGTCCATATTTAATCTTAGAATGGTCGAAAAAGCATGGGGGAGGAGGATCAAATCTGAGTCGTTGATCGCGCATGATCGACGGTCGGGGGCGGGCAATGGAAAGTCAGTGGCGGGGAATCGTTGACTGGGTAGCGGAATCGGGCGACGCAATATGGGTCGTCGATCTGCAGATCAGATCGACGATTGAGATTGATTTTCGGTTGTACGAGGGCCTGTTTATCGCGTGCACACCTTTATTATCCATCGCGCAACTTTGGTTAACGCTCACCGTTGGATGAGTGGGCCCAGATCGGACGACGAAGATCCATTTCGCTGGGCATCCTGGTCCGGACTTTAATGCGTGAGGGATAACCTTAATGCGCGGGGATGGCGGTTTTGGAAAAGGTACAAAGGACAAACGGCACACAGCGTATGGAATCGCTGGCCAACGGAAGAAGACAGCCCTGGGCCCGAAAGTGGTGCGGAAAATACTGCCGGTTTTGGGAAAACAGCGCACGGGAGGTGGGGACCACATGGTAAGTCGCACTCCGCACCGTCCGATCTGCTAAGCAGATCGATGGTTGAGATTGCTCCACCATTTACAGTACGGAAACATTTGGAAATAAATTAAAACCCAAAAAACACGAATAACAAAGGTTTTTTAATGTTTTGGGCGGAGAAGTATTATTGGAGAGGATAAGTGCCCACGAGGTTAAGCAATTGGTTCTGGCGCTCGAGCACATGGACGAAAAAGGGTTAGAGGCTTGGCCTGCAGGGGCTTAAGCCCATAATATAGAAAATATGCGTTTTTGTGGTTTTTCAAAGGAAATGAAGGTTGCGGTAAGGTTAAAAAAGTGGGTTTTTAACCTTATAAAATAAATTTTGATGATGGGAAAATAGGAGAAATATGGAAATGAGGGATTTTCATGGGGAATGGAGGGATAGAAGAGGAGGTTAGTTTTATGGAGAAGAAAGGGGAAAAGGATGTTTGCAGCAGTATTTGACTTTGGATTTTTGTAGGATTTCAGAGGTTTTTGGATGCAAAACAGCAGTGTGGGAAACTGGACAGAGGCATGAGGCCTTCAAGAGTCTTCAAGAGTCAACAGTTTTTGATAAGAAAAATTGTTCCTTGAAGGCTCAAAACATATTTAGCCACCTTTGGTATAATCAAATTTTTACAGGTGGCTAACAGTGGCTCCACTTGGGGATGGTGCCTTCTTGAAGGCATCAAGAATTCAGACTTGATTTCTCTGGGAGGCTGACTTGTGCCTGATCCTTTAGATTGCTCTTATTTTGCTGGATGATCTTGCTTTGCTCTGAAAAATAACATCAGTTATGAAAAAATAATGGACCTCATCAATACAACTTTCTACCTACCCAATCTTACTGATCTAACATTTTTTCTTCATCAGAGTGCACTTGGATTGGCAAACTCTTTTCACAACATTTTATTCTTTTTGAAAGCAATAAAAACTAATCTAACTCTACTCTTTATTTCTCCCTGAACTCAGATTAGACAGTTGAGCTCAGATTATTCTCTACCTAATCTACTGTCTGTTGAGATTAAATTGTCCAACAGACTTCCATTCTCTAAATTCTACAACAGAAATTTAAAAACAGTTAAGTCAAGATTAAGCTATTTCACTAGTTGTGATCTATGGCATAAAAACAAGTTGCACATAGATTATTATTTGCAGAAATTTAAAATCAAAATGGGAGGCTTAAGATCTGAAAGTCTCTTATCATGGCCGTCTCTTTTATTCACAGCTCTGTTTTTTCTTCTATTTGAGCTGCCTTTGCTTTTCTTCTGGTTCAGATTTTGAGCAGATTAGAACCAGTTTTTCTCTTTTTTGACTCAGAAGATAAAATAGTTTTGAGTCATCTCTCTTTGGAAACTTTGGTTCAGATTTTGAGCTTGTTTGAACCTTCAATTTCTATCCTAATCTATCTACTGATAAGCCAAGATTGAACAGTTTGGAAAATCAAATTCACTATCCTATCAGCAGAAAATTTAAAGCTAATTAGTCAAGTTTAAACAGTTTGACTAACTAGAAGTGTGTTTTTGAGGAGTGGCATTTGAGCTTGCACACTTTCAGATTTTGTCTCTATTTTTGGCATGGGGTTTTGCCTTTCTTGTTTTCCTTTCTTCCCTCTTTTCTTTCTTTTCTTTGTTTTTGTATTTCTTGATTTTTCATAACTTTGAATGCAATGGCGAATGGAATATTCATAATGGAAAAAGATAAAAAGGCTTTAAAACAAAAAATGGATCAAGAGCAGTAATGCTTAAGCATCCTGCCATTGACAGGACCCCTAAACAATTATGTTCCATCCAGCTCCTGTAAGAAAAATGCATTATTACCAGCAACTGAATGAAGAGAGTAAGGGCCAAGCCAGAGGTTGTCAAATTTTCCATGCTTGCCCTTTTCTTGTCTCCTTGAGTCCCACTTTAAAACTTTGTCCCCAATCTTGAAATTGATGTCCTTTGTTCTTCTGTCAAAAAGCTTTTTGATGCTTTCCTATTTCTGTAATGATTTGTTGTACACTTCCTCTCTGGTCTGCTGAAGATGAATGGTCTGATTTATTCTTCTGATCATATCATTTTATTCAGTCTGCAACTCTTGAATCAACTTCATAACTGGTACACCAAGGCTATTTGGAAAAATTTCATTTGTACCATACACAAGTTGGAAAGGTGACATACCAATAGATTTTTTCAAAGTTAATCTATCAGCCCAAAGTGCATGGACCAGCTTTGTGTGCCAAGACTTTTTGTTATCCTCCAACAGTTTCTTGATTATGTTCACTAAGCTTTTGTTGGAAGATTGAGCAAGTCCATTACCTTGAGGGTAATAGGCTGTGGAATGCCCCAATGATATCTGATATCTATGACAGAAGTCAACCATCTTCTTTGATCCAAATGCTGCTGCATTATCAGTGATGATCTTGGTAGGACATCCAAATCTGGAGAGAATGTTAGTCTCCATGAATTTGATGATAACCGAATCATTGGCCTGTCTACAAGGAATGGCTTCTATCCACTTAGTGAAATAGTTTGTGGCAGTAAGGATCCACCTATGCTGGGCAGAATATGGTGGATGGATTTCTCCTATGAAGTCAAGTCCCCACTGTTGAAAAGGAGCTTCAACAGTGATTGGATGCACTGGAAGGGGTAGAAATTTTCTCTTTCCTTCAAATAGTTGGCATTTATGGAAAGTAGTGGTCATCTTGTGTATATCAGGAAAAAGAGTAGGCCAATAGAAACCAACCCGCAAAATTTTGTTGGTTTTTGACTTCCAGTACAAATGACCCCCACACTCTCCTTCATGGAATTCCTGCTTAACCTTCTCTGCATCAAACTCAGGCAAACATTTAAGCAATATACCACTTGCGTTTTTCCAATAAAGACATCTATCTATAATGCAATATTTTACTGCTTTGAGCTTCAAGAACCTTTCCTTTGTTTTTGTCAAACCAGGAGGTGTATTTAAATTAAGAAAAACATAAACAATATCAGCATACCAAGAGGAATTCATGAAATGGTTTTCAACAATGGGTGTCGAGATTTCCTCTTGATCATCCAAAGAATTAATCATATGAATATCAAGAACTTCACAATTTGATTCAGCCATTAATCTAGCTAGACCTTGGCCTTTGATGAGCTTAGTGGGTTTTATCTCTAAATCATATTCAAGAATGATAGAAATCCACTTACCTCTCTTACCATCTGGGTCCTATGTTAGGATGTCTTTAACAACTGAATTTGGATGAAGCAATGATGTGTGACTGATGAAAGGATGCCTTTTCCCCAAAGAAATATTTTAAAACATGAAAAGCTTTTTTTCATAATGTTGTCCATTTGTTGGGGCATCCCTCAATGCCTTGCTGAAATGCAATAATTTGCTCTTGTCATACAACGGATTTTACGTAAAGGACATCGGCGGTAGTATGTTCTGATGCAAATGAGAAGATATAAATCCTTTGAAAAATCGGACTTATGAGGAAGCGAGTTATTTTTGGTTAATGCTTGTTTCACCAGTTCAAAGGACTTATTTGCTTCCAAGGTCCATTTTACCCCTTGCTCCTTCTTTAACATATTTGTGATATTCCTAAGGAGCTCAGCCAAGTTGGGGATGAACCTTCTTAAAAATTTAATCTTTCCGATGAAAGACTGCAACTCTTTGATGTTTCTAGGATGAGAGATTTGTAATATGGCCTCAATCCTCTTTGGATCTATCTTTATACCCTCTTCAGAAATAATGTGCCCAAGAAGTTTTCCTTCTTGGAGACCAAATAGTGTCTTCTTAGGGTTTAAAGATATACCAAACTTTCTGCATTTCTCGAAAACCTTTCTTAAATGTTCTAAGTGCTCTTCATCTATTTTTGAAAACACAGTAACATCATCAAGATAGATAATGATGAAGAAGCCCAGTTCCTCCGAGAATGCTATGTCCATGGCTCTTTGAAAAGTATTCTCCCGACATTCATTAAACCAAGGCATTTTCACATCGCAGTGCCCCATGGTGTAGTAAAGGATGTCTTTAATTGATCAGCAGGGTGAAC
Organism: Pinus albicaulis; assembly: GCA_034641835.2. Lineage (NCBI taxonomy): Eukaryota > Viridiplantae > Streptophyta > Pinopsida > Pinales > Pinaceae > Pinus > Pinus albicaulis. The sequence continues at coordinate 773,873,075 of CM076576.1, read as the reverse complement.
TAAGATCTGATTATACCCTGAATAGCCATCAAGCAAAGAAATTCTTTTAGACCCCACCACCCTTTATAAAATATGATCCATATTTGGTAAAGGGTAGTTGTCTTTCAATGAAGCTTTGTTTAAATCTCTAAAATCTATACAAAGCCTGATTTCTCCAGTCTTCTTCCTAACAGCCACCAGATTAGATACCCACTCAGAATATCTAATAGGGACAATAATACCAGCGTCGTACATCTTCATGATTTCCTTCTTGAACAAAGGCAGCTGTATAGGGTTTATTCTGCGCAGTTTCTGTTTGAATGGTTTTTGGTTTTCTTTAAGAGGGATTTTATGCTGTATTATTTCAGTGTCATAGGATTTCAAATCTTCGTAACTCCATGCAAAAACATCAGAATATTCTTTGAACAGCTCTATGTATTTGAGATTAATGTGAGCTGGCAAAGTTTTGGACAGTTTGATCATTTTCGGTTTCTCTTCACTGCCAATATTACACTCTTCCACTTCAGTCTCTACAGGTTCCAGTTTAGGTTTTTTGGCCACATCATTAAAATCAAACAACTCTTCTAAAGGTGTTAGACCACTTGGCAAACTTTCATCTTTAGAATGCAGAGTTTCTAATTCTTCTATTTCTGATTCTGCACTCAATTCTGTTTCGTTTCTAAGTTTGCTAGTCTGAAGGTTAATATTGACAAGCTCAGGAGAAGGTTCTTCTTCACCAAGAAAATTTTCTTCACTACAGTCTGTATCATCATCTGAATCTGAACTATGCAGTTCAAATTCATTTCTGAATTGCATTAAGTCTTCTATTTGTTTATCTCCGTCAAACACCTGCCAATACTTTTTATTATCAGGCACAGCTGGTCTAAATTTTATCTAAGGTGAAAAATCTTCGGTCTCATATGGTTTTAAGCATGTCCTAGCTGCAAAGGCTAAATTGTGGGCTATAAGATTTCTTTTTCTCGGGACAAAACTCAGTTTGGACTCCTCAAATGTTTTCAAAAGATCCATGACATCATTCCGATAGGCCCTAAGTCTAGGATGATTTGCATTATACTCCCCATTGACTTGCCTAATTATTAACTCAGAATACCCATACACAGTTATTTTATTGGCTCCTAACTTTTTCAGCAAATGTAAGCCTAAGAGCAGGGATTCGTACTCCGCTATGTTGTTGGAACACTGAAAGTTTAATTTGCAACAAATACATTATGTGTGCTTGCTTTCAGTGTTAGTTATCCAGACACCTGCACCAGCATTTGTTCTAGTGCATGACCCATCAAAATACATACTCTAGAGAGGATCATTTTCAGTTTTACCCGTTTGGTTAATGTCCTCTGTATGATTCGATTCCTCAAGTTTTTCAATATGTTGAGGGATGTTTTCTTTGCTGTCAAATTTTAACAGCAGTGGATTTATGACCTGTAGTTCAAGACCTGTGTTTGGTTTGCTAATGTTTTCAAATACAGCGAAGTGTTTTGACACTTCAGTGCTGTGCTCCTCTTCCTTCGTTTCAGCCATTAATCCTGTTAAAGTGATTTGTTCAGTGAGGGTTTCATCATTAAACATGATAAAATAATCAAGGCTTGTACTTACAGAATACAGAGGGGAGTTTTGAGGCCTGTCTTGACTTGTAACTGTGTATTGCATATGAGAGTCCCTGTAAAGTCTTCTATTCTGATTGAAAACAGGGATAGTCGCATAAGTCATGTCCATTTGCATAGTCCCCTGTAACTTAGCCCCCCAAGATCTTGATAAAATCATTCCATACTTTGGGGGTACATCAGCCACAACAACATCCATAACTAAGAATTTGGCTGGAATCTAGGCTAAGTTAACACAAAGGTCTTTAATCAATCCTAAACACTTGACTCTGCTCGAGTCAAAAGAATAAAGATCTTTATAAGGTCTGGTGATTTCAAGACCCAGGCTTTCCATTACAGCTTTTGGCATTAAATTATGAGAAGCGCCTGAGTCATGCATAGCGTTGTGTAGAATTTTGTCATGAACGTTCAAACTTACATAAAAGGGAGGAACAGGTCCCTCTTGAAATTTACCTTCAATATTTGGACCAAAAATAAGCTCTGGCTGGTCATCATTAAGATTGAGTGTGTCCTCATTTTCTTCTATGTTCAAAGCCTTCAAAATTTTAGACCTATATACATGTTGGGTAGCTAACTCAGTCAAAGGGACAGAAATTTTGATCTTTGAGATTTCCTGTTCCAGGCTGAAAGGAATTTGGTTCTTTAAAGTGTTGGTTCTAGCCTTGTTTACTGCCACTCTATCAGCAAAAACAACTTGCTGATTTGTTTTATCTACAGTTGACACAACAGTTGAAAAAGGAGTACTAGCTAAAGTGTTAGTACTACTGATGTCTGCACTCTGTTTTTCAAGATTTTGAGTGTCTTTCTCTTTACCTTTACCAGAATTAACATCCATTGTTTTGTCCTTTTGTTTGACTGTTTTAGGCTTGGTTACAGTGCTGCTTTGTAAGGATTTGTCAGAGGTTTTGGTGCTGGGGGTTTGTTGACTAGATTTACTTCTGAGGTCATATTCTCTTTGAGGTTCGGTGACGGAATTTTCCATGTTTTGATAATAATCTTCATTATCATCTCTTTTGTCATCGTAAGGTGTATAAAGACCTTGTTTCCTATCATAATGAACCTCAAATTCATCATCATCTACCCCAAATAGGTTAATATCATCTTCCTCTGTCATTTCATCTGTTTCCTCAACCTCACTCACATAGTTTTGATGAAAGGGAGGAGTGATCTGTTGATCATCTTCCCTTGATCTGTTTGGAGGCTGGTTCCTTCTTATATTATGATTCTGGTTTTGGTTTCTGTTTTGAGGAACAGTTTGGTTTTGACTTGCTTGTGCTCTCTCAAGAATTCTCATTTTCTTCATCATTTCTTCCATCATTCTTTCCATCTTTGAGCTTGAGGTAGTAGGTGTGGATTCCTCTCTAAAAGATACTCTCTTTTCGCTCTTCATTCTTGCTCTTTTCTCCATTAGGTTGACTTCCACAGAAAGAGCACCTCTTTGCATGTCTTCAAGGGTTGAAAAATCTCTTTCTCTCAGTGAATAGGTCATGTCAGCGTCAAACCCTTCAGGAAACTTGTTTAAGGCTGAGCCTTGTGGAGGTTTTAATTCTGGGGAGAGTGCATTATACACACTGTTAAATCTAGTACAATAGGCTCGTACACTTTCCCCGGGGTTTCTATGGAGATTGTTGTAGTCAGCAAGGACTTGGAGAGGATTCTTCCTCACTTCCCATTTGTTTAAGAATTTTTGATGGAAGCCTTGGAGATTGTTGATACTGTGGGGGGCTAGGGCTTTAAACCATTTTCTTACTTCTCCCCCTAAACTCTGAGCAAACAATCTGAGTTTGACAGAATCATCATCAATTTCATTTCTGTCAAAGTAGTCATTCATCTTGTCCACATGTTGTGATGCTGTTGTAGCATTTCTAGCATCATATAATGGAATTTTGGACTGATAGTCCTGTGGAAGATTGACTAATGGTACAGGAAGGACTAAGGGAGCATACCATGCTGCCATGATATGCGGTGGAGGTGGATTGACAAGAGGGAGTGTGGGATGAAGTGAAGTGGTTTGAGCGACGGATGAAGGATGAAAAGAAGTGGATGGGACTACAGTAGATTGCTGAGCTGACCTTGGATGAGAGACACCTAGATTATAAAGAAAATGTAAATCAGGAGGTGTTATTTCTCTATTCCCAAGATGTTCACTTGTTTCAGGAGATGAATGTGAAGACTCAGAATCTAACTGATCTAAATCACCAAATGACCTAGTCCTAAAGGGATTAACTAAGTCAGCTTGTGATTTTTGTAGAGCTGAAAGGTTTTTAGGGACTGAATTATCTCTTAGGGGTGCTCTGAAAATAGTTGAGGATTCTATCTTAGGAGACTTCCTAAGGATTATTTCCGGGTTATCAACTATCTCAGGTGGATCAGGGTCAGGATGGGCTCTAGTGTGAATCTTTCTAGGAGCCACTATGTTGTGTTTTTAGACCCAAATAAACAAGAAAAGTTCAACCAAGTATGACAGTCTTTGAGAGGTCAACTAATCTGTTTTCATAATTTTAATCCTACAGCCCTCTAACTGAGTTTGAAAGATATTATAATGATAAGGGTTCTTCCCAGTGGATTCTTAAGGTCTGTTCAGGATTGTGGAGTTGCCAGGTGGAAATTTTAGAGTGTTTTCAAATAAATACACTGTCCACCACAGTGCTTGTGAAACATCCTTTTTCCAGGATATCCCGAAACACAAAAAACTCTGACCAGAGATAGACTGGGGGGCATTCACCAGATATGTCGCCTCTAAAAGAGGACGAGATCTGGAGGCTACCTGGCCCTTCCCAGACTCTGTCTAAGAGTATGAGGTAAAACACAACAAGGTAAGCGAAATGTAAGAGCAAGTGTTTTACTACCAATTTGAAATGTTTTTGGTATTTTCCGAGTTATTTTTTATTTGTGGTTTCTAAGAATGGCCTAACTTTGTTTCAAAACTTAGCTACGGTTGTGAGACAAAGGCAGTCTACTCTTAAGGCTAAGCTAGCTGATTTTTCAAGGTTAGATAAAGTCTTATGAGAATCCTAGGGTTGACCTAGTTTGTCACTTACTCAAACAAGTTTCATCATGATTACCATTTCTTGGTAGTGCTTGAAAAGGCTTCTTTTTACTCACAATGTTATAAAGATTTTTAGGGGAAACCAAATCTCTGATGTCCTATGATCTTCCCCAGTGGAGTCGCCAGAAATGTTGGGGTTCTGTAATTTATTAGCAATATTGGCAGAGTCCAATTACAGAAACAACATCGTTTCAACCAACTTTGGGATTCTAGGATCTAGCCCTCCTAAATCCGGAGAGGGATCTCTCCAATATGTACAAAGATGGATTTGTCTTTGAAGTTTGGAATAATGATATTAGGCTAGTTATGAGGTCCAAGGGTTTTGTTTTTGGATGGTTGAACATGATTGTTGTTAGAGGTGAAAAGTCCCAAAGGTAAAGAGGTTCAAAGGTGAGAAGTTGCAAGCAAAAGAGTAATTTTTGATCAAGAAGAAAGATGATGGCAGATTTTCAGTCCATTGGGCTATGGAGTCATAAGAGGATTTAATTGGAATAGCAAGAGGCAAGAGTGGTCTATGGGGCAAGTTATCTATGCCTAAGGATCTCTTTAAGGTTTGATTTATGGAATGAAGTGATACAATAAGAAGGAAAAGTAACAGATGTAGAACAAAGAGCAGCCCAGGATCTGGTAAGTGTTTTGAAACTAGCCAGCCTTTGACCAGGCACTTAAGAAAGATGTGGAAGCAAAATAGGATCTGGTAAGTACTTTGAAACTATCCAGCCTTTGATACACTTCCAATAGAAAACATACAAAAACTAAAGGAAACTTGAAGGCAACCTTTGGAGTAGAGACTAGCGGGCTGGGCTCACCACAAATCCTCTCCTAGCTCTTCTTTACTTGACCACTTTCAAGACAATCACAGGGATAACACAGAATGGCCTAAGATCTGGTAATTACTTTGAAACTATCCAGCTTTTAACACATTCTAAGGGAAACTATCAAACAATCATGCAAACAAGACTGGGACCAGGGCTCACCATATCTTCCTCAGTTCATCTTCACACAACATATACTGAAAGTAACATTCAAAAATAACATTCAGTTAAGACAATAATATGAGGGAACGCCAGCATTCCTATGCTTAAACTGGATTAAATCATTTCCGAATAACACAGTAGAAAGAAAACATTTAAATAAATATTTCTCATCCAGAGAAGGTTACTGATATGCATTAGGTCCTAACCCTGTTTAAACTGTTCTTTACAGTAGAAAATGAAACATAATGAAAACAGAAAACAAAATCCCAAGTTACAATAAGAATAACATCACCGTCAACATAGACCAGGATCCCATAAATCAGCTTGTATTGATGCTCCAAACCAGTTACAATCTTCAAGTCCAGTGTTTTAATCCATATTTCTTTCACAACCTAACTTATCTGCTACAAGAAGAGCTCCAAGAGCCAGTAAATCACTATTTACAATCAGGAGTCTTCAGCTCAATTACATTACAATGCTTCAGCAATTACATCAACAACCAACCCCTCACTCATCTTCTACTGAAGTATTTATAGAAGGATGAGGAGGTGAGATCTGATTAAAGATCTCAAATACAATTAATACAGAGTTAATGTTTTCTTGGCCCTTGGGAGGCTCACTGAAGAAACTGTAGAGGTGTTTCACTGCATTAATTGATTTACACTTATGAATTAAGCTCGGTGGGAGCTTTTGTTGACCTTTGAGGCTCTGTGTGATGCTAGGGCTACTCTACAGACATTCTTTCATTAAATTCCTGGAAGAAGTAACTCCTCGGCTGCGTCGAGGTAAAATATCTGATCCCGATCAATAAGTTCTGTTCCTGATTGAATACTTTAAGGCACAGGTGGCACTTTGGTCGCTGGGAGGAATCAATTCGCCTCCATTTGTGGCGGTGGAGGGTTTTCCTGATAAAACACTTTAGGTTTTACTTTAAACTATGTTTTAGATTGGGGATTAGGCTATTGATAACCGTCTTAGCCATAATCCCCACTAATTTGTCCATCAATTTCTGGTCCGGTTCATCCTGGTCTTCGACACTGATAATTTTCAACTATGCCTGTTCCATGGTTTTCCTTACTGTCGTGCCGGGCTGCGCAGGGTTCCTAAGGCATCAATGCCTGAGAAAACATCGATGAAACATGTAATTTAACCCTGCGGATGTCTTTCCTGATGTATTCGAAGGCCGTAGGATCGTCATCCTTGGCCTACGAAATTTCTTCATTTAAGCGAAAAAACCTTAAAACCTGCAAAAACAAACAAATGTTTACAAAATCCTGCGTTAATAGGTCAATCTGCATCGGAGGATGTGCGGAGGAAGCAGGGCCATTGGATGGCATCATCCAACGGTTCGTATTTAATCTTAGAATGGTAGAAAAAGCATGGGGGAGGAGGATCAAATCTGAGCCGTTGATCGTGCATGATCGACGGTCGGGGGTGGGCAATGGAAAGTCAGTGGCAGGGAATCGTTGACTCGGCAGCGGAATCGGGCGACGCAATATGGGCCGTCGATCTGCAGATCATATCGACGGCGGATATTGATTTGCAGCTGTACGAGGGCCTGTTTATCGCGCGCGCACCTTTATTATCGATCGCGCAAATTTGGTTAGCGCTCACCATTGGATGAGTGGGCCCAGATCGGACGGCGGAGATCCATTTCGCTGGGCATCCTGGTCCGAAATTTAATGTGCAGGGGATAAATTTAATGCGCGAGGATGGAGGTTTTGGAAAAGGTACAGAGGACACGCGGCACACAGCGTATGGAATCACTGGCCAACGGAAGAAAACAGCCCTGGGCCCGAAAGTGGTGCGGAAAATACTGCCGGTTTTGGGCAAACAGCGTATGGGAGGCGGGGACCACATGGTAAGTCACGCTCTGCACTGTCCGATCTGCTAAGCAGATCGACGGTTGATATTTCTCCACCATTTACACGGCGGAAACCTTTGGAAATAAATTAAAACCCAAAAAACACGAATAACAAAGGTTTTTTAATGTTTTGGGCGGAGAAATATTATTGGAGAGGATAAGCGCCCGCGAGGTTAAGTAGTTGGTTCTGGCACTCAGGTGCATGGATGAAAAAGGGTTAGAGGCTTGGCCCGCAGGGGCTTAAGCCAATAGTATAGAAAATATGCGTTTTTTGTGGTTTTTCAAAGGAAATGAAGGTTGCGGTAAGGTTAAAAAAGTGGGTTTTTAACCTTATAAAATAAATTTTGATGAGGGGAAAATAGGAGAAACATGGAAATGAGGGATTTTCATGGGGAATGGAGGGATAGAAGAGGAAGTTATTTTTATGGAGAATAAAGAGGAAAAGGATGTTTGCAGCAGTATTTGACTTTGGATTTTTGTAGGATTTCAGAGGTTTTTGGATGCAAAACAACAGTGTGGGAAAATGGACAGAGGCATGAGGCCTTCAAGAGTCTTCAAGAGTCAACAGTTTTTGATAAGAAAAATTTTTCCTTGAAGGCTAAAAACATATTTAGCCACCTTTGGTATAATCAAATTTTTACAGGTGGCTAACACGCAGCACCTGGTCTGAAAATGAGGTAGAAAGGTCAAAGTTTTTATGTTGTTTGACCTTTTGGGGGCCAAACGTGCTCCAAATGGTCTCAAATTTTTTGAACAGACTGCTGGTGATGTGAGGAATCCAAAAATGTAAATTTCACAAGCTTATGATGCACAAAATTTGTGCATAGCGCCTAGGGTACTGCGCATAGAGGCCTGAAAATTTCAAAAAGACAAAATTTTGTCCAATTTGGCTCAAAATTGGTGGAGAGGTCCCTCAAGATGTCTTGGACACCTGTTGAGAAGCCTAAACAAAAATTCCAAGGCTATCATGCTCCTTTTCCCTTTTTAGGTTTTCTAGATCCATGAGGGCCTCCTTCAGTTTGGCACAAGCAAGCATGTTTTTCCTTGCATAGTTCTTGGTCATTTTCTTCTGGAGATCAAGGTCTCTTTTCACCTTCTTGAAATTATTGTGCTCATATTTTTAATACTAAATGACACCTTGTGCCATGTAAAAATCTCTTTCCCACTCCCTAAGTTGTGCATCTTTGGTTAAGAGTAGCAATTTGGTGGCCATCTCTTTGTCATCATTGTCACTGTCTAGATCAATGAATTGAGGCTCTTGATTGGTTTTCTTGATTCTCTTACTCCTTCTCACCTTTACCTGTTTCTCGCCCCTTTCCATCTTTTCCTTGCCTTTTTCCTTTGGCTTGATAGCTGGAGAAGATATGGCCCTTTGCCTTTTTGAGGCAGCAAACACATCTATTTTTCCTCTCTGGTATGTGCATGTGAGAGGAGTGATCATGGTAGTTTTGACAGTGTCTCCATAATTTATATGACCTTTAGTGTTGTCACAAGCCTTTTCATTTTTTCTATGGCTTGCATGAATCACCTCATGCCTCATTGGGTCATTTCTTTCTTGATCTTTAGCATCAACATCATCATTGTCTTCCTCACTGTTTTCTATATTGTCACTTCGGCCTTCAAATTGATCATTACCTTCTTCACTTGCCTCATTTTGATTTTGTTCATCACAAAGGTCTTTGTCTTCATGATCCTCTTGGCTATATTCACTTCCATCATCATTAGGAAGCTGATTTTTTTCATAATAGTCATGACAGCTGTCATGACTATCATGACTATTTCCTTGGTTTCCTTGCTCATCACTGACTGTTTTATTTGTGGTATTTCCTTGGTCACTGCCTGCCTCTTAAAAATCTATTTCATACTCAGTATCTCATTATTCTTGGTATTCTATTTCCCCATCAACATCCTCTGTTTCTTCATATTCATCATCTTCATTCATTTCATCATTGTTTTCACTATTATTGTGCTCACTATCATGCTCGTGTACATTCTTCTTTTGGCTGTCCTGTGCACTTTCTTGCTGACTGTCATATTCATCATTTTCTTCATTATCTTCTTGATCTTCATCTTTCTCATTAGCATCACCCTTTACTGTACTTGGGAGGGATTCATTGGCATCACTACAAGCACTATTTTCTTCCAAGAGCTCACTGCTTTTGCTTTCATGACTTCCATGTTCATCTTCCTCCTTATTGTCATCATCATTCTCCTGCTCTTCCTCATTAAAATCTGTATCTACCCCACTCTTTTCTTCCTTTTCACTGTCATCTACTTGTTCTTCATTTCCACTACCACCCCCTTTCCCATCATTACCACTATCATCATATTCACTTGATGAATCAGGGGGACAAGAAAGAGGTAGGTTTCCTTGTGGAGAAGGCATAGGTGGAGGTGATGAAGGATTGGAGGTAAGTGAGTGTGAAGTGGAGGGGAAATTTTTTTGAATGAAGGCTTGGGGATTTGCAAATACATCATGTAAGATAAAAACTTCCCAAGGGATTCACTGCTGCTCCATCTAGTGCAAAACAATCATATTAACCAAGGAGTGGTGAAAAAGGCTTTGCATTTGGTAGGCATAACTCATTTTCTTGACTATCGAAGCCATCTTGTCAATGCTTCGGTAGAGATAGTATGGTAGGTTTAGCAATTTAACCTTGGTGAATTGCATTAGTAGCCTTATGTGATATGAATAAACCCTAGAGTACCTCCCATCACAAGTGAAGTACTTGATGATCTGCCTCATCAGTAGGGCATATCTCTCTAGCAAGTGGGAGAAGGGAAAAATAGCCTTGCAGCCTTGTTGACAACTAGGTTTGAGGAAGGGCTCATAGTAACTTAAGGCCAACTTCTTTTTCTTGAACCATCTCTCACCAATATCTGGTATACTTGTGGCTTTAGCAATGAATTCAGATGATAGTTCAAAATTTACTCCTGCTAGGTTGACTTGGTGGTTTTGTAGGCTGAGAATGAACAAACTGGTCAAATCTGAGTGCTTTGGACCTGTTTAACCCTCTCACATAACTGATAGCATCCAACATCTTGAAAACATGCAAGGATCATGGAGAAGTGGTGATTTGAATGGTGTCTAAAGGCTCAAACCTGTTAACCCTTCCTCCCTTGTGTTTTGGCTTGATAGGCCTTTGGCCTTCATCATTGTTGGTACTGATTTCTTCTCCAGACATGGTGGCTGATTATATCCTTGAACAAAGTGGTTTTTTTCTTGATGAGAGATTTTAGGTCTAGAGAGGACAAATGAGTGATGTGAGGGCAGATTATAGCAAATGAAGGTAAAATTAAGAAATCAAGGAATTATTTTCAGAGTTTAGGAGGAGGCTTGTCTTGCATTGAGTGTCTTTATGTTCATGATCACTCTCAAAATGGTAATCCTTTCCCTAGAAGGTCAAAATATAGTTGGCCATGAAGCTTAGGGTTTGGGAAAATTAGGTTTTTGAACTTCTCCTTTGATTATGCATGTAAAAAGATTAATTTGGAGGGTAAGAAGAATGACTACCAACCTTATCTAACTCTGTACAGGAGCTTGAAGGTAAAAGATTTGATTTTGGCACATTTTTTAGCAAATTTGACCAAAATGTGTCTGTGCGTAGCGCAACCCAACAAGTTTTTCCTGTTGGGCCTTCCGGTGTGTAGCGTCGAGTCAGTTTTCGGGTGAGTCGGTCGGTGAAAGGGCCTGTTGGGCCTTCTCGGTTCGCAGCGCTATTGAAAGGCAGGCAGTCGAGCCGGACCTGGGCATGTGCACAGTGCCTTGGCCTGTGGATAAAACTGGCCCTCTAGTACGTAGCGCAATGTATTTTAACACTGCGGCTGCCTCCTATATGCGTAGTGCTGACGACCCGGTGCACAGCGCCTCCATCGGTGCATAGTGCCTGGAAAATAGCTTTCAATGGCTCTGCTCTTCTTTTGCAATGACAAATATGAGGTGGAAGAGAGGGAAAGGAGAGCTTTATACTCCTTTTTTGAAAAATAATTTATGATCAAAACCCACTTTGTAATGTTTATTTCTCTTCTTACTTTTTACTGTCGTTTTGGCCTTTTTTGTCCTGTAGGTGGCAGAGTCCCAAAAAAATGGTTTTTTGTCTTGCTAGATCATCTTGATGCTCTCCTTAGACTGACAACCTCTTCAAAAAGATCAATCATGTGCCCTTTACCCACACTTGGAAACATGAGCACTTTCAACAAAAGGTTATTTTGAAAAATTTTAATGAAAATAGGTAGATAGTGACATTAGTATTTTGTTTTGAAGGTTTTCTTCACTATGTCCTTTTCATGAATTTCAATGCTTGTAAACTGTAAACATGTGAACATTTTTGGTACTTTCACCTTGGAGTCTTCAGCCCTGCATCCTTTAGGCCTTTTGATTGCTTGGTGGATAAACTAAAAGAAGAAATTTTCCCTTCCTCTAACTTTCATCCTGTCATGTTTTTCTCTATTGAAACAGTGAAAAACCTCCTAGTGTGAAAACCCTAGTAGTTGGCATCCACAGCACTTTGGTCTTTAGATGTGTCATCATCATGTGATACATTTAGGTTTGTTTTGACCTTATCAATCTTCCTGTAGGTAACCATTTTGACAGTCCTGCAAAAGTGTCATTCATGGCTAGCTATCTTTTGCAGAATATACTTTGATAAGGAAACCATTGTTGGAGGCTTTACTACTTTGCTTTAGACCAATGAAATATTTGTTCCTCAGTCCACTTTGACAATGATATATCTCTTGTGGGAGAGGTGAGAAATTTAAACCAGTTTTGTGTCTTCTCTAGCCACTTCTATTTTTTTAGGTGCCTACACAAATTTTGCCTCTAATCACTGTCCCTTTGGAGTTTGACACCTTTTTTCTTCAACAGTGAACCCATGCTTATCATAATTACCTCCTTGGGAAATTTTACCTCATGCTTTGCCTTCTTTTGATCCTTTATTAAGACCTCTAGTTGTACTTTTGAAAACTCAGGCCTTTGTATTGATGTTCTTTTCCTTTTTGTACTTTTGGTGAGGTGGACTTAGTGCTTCTTTGTCAAACCTTGAGAGGGCAGCTTGAAACTCTTTGAATGCCATCTTCTTATTATGAAGGAGGATTCATCATCATTCCTTGACTAGTTTTGTCAATCTTCCCAAACTCCTAGGTTTCAGGGCTGTTAGAAAAAAGTAAATAGTGTTGTCTTATAAGTTCTATAAAACCTTTTAAACATCATTATTATTTCTAAAGAACTTAAATTGTGCACTGATGGTGTGGAGGTGATCTTCTGTCATTGTAGCCCTAGTATTGATTCCTTGTTTGGCCAAAGCAGTCACAAACCTCGATTCTCTTCAAACATAGGCCTTGCTGCCTTCTTTTGTTGTGGATGGTCTTCTTGTGATGGTTTTCCCTTTTACCTTACCTCTTGCTAGGCTTATGGCCATCTAGATCCTCTTGCATGAATGTGAGAAAGGGCATTTGTCCCTTGCAGACTTGTGCACTAGGCCAAGGAGACCTTTCTTTGAATGACCCTTTTGATAATTTTTGGACAAAGTCACTTGTCCCTTTATTCTTTGAATGCAGTTACTTCATACATGAAAAATAGAGTTTTTTAAGGATACAAAATCCACCCTATGACTTTGTGAAACCCTAGGTGACCTAGTGGATGGTTCCTTGGACTTGGATTTTGGACTGAAACCTAGAATTTGGGGTCATCAAGTGTAAGATAGATTTTATGATAAACTGATGTATTGAAGATCCAAAATCCAATGTACTTGATTTATCTAAAGAGCCTACAGATATAGTATGCGATCATCAATGCTTTCATTAGGGGAATTTTGAGGTCTAAAATGGGCCTCCTAATCAAATTTCATTTTATGAGAACCAATCACATTTTAGGGGATGGCATCATCCCTAATGGTTGAGGTGGCATTGCTTGAGTTAAAGGTACTTACTTGTCACATTCTCAATGGTTGATAAAAACTCATGGGTAACCATGGTAGTGGTCTAAGTACTTTTAAATTCAAAGTAAAGTACTCATAATAAATGTCATTTCACACTTTTTGAAAAAAAATATTTTATTTTCATTTCATATTTCTTGAAAGAAACAATGCATATCCCGATACATTTATTATATTATATTATATTATTTTATTTTATTTTTATGTAGTATATTAATTACATGTTATTGTACAATTTAAATAATATAAATTTTAATTAATAGCATATAATATAATTAAGAAATTATAAATTTATATTTATATTTTATTTTAAGTTATTTAAGTACAAAGGAAAAATGCATTAGTTGTTCAATGATAATGAGTTTTTCTTGAAAAGCTCATTCTTATTTATAGCCACATCAATACAATTTTTTTATTAATTTTATTTTAGTACAACTTTTAAATTGAATTTAACTATGGTTACATGGATTGTGGTGCAAAAATTAAATTAAATATTATTTTATTAGTTTAGCTATTATTTTATTATTTCTTTAGGAGGCCCATTTTAGACCTCAAAATTCCACTAATGGGGTATTCAGGGGAGACACAACAGAGCTATTTGATTGGTGGCCTTAGGTAGCAGTGGGGGGTTTAAGAAAAAAAAAATAGAGGATTTGGGTCAAAGGTGATAAGATATAGACAAAAATGAGTAGCATGAGCCCCTAATGGGTTTTCTGGGACCGGTAAGCAGAGCTTGAATTGATGAAATGATGAAATAGTGAAAAATTATCTTAAGGATGATGAAGGCAGTGAGATTTCTAGAACTCACAATGTTCATGAACTTTGTTTCTAGAAATCTAGGGAACTCATTTAGTCATATATGAAGGCAAAAATTACTGATGACTAACACCTTGCATCATACTATCATAAACACATAATTTCCAACGCATAAATAAATATAACAATATATCAGTTATCTTACCTTGCTACTATTGAGTCTTACTATATGTTATCACATCACCATGTTGTTAGTTATATAAACAATTCAACCATCATCGTGTTACCCTAATACCAAGCATGCTTACCTACAACTATTCACACGTGTCAATCACATGTTCCAAATATCAAGACATCATATCCATTAACTTAAATCAACATTTACCAAGACTAAAAGTTATGTCACAATCAATTGGTAGTCAAAATCACACAACACTACAACTATCACCTACTTATACTCAAGTACATATCAGCTATCTCAATACATATTGCATTAGTAAAACCATATTAATACCAAATAATTTCTTCATGCAATCTTATAGACACATACTCATATCATGTGATTAATCAAACATTCAAAAATAGAGGACATAATAGACACTAACACTCAACACAAAATAAACGACATAATCAAATATTCAAGTACAAATTAAACGTCATAAGAAAAATCATACATTAATGTATTTTAGGGGAGGCTATATTTCCCGCACACTCAGTGTATTTAGAACGATATCGTATCAACTCAAACATAAATAAGGTCATGATATCCATAACAATAACTAGCTAACAAGTTGACACCCTAAACTCATAAATAATGTTATTCATGCATAACAATGAGAGATGCACAAGAAGTCTAGAAATAATACAACACACTATCATAATTAGGTCGACTAATGCCTAAATTTCATAAACCTAACCATTTGCATGGCCCAATCCAAATTAGCATAATACATATAACATCAATATGTTAATGAAATAACCCTAATAATCAAGTCACTATCATGTAGCAACAGCAAGTTATATATCATTTTGATCAACAACATGTAACCTAATCATTAAGCTACTATAATACAAAAACAAGTAGTTAACTTAGAACATTCTTATCAATAACATATAAGTTATCTAACATTAAACAATAATAAGAATGAATACCACCAAAATTTTCTATCATTCATGACTATCTGACACATGTACATATAATTGTATTAATCAACTAGCATATTTAATGTATGTAACAATAACATAAATAGAATGAAAGGAGTATTCATAACCATAATTCATATAACAATCCTTAACCTACATACCTCCATGCCCAACATCAAAACCTGTATGACCATATGCTCTTGCCTCGAGGTCCAATGGTGCATCTCCTTCTCTATCTTAGTCAGCACATTAGCATCATAACATACCAATATCATCATGATGACCAGATTTGAAAATGGAACTATTTTTAATGCTATGCAAAGTATCCATTACCATTAAAATTAGTTCGCAAAGTATTCTCCATGTCTTGCAGGTTAAACAAAATGTTTTTGGTAATTTTTTCTGAGCTTTTGTGTGAGGAAATGTTAATTAAGTTTTTTGTTTAACATATTATATCGAAAATACACAGCAAGAGAAATTCACCATAGCATAACACAACAAACTGATGAGGCATTTCACCCCTCCTGGGCTACATCTGTCTAGTCCAAGGATCCCAATGGGCATGTCCTTACTCTATTAAGTTGCTCAAAATGGTTATATAGTGAAATATATGCCTAAAAAGGAAAAACAAACTGTGAATTTGACTTCATAAGACAAAAATAAGCTAAAAATGGCTTTTGTTTCACCTCAAACAGTGAAGTACAACCCAATATAACTCCATCTTCCTAATGGCCCTAGTGGCCCTTTCCTCTTATCTGAAGTAAAAATGGTTGTAGAACACCTCTGTTCACTCTAAAACCTATCTCAAACACTCCAGAATGCTCAAAATAGCCAAAATTGACTAAAATTTCATCCAAATTGGTTCAATATTGTGAAAGTTATGATCAAAACAAATTTATGCCCAATGTCACTTGAAAACCCCACTAATTTTGGGCTAACTCTAGCTAGGAGCACTAACTTTGGCATAAACCCAAATTTTTAGAATGCGCTCCAAATAAATGGAACCACTAGCAGTTACAATAAATGCTATTTATGTGGTCACATGGACCAACTGAACCGCCGGCGGAGAAACCATAACAACTTTCGTGGCAATAAATTTTTGGGTAAGACGTGGTTACATGGGTGGATAGACCATTAAACCCGTGGTTTGTAGACCTTAGGCCAGGGTCGCAGCGCTTCATCTTGTGGAGGGTCAGGCTAGTCCTAAGAGGCTAGCCCTTTTTTGTTTTCCGCCGACAACAAATTTAAACATGAAATCGAATCTGTGCACATAGTTGGTTAAGACCTAACGGATAGCACAGATGGTTGGGCATGGTGCTTGCGGGAGATAGGTCCGTGGTTCAAATCCTGCCAAGTCCCAAAAAAATTTTGATACACCCAAAACTTCTCGGCCTTGGACCACGTGGCAGCCTCCAGGCTTGCCACGTGGCACCTGCTAATTAGTCACCATTCTCAAAAGTCAATCCATGAGCGAATAAAAGGATGCCACTTGTTCGAAGACCATTTTTCTAGATGGAATATTCCATGGAATACTCTAGAGAATATTTTCAAAATATTCTTTGGAATATTCTTTTTTAATATTTCCAAATTCATAAGTCAAACTTGGTAAACTATTTTTTTTGGAGTTTATTGGAGACTTCAAACCTGCATAACTTTCACATACAACGTCAGATTTGAGTATCGTTCATGGCGCCAGAATCGTTGTGACGAGGACTTTCCAGTCGTTTAGGTTTCAACCAATTCTTAGCAGTTCCATTTTTGAGAATTTTTTCCATTTGGACATGATCTCCTGATCACACTTCCCAAATGGGAAGCTTTTGGACCCCAAAAACTCACTCAATTATAGAAATTGAAGATGAGGAGACTGATTCTCCACTCTGCCAACCTTGAACCACTGAAATATTCCTGAATTCATCAAATTGAGCTTCTCATAAAAAGATAAATTCTTCATTGAATCCGCTGACCGACTGTTGCTAACCTTGACTGAGTCATGATGCAAATTTTTGAAATTTGTAGAATAGCAACTATAATTTGTAGAAATAATATTGCTTCTACAATGGTCTACCTTCAAAGGAAACTGAAAATAAGGTTCACCTTGCCAACTGTCCTTATGGAAAATTTTTGCGAAATGAGCCATGTACTTGTGTCGATTCTTGACCAAGTTTTCTCGCCATACCACCCTGTCATTCTGAAACCAGCAATGACCCTTGCTGAAATTTTTTCCCTCTTTTCTTGCATGCTTTTCCTTCACATGGATTCTTGCACCACTTTGCACCGACACTTTGTTCTTTGCACTGATCGATGCTAAAGGCACTTTCTGCAACATCTTGTCATCTTCTTCCAAAGACGACCTGCTTTCAGACTAAAACATATCATCAATTAAATCAGCAATAACATGAAAAGGAGTATGTACAAAGTCTTTTTGTTTGATCATCAAAAAAATCATATTTTGACTTGCATTGACAAGCCTTTTCAATTTCCTTGCATTGACTAAAGAAGATTCTAGCTTCTTCCAATGTGCTCTCACAATAAACTCCTTGCCATCCTTAAACATATGATGCTTATTCTCATGGCGATGGAAGTTCACTTTTCTGTCATATAAATATGGACTACTCAACACCACACCTGTAATCTCAAGCGGTACCACATCTAGTTCAACCAAATCAACATAATGAGTTGTTATGGCGAAGCGCAACATGCACTTCCTTGAAACTTGTAAATTAGCATCCTTGAAAATCCAACCAAGTGGATATGGCTTAGGATGTGGAATGGTCTCAAGCTTCAGCTTCTTGACTAAGTCTTCTGAGATGAGATTCGCTTGTGACCCACTGTCAAATAGCGTGTCTATCTTTGTGTGTTTTGAGATTATCCTCACATGAAACAACTCTATCCTCCTCTCTTCATTTGGAGTTTCTATGTGACAGTTTAAAGTGCTAGAATTGGGATTTTTTTCCGTTAATATCTCTTTCCCCTTTATTTTCTTTAGTTCCATGGCTATGCTTCTAGTTTCATCACCTGATTTAGACCCTAAGTCTTGTTCAACAATTGCAACCGTTTTGCCTTTTTCTTTGGCCTTATCTTTGGTTTTAAATTTTTCTGGTTTCAGCTACGGATGAAGTTTCCAACAATGGTCTTCATCATGGCTTGTTTTGGAATAGTTTTTACAAAAGAATTTCCCTTTTCCATTCCTAGAGTTTGCATTTCTTTTTCTTCCTTTGCCTTTAAATTCACTACCCTTGTTCCCATCAAAATATTGTTTACCTCTAGCCTCTAAATGCGTGGTTTGGACACAAACCTCGTCTAGACTTGTAGGATTGAACATAAGGATAGTGTGTATAAGATAGCTATGTAAACCACCTATATATTTCAGCAAATTATCTTGGCTATGCAAATCAATTCCAAGTAATAAAGCCCTTTGTCTAAACCCTTGAGTGTAATCTTGAACACTTTGTCCCTTAAGTTGTCTAAAACTTTTCAAATTCATGATAGCCTTTTGTAAATGAGCTAATGGATAAAATTTCTGCTTAATTGTGGAAATAAATTCAGCCCATGATAAATTGATCTTACCATGCTTTTAAATTTCATCCTTGGTCTTGGCTTCCCACCATACGAATGCTGCTCCTTCCATTCTCAAAGAAGCTAACTGAATCTTGGTGTAGTCTTCATGAAGGTTTTGTATCCTCAAGTAAACTTCCAACTGACTTATCCAATTTTCAAGTTTCTCTACATTGACCTCACCATTAAATATAGGCAACTCAAATTTAACATCAAGCTTTAAAAATGCACTTTTACTAGTATTTTTAGACTTGTGAGATTGATTCACCGAAGTAGAGGATGACGATGTAGAGGAAGAGGATGAAGATGGGGATGATGGATCACCATTTCTTCCGTGTCCTTTCTTTGACTTGTCATCACTTTTCTTTCCTCCTGAAGAACCCTCTTCTTCTTTCTGGTGTCTAGACCCTTCTTCTACAAGCCTATCATTCCTTTCTTGGTAGAGTATCCTCACCATCTCTGTCATGTCTAGGAAATCCTTTCGGAATACCCGTTCTTCTTCTTTGGGATCAATGTCTTCATGAGCTTCTCATTCTCTTGAATACATTCTTGAGGCTTCTTCAATGGCTCTTGGAGGTGGCTCTCTAGTGCTTCCTGTTTGTGGATTACTTTGTGCACTAACCAAGTGTCCTTCACCTCTCTTGAGTTTAAGCCTAGTAAGCATCAAAACTTGCAAACAATCAACTATATTTTTTCACAAGAACAAATGCTGAGTAAAACTCTAGCTCCTAAGGTTGAAATCCATAGCTCTGATACCATCTGATATGAAAATGGAACTATTTGTAATGCTATTCAGAGTATCCATTTCCATTAAAATTAGTGTGCAAAGTATTCTCCATGTCTTGCAGGTTAAACAAAATGTTTTTTGTAATTGTTTCTGAGTTTTTGTGTAATGAAATGTTAATTAAGTTTACTGTTTAACATATTATATCAGAAATACATAGCAAGAGAAATTCACCATAGCATAACATAACAAACTGATGAGGCAGTTCACCCCTCCTGGGCTACATCTGTCGGGTCCAAGGCTCCCAATGGGCATGTCCTTGCTCTATTAAGTTTCTCAAAATGGTTATATAGTGAAATATATCCCTAAACAGGCAAATAAAGTTTTTAATTTGACTTCAGAAGATAGAAATAAGCTTAAAATGGCTTTTGTTTCACCTCAAACAGTGAATTACAACCCAATACAACTCCATCTTCCTGATGGCCCTAGTGGCCCTTTCCTCTTCTATGAAGAAAAAATGGTTGAAGAAAACCTCTGTTCGCTCTGAAACGTATCCCAAACACTCCATAATTCTCATAATAGCCAAAATCGACTAAAATTTCATCCAAATTGGTTCAATATTATGAAAGTTATGATCAAAACAAATTTCTACCCAATGTCACTTGAAAACCCCACTAATTGTGGGCTAACTCTAGTTAGGAGCACTAACTTTGGCATAAACCTGAAATTGTCGGAATGTGCTCCAAATAAGCGGAACCACTAGCAATTAAAATAAATGCTATATATGTGGTCACATGGACCAACCGAACTGTCGGCGGAGAAACCGTAACAACTTTCGTGGCAATACATTTTTGGGTAAGACGTGGTTACATGGGCAGATAGACCGTTAAACCCACGGTTTGTAGACCTTAGGCCAGGGTCGCGGCGCTTGGTCTTGTGGAGGGTCGGGCTAGCCCTAAGGGGCTAGCCCCTTTTTGTTTTCCGCCAACAACAAATTTAAACATGAAATAGAATCTGTGCCCATAGTTGGTTAAGACCTAACGAATAGCACATATGGTCGAGCGTGGTGCTTGCAGGAGATAGGTCCATAGTTCAAATCCTGCCAAGTCCCCAAAAAATTTTGATACGCCCAAAACTTCTTGGCCTGGGGCCACGTGGCGGCTTCCGGGCTTGCCACGTGGCACCCGCTGATTGGTCACCATTCTCAAAAGTCAATCCATGAGTGAATAAAAGGATGCCACTTGTCTGAAGACCATTCGTCGAGATGGAATATTCTGGGGAATATGCCAAGAAATATTCCTAAAATATTCTTTGGAATATTTTTTTTAATATTTCCAAATTCATAAGTCAAAGTTGGTCAACTATTTTTTTTTTTAGTTTACTAGAGACTTCAAACCTACATAACTTTCACATACGACGCCGGATTTGAGTCTTGTTCACGGCGCCAGAATTGCAGCGACAAGGCCTTTTCGTTCGTTTAGGTTGCAACCAATTTCGAGCAGTTCCATTTTTGAGCATTTTTTCCATTTGGACATGATCTCTTGATCATGACCTAATTGCATACAATGAACTCATGCATGAAAACCTCAACCATACCAATGCAAACTTGACCATATGCACCCACTCGACATGTATAACCAAACATGAATGACCAATGCATGTTCAACATATGACATCACACAAGCAAGCATACACGGATAACACCAAAGCATGAGCAATATGTAACCTAGAATAAGCAAGCAATGCATGTACAATATGTAGCAATATGTAAGAAAGAGTGCATGAGAATTACACAAGCATGGAAAATACAAAACCAACCATACACTCATGACAACATGTTGACAAAAAAACTATCAGCAAGTCCATGGTGACACCACTTCCCCCATGGCCAACACAACACGGATGAAACAAGCATGTACACCATAGGTATGACAAACACATATGAAACCAATAGAAAATCATGACTAGCACAACACCCATCTAGTCCAAGGGTTGAACCATGCTCTAATACCACTCTGTAACACCCTCTTCCCACATCTACCCAAGTAATCGGCCAACCGGGTTAAACATGCGACAAGAGACTACTAATATGAGATTCAACATCCTATATGGCATTAAGGAAGTGGAACTGACGGAAACAAGACAAAAATACATTACACAACATCAGAAACATCCTCAGGAGGTAAACCAACCTTCTAGGCCCCTGAACCCTGAGGGAGACTGAATTTTTGACCAATTTGAGCCTTAGCTGTGAGCATGCGAAGGCAAGGTAGACACTAAAATCCTATAGCCGTGAGCATGCCAATGGAAGGTAGCGGCTAGGGCCCAGTTTGGTCATTTTTGTGCCTACAACTCTGAGATTTGTGCCAGTTTTTTAGCCCCAAAGCCCAGGTCACTAACCATAACTTCATGAAACCGCAGGGAATGATGAATTATATTAAAACAAAGGTATGAAATCAATCAGATCATCAGGAAATCATTTGGACCCCTCCTAGCCATGACATGTATAAACAACATAATTAACAATATAGGACTTTTACTTGTCCAAGAATCGCTAAGAAACATTGCTCCGTTACATCATAAGCTGCAAGAAAATCTATTTGACTAAAGATACATGGTGTATTCATTTACAAGTAAAAACATGGAGATAGCCATACATCGTCACTGATAAATTACATTCTTATAACCAACATAATAACAACAAAAATACAACAGATACAACAACAATAGAATCCACATAATAACCAGTACATTTGCATACCAAATACCAAAGGAATGAGCTCTTAATTACTGAATGAAAAAACCAACCGGAGATGGGACTTCCACGTTCCCCCTGACCAAAGATTGGCTAAGCCAAATCTCTCTTCAACCAATCACCCACGTGCCATATTCTAAGCATGAATGTGGGACTCATAACCAACCAAAAAGAACCAAACAAGCATGAATGCTACCAGCGTTATCCACCTAGAATGTGAGGAATTTGAGTTGCTCCTAGTCTCTCAGGCTTTACCGTAATACAAAATCTGAATTAGGGATCATTGTGCCCTAAACTGAGACATTCTCTCTAAGCTTTACCATACATCCCATCCTGGGACTACTAGGCCAAACAGAGAGCAATCCACCTCTTGGATTTACCGTGTATCATGTCATTTAGTGCAAGGATTCCTAGGCCCATAGAGGAACAAAATTTGTCTTTATCTCAATCCACAATCCTGTTCAGGGGTTACTAGGACAGTGGCTTTATCGTGATCCATAGTCTGGTTAAGGGACCACTATGCCATGTGTTCGTAATTTCGTATATCCACCCCACTCAGCTCTGAATCCATCTGGAAATCCAGCTCAACCTAAGTATGAGAAACCCATCTAATCAAGGCTATACGGATTTACTGGCAAGGCTAGGATGGAAAGCACTATCACACTTGGAAAAACCCATGCCATGAAAAAAAATAACCAAATGCAATATCATGCATGCCATATCTAGAAAGTAAAATTTACATGCAAATCAATACCTGCCAAGAATCATGTTGTAGCTAATTAGTTCTTGCTCCTACTTTCTTGCTTGCTCCTTCTTCCTACTTTCTTGACTTTCTTGCTCCAATTCTAAAATTCTTCAAGAAAATCTCAGCATCCAAGATTGTGTGAGAGGGAGAGAGAGAGAGAATAATGAGAGAACTCCAAAAATGCACTGACCAATCTTTTCCACTGCCCCTCATTAGCCTTTTTATAGATGAGGCCTCGAATTTCTTCATTTTCCATTATTTTCCTTCATTTCCCTCCTCACATGAAATGTGTGACCTTTCGCCTTCCTTTCCTCATAATTTCCATTATTTTCATAAATAAATGTGCCAAATATGCCATTTTCCTTTACAAATGTCATTCCTTTTCCTTTGTCAATTTCCTTAGCCATAATAAACTGAATGAACACCTGATAAGTGTCTCCTCAACCACGTATATTCTTTTAACTTTATTACATGGAATTTTCACAAGGTTTTTTATAGTATCCATCTAGTTAGGAGAGCCTACCTCTCCCCTTTCATCATCTGAAATTTCCTCTTCATGACCATGTTTTGACCTATCAAGTTAGTATGTCTATATCTATAGAAGCATATCAAATCATCAATACTATACTATATGCATATATCATAATAAAATATATGAATAAAATCAACCCACACCACAATCATCTTTTAATATTTATTGCACTACTCTAAGACCTCAGTTGATCTCCAAAGGTCGAGTTTTCAACATTTTCTTTGATACAACTTTGTAGCATACCGCCACTATACCTAGCCCATATTAAAGATGAAAATTAATTATTATGATTACCCGAAATCCAAATTTTAATTGTGGAAATAAAGCCATAAAATTTCTCACTTTTAAACTACCTTGAAGCTAGAAATAAACAATACCATCACATTCATCTCGTTGAAACCTTTCTAGCGATATAACTATTTCCCCAATTCGAATAACAGATTAAAATATAAGGCCATTTTAAGTTATCCCAATTAAACTTGCAACATAAGTAGTGGCCCCACGTGTCACCAACATATAATCATGTATGTTTCCTACTTGGTTGATTCGCCATTGTGGATAGACCCACATGGTATAGGACTGCTTATGTATGATCAATAGTTCACCTGGATTGCTGTAAAAAAAAGGTGTGACATTTGCAGGAGCCCTAACCCTAACTTGGTAGAATGGTTAATAGGCCCAACCAAGCTACTAGCTCAACTCGAGCCAGGGGCACTAGATTGAGAGAGAGTGGAGGTCGGCCCTCACCACAAGGAACCACCTTCCTCACACAACTGCAATCCCAACTTCTTGACCTTCGACCTCAATTGGTCCGGACAAGGTGGTCTGACCCAACTACGCTATCGGCTCTAAATATCGATTAACTAGTCCAACCCAATGACTTCACTTCTTTGGTTAGGTGCAAACTACCACCTAATTGTATCTTTTGACTAACTTTCCTAACCCTCGACCTCGAAGGTCTCACAGGGAAAATTTAGTTTCTTTTTAAGTGTTTTCAACACTTTGAAAAATTTCCAAGTTTTCTCTTATTCTAGCACATGCCTGTAACACTCCATCAATGACCATTTCTGACTTCTTAATTCCGCTACCTGTAATTAACAATGACCAAAGAGCCCCTCTCTCATCTGTGCCATCTCCACAGGTTCCTCTTGTGCGAGTGGGTATCCATGAAACGACTAAAACAATCTGATTTCACCTTCATGATTAGCAGGCACCCATATTAGGCTAGTTATTGACTAGTACCATCTCATTCGACATCAATTCGAAGGGAGGATGACATGGTTATAACAAGTAGACTACATTCAAATGTCGTCATGATTGTATCTCCTGACAGTCCTTAATCCCGACTTCTCACAGGATCTGCTCCAGCATAATGCCCGCATGGATTGTATCAACATTTTCAACTTCAAATATCCGTATACCATCCAATCCTCCACAATCCATTCAACTACTGTGTCTTGTGTATGAGTGTGAATTATTCCTGCATAAACAGTTTCATATTTCTCACAAGAAAGCAATGGACACACAAGAATATAACTACACAAACAACTAAATGAACACTCACATAAAATCAATCATTTTTCTATTCTAACATACTTATTTATAGAGGATTGGTTATCATATCTCTCACATCCTCTTCTACCCTTGGTTGAGGGAGTCAAGCCCATACACCTTTTAATACTAAATTTTTTTGAAATTAGAAACATGTTGCATAGAAATTAGAGATATAGTTCACCTATATCACCACATGCTCTTTCCTCGAGGTCCAATGGTGCATCTCCTGCTCTATCTTAGTCAACACATTAGCATCATAACATACCAATATCATCATGATGACCTGATCTGAAAATGGAACTATTTATAATGCTATGCAAAGTATCCATTTCCATTAGAATTAGTGTGCAAAGTATTCTCCATGTCTTGCAGGTTAAACAAAATGTTTTTGGTAATTGTTTCTGAGTTTTTTTGTGAGGAAATGTTAATTAAGTTTACTGTTTAACATATTATATAAGAAATACATAGCAAGAGAAATTCACCATAGCATAACATAGCAAAATTATGAGGCATTTAACCC
Organism: Pinus albicaulis; assembly: GCA_034641835.2. Classification (NCBI taxonomy): domain Eukaryota; kingdom Viridiplantae; phylum Streptophyta; class Pinopsida; order Pinales; family Pinaceae; genus Pinus; species Pinus albicaulis. The sequence continues at coordinate 773,847,367 of CM076576.1, read as the reverse complement.
CTCCTATGCTACATCTGTTGGGTCCAAGGCTCCCAATGGGCATGTCCTTGCTCTATTAAGTTTCTCAAAATGGTTATATAGTGAAATATATGCTTAAATAGGCAAACAAGCTGTGAATTTGACTTCAGAGGACAGAAATAAGCTAAAAATAGCTTTTGTTTGACCTTAAACAGTGAAGTACAACCCAATACAGCTCCATCTTCCTGATGGCCCTCGTGGCCCTTTCCTATTCTTTGAAGAAAAAATGGTTGAATAACACCTCTGTTTGCTCTGAAACCTATCCCAAACACTCTAGAATGCTCAGAATAGCCAAAATTGACTAACATTTCGTCCAAATTGGTTCAATATTGTGAAAGTTATGATCAAAACAAATTTTTGCCCAATGTCACTTGAAAACCCCACTAATTGTGGGCTAAATCCAGTTAGGAGCGCTAAATTTGGCATAAACACGAAATTTTCAGAATGCACTCCAAATAATCGGAACCACTAGCAGTTACAATAAATTCTATTTATGTGGTCACATGGACCAACTGAACAGTTGTCGGCAAAGAAACCGTAACAACTTTTGTGGCAATAAATTTTTGGGTAAGACGTGGTTACATGGGCAGATAGACTGCTAAACCCATAGTTTGTAGACCTTAGGTCAGGGTCCCAATGCTTGGCCTTATGGAGGGTCAAGCTAGCCCCTTTTTGTTTTTTGCCGACAACAAATTTAAACATGAAATAGAATCTGTGCCCATAGTTGGTTAAGACCTAACGGATAGCACAGATGGTTAGGCATGGCGCTTGCGGGAGATAGGTCGACAGTAAAAATCCTGCCAAGTCCCAAAAAAATTTCGATGCGCCCAGAAATTCTCGGCCTGGGGCCACGTGGTGGCCTCCGTTCTTGCCATGTGGCACATGCTGATTGGTCACCATTCTCAAAATTCAATCCATGAGCGAATAAAAGGATGTCACTTGTCCGAAGACCATTCATCCAGATGGAATATTCCATGGAATATTCTAGGGAATATTCTTGAAATATTCTTTGGAATATTCTTTTCTTAATATTTCTAAATTCATAAGTCAAACTTGGTCAACTGTTTTTTTTTTTTTAGTTTACTGGAGACTTCAAACCTACATAAATTTCACATACGACGTCAGATTTGAGTCCCGTTCATGGCACCAGAGTCGCAGTGACGAGGCCTTTCCAGTTGTTCAGGTTGCAAACAATTCTGAGTAGTTCCATTTTGAGAATTTTTTCCATTTGGACATGATCTCCTAATCACACCTCCCAAATGGGAAGCTTTTGGACCCCAAAAGCTCACAGAATTACAAAAATTGAAGATGAGGAGACCAATTCTCCACCCTTCCAACCTTGAACCACTAAAATCTTCTTGACTTCATCAAATTGAGCTTCTCATAAAAAGATAAATTCTTCCTTGAATCCGCTAACCGACTGTTTCTAACCTTGACTAAGTCATGATGCAAATTTTTGAAATTTGTAGAACAACAACTATAATTTCTAGAAATCATACTGCTTCTAAAATGGTCTACCTTCAAAGGAAACTGAAAATAAGTTTCACCTTGCCAACTTTCCTTATGGCGATTTTTTTCCGAATGAGCCATGTACTTGTGTCGATTCTCGACCAAGTTTTCTCGCCATACTACCCTTCCATTCTGAAACCAGCAATGACCCTTGCTGAAATTTTTGCCCTCTTTGCTTGCATGCTTTTCCTTCTCATGGATTCTTGCACCACTTTTCACCGACACTTTGTTCTCTGCACCGATCGACACCAAAGGCACTTTCTGCAACATCTTGTCATCTTATTCCAAAGTTGACCTGCTTTCAGACTAAAACATATCATCATTTAAATCAGCAATAACATGAAAAGAATTATGTACAAAATATTTTTGTTTGATCGTCAACAAAGTTAGATTTTGACTTACATTGACAAGCCTTCTCAATTGCCTTGCATTGACTAAAGAAGATTCTAGCTTCTTCTGATCTTCTCTCACAATAAACTCCTTGCCATACTTAAACATATGATACTTATTCCCATGGCGATGGAAGATCGCTTTTCTGTCATATAAATATGGACTACCCAACACCACACCTATAATGTCAAGCGGTACCACATCTAGTTCAACCAAATCAACATAATGAGCTGTTATGGCGAAGCACAACATGCACTTCCTTGAAACTTGTAAATTAGCATCCTTGCAAATCCAACCAAGTGGATATGGCTTAGGATGTGGAATGGTCTCAAGTTTCAGCTTCTTGACTAAGTCTTCTGAGATGAGATTTGCTTGTGACCCATTATCAAATAGTGTGTCTATCTTTGTGTGTTTTGAGATTATCCTCACATGAAATAGCTCTATCCTCCTCTTTTCATTTGGATTTTCTATGTGACAGTTTTAAGTGCTAGAACTGGGATTTGTTTCCTTTACAATATCTTTCCCTTTTATGTTCTTTAGTACCATGGCTATGCTTTTAGTTTCATCACCTGATTTAGACCCTAAGTCTTGTTCAGTAGTTGTGATGGCAACAAAACTGAAAGTCGATCCCTTAAGGAGAGCTGGTCTACAATTGTAGCTCTGTTAGCGTTCCCTTGTCTTAACTCAGTAGGTGCCACGTAGTCTCCCTCTATTTCTCATAATTTTATTTATCAATTTCGAAGAAATTTAAAAATAAATATATTCAACAAACTTGGAAAATTTAAATATATTTCTGGACTTTAATTCTCCACATTATAACTTTGCGACAGTCCTATGTCCACCTCCTCATACCTTACAACCTTAATCCTTCTGACTTATATTAATAACCCGACAATATTTGCAAAGAAACACTTTAATATACTCCAGGCCCACTCATACAATCGACAGAATTCAATTAAATACATATAACATACCTTTGATTATCCTTCGTGCTACTTTCGAATGCGACCACCGTTTGATGGGCTTCCCTCCAGATCGACGGCGTTCGTTGATATCGCACTGCCTCCTCAGTCGAACTTTAATGTGCAATGGGGGGGTCCCGCCTTATGCCACGTGTTGGCTGCTCTATGGAATCGCTCCCAAATGGAAAATACCACTTAATCCATAAAAGAGGTGCGATATGGCAGTTTGGTTTCGCAAATCCACTCTCAGCTTTGGAACAGTGATTGACCAAAGTTGATTCGGGGTTACTCTATCCTTTGATTCAATAACTCAAGGTTTAACTACGGGCAGGATTTCCAATTAACAACAAAACAAGTGTAATTCTCTTTAGGCGGAATTTTCACTACCATTAAACAGAGTTCAACGGCCACGATCGCACACAGACCTTCGCTACGAGTGGGATTTTCAATTGTTCAAACAATTCAAGGGAAACAATGAACAGAAAGATGTAGAGATTGCACAAAATCTCCATTCAGCAATTATATATAGGACAGTGTTCAATCGCCTCACAATTAAACAAATTCCCTCAAAAAATTGATCCAAGACAATTTGATAGCCAACGAGCGCGAATTTATTCAACCGGGAGAAATTGTTTAACACACAGATTTTATTGCAGAAATCTCCTACCCTTATGCATTCGGGGAATACAATTTATATACATCATTATGTGCCTCTTCGGTTCCTCTGTGAGGACCGTTTTTAGTAAACCAAAAGCCTAATTACCATTTATTCGAATAACAGAAACATGACAGATGGACTGAACCTAACTATTCGACTTCTACTAATCCTAACTGATCTAAATGCAATAGACAGCTGAGGTATTGACACCTAGCTGTTACAATTCAAATGATTTCGAACCCTCCTAGCCACAACATGTGGAAAAAACCTCCTACATTGTTGGCTAGTGTCTAATGCCCCTGCATCAAGTTGCAACCGTTTTTCCCTTTTCTTTGGCCTTATCTTTGGTTTTTAATTTTTCTGGTTTCAGCTTCGGATGAAGTTTCCAACAATGGTCTTCATCGTGGATTTTTTTGGAACAATTTTTACAAAATAATTTCGCTTTTCCTTTCCTAGAGTTTGCATTTCTTTTTATTCCTTTGCCTTTAAATTCACTACCCTCATTCCCATCAAAATATTGTTTACCTCTAGCCTCTAAATGCGTGGCTTGGACACAAACCTCATCTAGACTAGTAGGATTGAACATAAGGATAGTATGTATAAGATAGCTGTGTAAACCACCTATATATTTCAGCAAAGTCTCTTGGCTATGCAAATAAATTCCAAGTAATAAAGCTCTTCATCTAAACTCTTGAGTGTAATCTTGAATGCTTTGTCCCTTAAGTTGTCTAAAACTTTTCCAATTCATGATAGCCTTTTTTAAATTAGCTAATGGATAAAATTGCTGCTTAAATGTGGAAATAAATTCAGCCCATGATAAAGTGATCTTACCATGTTTTTTAATTTCATCCTTGGTCTTGGCTTCCCACCATACCAATGCTACTCCTTCCATTCTCAAAGAGGCTTAACTGAATCTTGGTGTAGTCTTCATGAAGGTTTTGTATCCTCAAGTAAACTTCCAACTGTCTTATCCAATTGCCAAGTTTCTCTGCATTCACCTCACCATTAAACATAGGCAACTCAAATTTAACATCAAGCTTTAAAAATGGACTTTTACCAGTAGTTTTAGACTTGTGAGATTGATTCACCGAAGTAGAGGATGACGATGTAGAGGAGGAGGATGAAGATGGGGATGGTGGATCACCATTTCCTCTATGTCCTTTCTTTGACTTTTCATCACTTTTCTTTCCTCCTGAAGAACCCTCTTCTTCTTTCTGGTGTTTAGACCCTTCTTCTACAAGCCTATAATTCCTTTCTTGGTAGAGTATCCTCACCATATTTGTTGTAGAAATTATATACAATATGCATGTATATATCCAGACTCTCCTGATCTCACAATATTTATCTTCTTGCAAAATACAAAATCCTTCCACTATAATTCTTGCGGAAATTTAATCAATAATTGCAAAACACATGAAGCAATAAAAACACACATAACACAGTTTTTTAACAGGAAAGCCTGACGCTGAAAACCCCAACTATCATATTATGTATCATGGAATCATATGAGAATCTCATACAAACATACAAAGCTTATCACAAGCTCTCAGTACAGTACAATCGTCATACACTAATCAGGACCAATCTTGCAAATCCATGCAGCAATATTTACCTCCTGCTAGCCTGCCTCCACTGTGCAATCCAAGCTGATTACAAAGACCAATTCGATGAAATCCCACTCTCCTTGACTGCATGATTATTGTTACATCATTTTTTGGTCATCTAACCTATTATCATTAGATGGACCCAAGTACACCATGTAGGACCAATTTTACCCTAAGTAAAATTGCTTTCACTATGTAAAATAACTTAATAAACCACATTTATTAGGTTGTTTATGGTCTAAACAGGAAACCCCAAAAGGAAATATTAAACAAACCCATTTTGTTTAATTTTCCTCATGGAATAATTAATTAAACCATAATTTAATTATTATTCCTAGTCATGTTTAACCCAAAAACAAAGAAATTAATTAGATAAACCTATATTTATCTTATTATTTTCTAGGAATAATTATTTAAATCTTATTTAGATAATATTCCTTGTTAAATATGACCAAATCACCCACAAATAATTAAATAAATCGTTATTTATTTAATTATCCTTCAACCACTTCCTTAAAAAGATAAATAAATCATTTATTTATTTATTATTAACAAATAAAGGGATTTGACCCAAGTCAAATACTTTTTCCCTCCAACAAATATAATAAAATATTCCATAAAAGGTGGATCTAGATTTAGTTAACATTATTTTAATCATGCACCAAGATCTAGAATGACCCAATATTTTGTTATAAATAGGAGGGTTTTTCCTACCATTCTTCACCTTTTGTTGCCTATTAGATCACTCTGGATCTATACACTTGGTCACATTTTTCTACATTATTTTGCTGTGTGAGCTCCCTTTGAGTTCTATCTTTTTCTGGGTTTTCTACACCAACAAGAGAGAGAGATTCTAGATCTGAAGTGCTGAGGACTTCCAAGAACCCATCCCATTGAGGAGAATTGGATACGCCTTCTTGTTTTCCTCCCAGGTGCCCTTAATACAAAAAATTATTTCAAAAATTGTTCTTGTCTTGTCTATTGGTATATGGAGCAAACCCTTCTTTTTACTGCTTAATGTCTTTCTATGCATAGATCTGGTTTTTTGCAGCTCTTTTCTTAATCAACTAACTGCAGATCTGAAGATATTGGCAGCCACTTTTGTTGTTAGGGCTATTAGTTATGCGTAGCTAAAGTGGTCCTTTTTCGTATACTTCGACAAAGGATTCATACTAACTAATGGCGACTCCACACGGGTTTTAAATTACGACTGCTGTCGTTTTTCATATTCCTGCATATCCAGCTACTTCAGACCCTAGGGTTTCTTTTCCGATGTTTATTTTTCCTATTTTTATGTTGTTTTTCTCACATAAAACCCTAAAACATTAAAATTTCTAACTTCTGTGTGTTTCTGGCCCTATTGCACAGGTAAGCAACATCAGCCGCAACTGAGACGACAACTTTTCCGAAAATCTGCCGCCAGGACAACTGGAACGGGAGGTCGCACTTTTCAGCCCAAAAACTACGACCTAGACCTCCAGGTCACACTTTTCAGCCTCTTTTCTGCGACCTGCACTGAAAACAGGTCAGAACCTGCGACCTGCCAATTTTTCAGTGGTTTTTCTGCAATTTTTCTGGGTTTTGCTGAAGCTTCTGTCAGGGTTTTCCAGCCTCTGTTTCAGCCCGCCTTGACCTAGTTCTGATCTGCTTTTACTCATCTAAGTGGGAACATAGCCCCCTAGGGCTTCAGTACCCTCCACTTTTTGTGGAAGAGTTTTTAGTTGTTTCAGCCATCTGTTTTTCAGAGTTTCAGCCTTCCCTTTTTCAGATCTGATACCTCCTCCTCAGATCCCTTTAAATCAGCTTTTCTTCCTTTCAAATCACCTCTTGTCGTTTTGTTTGGACCTCCCTTTAGGACCTCCTCCCTGTCCTTTCCTCTTTTTGCTGATTTCCTCTTTTTTTCCAGCCACCTTGCCTCTGTCTCTTGGCTGTGATCTACACCTCTTTTCAGCAGCTTTATCCTTTAGATCCCTGTCCCTTTTGACCCTAGATCTATTGGCCTCTTTTTAAGTGTGTTTTGACTAGATTTTTGCCCTTTTTTAGATTAGTTTTGAGTGACCCGCCTTCTTGGGTTGAATCGATGCACTAGTAGTTGTTATTTTTCTGTTATTTCAGCATTATATATTGTTCTCTGCAGATTTATTTTCAGTTACGCAGCACACTTTTTCTCTTGCTCTCAAAACGAAAAGGGTTTAAAAATTAAAATTAACGCATGCCACACACTCACCCTAAGCGAAGAAGAGCTTGGTTTACACCGCCAGGCAAAGACTTTAAAATCAATTGACACTGCACCTATCTGCCCTTGTTTCGACATTGTAATCACTTGATTCTGCACCTCCTTGCCCTTGTGGTCATTCTTCTTCCCCTTGTGTCGTGTTTGTGTTGTCATCATTGCGCCCCCAAGGCGCACTTCCCGGAGACTTCTTGGCCTTCACCCTCAGTTTCCGGTCGATCGACCTGCTCCGTCCCGCCGTCGTCGAGCCAGTCCTCCTCCGAGTCCGCACTCCGACTCCTCTTTTGATTCATTGGGTTCTCCTTCTCCTTCTGGTTCTCCCCCTGTCACCTTCACTATGTCTGGTCCAGGGCCTAACGCTAGCGGTGCTCCCGGCCCTAATGCCGGAACTACTACTAGCGGAACCGCCACAGGAACTACCTCGGCCATACCCTTGCTGCCGTACATCACAGACCTCAGCCTCCCCGATTTCAATCAGTTGATCAATGACCCTATCCACCACGATGTTGGTTGGCCTGCTATGCCAACCAAGCTCCCCTCCGACATCCCTAAGTTCGAAGGCCTTGCTGGAGAAGATCCAACCAATCATGTCTGATCTTTCCACATGTGGTGTTCCTCCAATTCCATTACCGATGACTCCATTCGTCTTCGATTGTTCCAACGCACGCTTACCGGCGAAGCTTCTAAATGGTATGTAGACCAAGCCACCTCTTTCCATACCACCTTTGCGACCATTGCCCAAGCCTTTTTATCTTACTTCCAGCTCCCTCTCCGATACGATACTGGTACGGAGCTTTTGACCTCTTTCAAGCAAACCTCTTCAACCCGCCTTTCCGCTCATGTCCAGGAATGGCGACGAAGACGAAGCTTATGTCGAGCTCCCCCCTTCGAAGATCGGATCTATATGGACTGGTTCCTTCGCTCTCTCTTAGCTCCCATTGGCAAAGATGTCGCCTCCCATTTTCCTCAAACCGAAGAAGCCGCCCTCCAAATAGCCTTGAAATATGACCTGATCTATGCTCAGTCTGGTTATGTTTATACCGTTCTTCCTGACCTCCCCAGGCCCGGTGGCGCTAACGCCCCAGGGGCATCTCATTCCGCCGACGGTATCGTTGGAGCCCTTTCCCATCCGTACACTCAACCTCCTATGGGCTATGGTCTCCCTCAGGGAGGGGCCAGCACCTCCAGCACTCTTCCCCCTCCCGGTAGCATGTATCCAGGATACGGCATACCTCCTCCTTTTGCCCAACCTCCTGCTTACCTCAATGTTGCCCAACCTAACCATTACCTTTATCCGCAGCCTGGTGCACCAACTCCTCGAGCATATGCGCTTCCATCTCCCTTGCCTCCTCCAAACCCACAACAACACCTACAGCCCCCTCCAGGGCAAGTATTTGCACAGCAGGGCGCGACTAATCCCCCTTCTTCTCAAAGAAGGCGGAGAGACAATCCAAACCAATCTGCCCCTGGTACTCGTGGACCCAATCCTCAAGGTGTTGACCCTAACACTGCCAACCAGCAACAGGGCACTCAGCCCAAGCTGGACAGGCCGCTTCGCACAAATAAGCCTTGTTCTTGTTGCGGTTTTTATGGTCATTACACCCACGATTGTCCCCTATTACCCCAGATGCGGAAGATGTGGGAGTCTCAAGCCACATTGCGCGGAAAAGACACCTCCCGTCATGCTCCTCCTAATGTGGCTATTACCCAACCAGCTGTGTTTACTGATCCTTTCCCTCAGCAAGGATTCGTGGCTACCCAACCGCCTGACAGCCAGGTCGCCACACCACCTTCCCTTTCTGGTTCCTCCGATTACTAGATCCTCATGATGAACTCTGATCCTTCCCCAACCGTCGACCTTCACCTTCAAACTCGGTCTCGCCAGTACCCCAAGCCTCCCGCTCAGTCTGCCCCCGAGTCCCCTTCCTCCAGTTCTACAGAGCCTCTTTCGACAACCAATGGTCCCTTACATATCCCTCAACCCATAGTTGAGGTCCATCCCAAGGTTCCTAAAGGACCGTTACATTGAAATGTTGCTCCTGGTCGAGCTGCTCATTCGTATAGCATAGTAGATGATTTGGCGCAATCTCCTGCTGCCATTTCCACACTGGAACTCCTCCAATCGTGCCCTTCCCAAAAGAAGGCTCTACTATCTGCCGTGGGCGCTGTAGATCCTGCTGATGACCAAATGATTGTGTTCGACGCCCATCAATCAGACCATTCTCCCCTTCCTGCTTCTGTCGCCTTCCAAATCCCAGTCAAAATCCGGAACGCCAACGTTTCTCGGTGTATAATTGATGAGAGGGCATCCACTTGTGTGATGTCCGCTTCAGTTTGGAAGCAACTCGGATCTCCTGAGTTGGCCCCTTCCACGATCACCCTTCGAGCGTGGGACGGCCATGCCTCCCAGCCCATTGGCCTTTTCCGTAATTGTCCTATCACCCTTGCCGGTAAGACCGTTTGCATTGACGTCGAAGTCATTTAAGCCCCTCTAGACTACAACATTATATTGGGGCGAAGCTACACCTATGCCATGTCTGCTGTCCCATCTGCGGTTTTTCACAAGATTTCTTTCCCTCATAATGGAAAGATAGTCACCATTGACCAGTTGTCTTACCATGAGCCGTCGTCTCAGACCTCCCCCGAGACGACCATCTCTTCTGTAGCCAACAAGTAAACCGTCGATTCCTTGACCAGTGTTTCCCCCGGCGTCTACAAAGATTCCTCCCTGCTTGGAAATTTTCCTGGTCTTCCCCCTCCTCATATTTCTGATCCCAGCTTGTCGAATGTTTGCATGATGCAATCATCTTGGGCTGCCCTTAAGCAACCCGCTTCGGCTAGTCAGCAACCTCAGACTCAACCTCGCCCACCGCAACCTGCTCCTAGCCCTTCATCTCTGCCAGCCGGACCTCCTCCTCCTGGCCCTGATCCTATAGCTGGTATCCCTGAACCCCTTTATCCCCCTGGAACGGTTCCCCCAGGCCTTAACCATCTCGGAGCCATCCCTCCTGGTCATTACCCTGCTGGTCAGATACCTTTCCTGGCTCCCCATCCCGGAGTCTATTCTGTCCCCGTCATGGCTACCCTCTCTCTCCCTAACCTGACCTTGGGCATACCCGTCTGGTACCTTGACCCTCCAGCCGCTACCCCTCCTGGTCATCCCAAACCCTACATGGCTTTGACCCCGGTTCAACCAATCCCCCTTGCTTCCTCTGTTGCCACCGTGCCCCCAGTACCTCCACAGGACCCTTCTACTGTCGTGACGGCTCTCGAGAAGAAAGGTAAAGCTCGCAAGGGGGCACCCAAAGACAAGACCACCCCGACTGACCTGGCCCCTCCTCCACCTGCAAATCCTTGCGTCTTGTGTGATGTCGTCGGTCACGCTACCCATGCTTGTCCTGAATTACCCTGTATTCAGCCCATGGTTAAAGTCGCGTTCCCCGAGTCTACGGTCCCTGAAGCCTCCATTCCTTCTTCGTCCGTAACCAAGAACCCCAAGACTCTCCGCACCAACAAACCCTATGCTTTGTGTGGTGTCCATGGCCATTACTCCCACCATTGTCCTCACCTGATGCATTACCGCGCCTCTTTAGAGGTAGTCCGAGAGTATGAGGTTGAACAAAATCAATCCGCCTCTCCCATACTCGCGTAGTATGCTTCGGGCCAGCCTGAGGATCCCCCCGCTCCCATCGACATTCCCCCCCTGATGTTCAGATGACGGAGTCTAATACGACCATTCTTTACCTATCCTCCTCTGCGAGACCCTTGGAGCCCAGTCCCCCTGCATCCTCCCCTGTTGTTTCACCTGACCCCCTCTTTTCTCCCCATACACGAGATCACTCCACCCGTATCTCTGTTGACCTCCGCAACTCGAGTCCTCGCCATACTTCCGATAGCCCTCATATACCACCCTCTAGTTTGTATATGAGCCATAGCCATCCTGCTCATTGCACTCCCTCCCGCAGTTGCCGCTCGATGTCTTCTGTTCACTCACGCTGCCGTCATTGTATCTCCTCCCCCCATTTGTTGTCTTGTGACACCATTCTTCTGGACCTCCCGTCCCCACCCTTTATCAGTTACGCCGATGGTGCAAGTCATTACTCCCGGAATCTAGCCTCCGCAGGTTGGGCCATTTTCACCCCCTTGCATGCCCTTGTCCTCTGTAACGGGGTCTGCATTGGTACTGCCACCAACAATCAGGCTGAATATGATGCAGTGCGTGGTCTCTTAGCTGATGCCCTCTTTCATCGCATCCTCCATCTGCATGTTCGTTTGGATTCCCTACTTCTTGTCATGCAACTAAATGGTGTTTATCGTGTGCATAACCCTGTGCTGTTTAGACGATATTTACGAGTGAAACTCTTGATACGTGAATTTGCAACCATAACTTTCAACCATGTACCTCGAGAACAAAATCACTATGTAGATACTATTGCAAACCATGTTCTAGATTGGCATTTATCACACGCATTTCATACAAGACAATAACATTCATAATCATTAAAAACGATGCATATCCATAATATGTGTCGCAAAACATGTGCTTAGAGTCCATCTACTCTGATACATATGACATGCCCATAGCATGTTACAAAAACTCAAAACTGGGGGCACCACCTGCCCCTACATACACACTAGGGGGCACCACATGCCCCACACCTACTCACTATCTGGCGGATCCCGAGCCAATGGCTTTGCCCCTGCAGCCCGTAGATCACGTATGCCTTGACCAGCCATCGCCATGCGCCGCATGACACCTCGCCATTCCGAGGGAAGACCAATGCATGCCTCCACGTACTGGTCGTCTAAGTCTTGCCACCCGCGCTCTGAAACTCCAGTTAGCAACGTCTCGCATCTACGGCGGATGTCCTCCAGAAGGGCGGCCACATCCTCATTGCGCGCTGCTCTCGACCCACTCAGCCTTGCAGCTCCAGAGGCTGCTAGGCGTCCCATATATCCGGCCGGTTTTACCAGAGCTATATCTGCATACCAAAAGTACATGAATCGGTACCATGTCTACTATTCAATAAATTTAACATGCCCATACAAGAATAGTTACTTATCACTTACCATCGGGCCCCCATACTCGACCAGGCGGAAGTGGTAGGTCTGGATCCCCACAATAACTCATCCCACTATAGGGATAGTCGTCTATGTATAATGGCATCTGATCCCAATGGGCAAAGAACTCAGGTCGAAACACTCGTCCAACCGCCCCTCCTCCTCCTCTGCACAGTAGCCGCCCCCACCGGTGCATCCTGGGCTCTCTCGGGCCCCCATCTGGGAGCTGTATACGAGGCCGCAAGGTCAGGATCTTCTCAAAGAAGAAGGTGCACAATAAAGTCCCATACGAGCAATCATGGTTCACTTGCCGCTTGCAGAGTGAAAACTGTCGCTTTAGCGACACCAGCATCATTTGGGCCCACCCATAGTAGGTCCCACTCAACACACTCTCCACAATCATCATCTGCCCCCCAGTGATGTGATGGAGCGCCCGGTTGCCCAGGATACGCAGCACTGCTGCGGCCACTGCACGAGTCTCTAATCTCTCTAGGTCCCCGATCGGTTTCCGAGTCCCCTTGACTTGGAGACCCGGTCGACAATGTTGCTCCACAAACTCCATGATATGCCACCCCCACGGTAATACTGGCTGTGTGTTTCCCACCATCCCCAGTGGCGGGAGACCCGTTAGGAAATACACATCCTGGACTGTCAGTTTGATCCTGTGCCCCTGCACTACAAAGACCTCATGCTCTGGATCCCAGTAACTGTAATCTGGGCAAACAAAGGATCCCCCGCTCTCATAAAAGGGTTCTCCAAAAACTTTAGAACCCCAAACCTGGCCAACACACGACGGACGCCCTGATCTGCCTGGATCTCTGCCCGTAATGTACCTAGGTCTCTCTCTCTCCAGTTAACCCATATATCTTCCATATCTACACAAAAACATAATTTTTGTCAGCATACAGATCGGGAATACCATAACCAAACACAAAAACCCAACTCTCAGCCATAAAACAACACTAAAACCCCCTCATCTCCCAGGTCGCAGTTTTCTGCCCAATTCTGGGACAGGTCACAGTTTTTGCCCTGAAACCTGCTTCCCAGGTTGCACTTTTTGGCCCAAAAAGTGCGACCCGGTCGTAGAGATGAAGGAGGGTCTGTTACTGAGATTTTGGGCCCTAAACTGAACTTTCAATCCATCAAAATGAAAGAGTAAGGTTAGGCCTCTTACCTGCAACTGACGGATCTCAATTCCAATGGTCGGTTTGTCCACTACGCTCGCCGCAAGATTTAGGGCCTTCTCTCCTCTCTACATTCACCACAACAACACTAGCAAATGAGTGAATTTGGAGGGAAAACTGCCTTATTAAAAGAGAACCCTTGTTTCTTCTTTCACCTGCTGCGACCATACCGTAGCCCCGTTTGACAAACCGTCTACACCGTTGGAAAGCTCTCACCGAGCCCTCAAATGGGTATCTGTTAGTTTTTTGTGATTTGATACTTCACCAGGACACATTTTGTCCAAGATGGGTCACTTCACCTCTCCTTAAAATCACATTTCTTCACTTACAACACTTGTACTTGGGGCACCACTTTGCCTCCTTACTTGTCTTTGTTCGTGTTGATTTTCGTCATGAGTTACCATCTTGTACTCATGTTTTCATGGTCCCCCATTGGGCCTTTACTGTGTGGCAGCACCATCGAGTCGCCCTTGTTTAGAGCATCCAAGTTGAGTCATCATCGCATTCATGGAGTCTATCCCAAGTCCCTTTGTATCCCGCTATAGCCCTCCATCCTTCATTGCTTGGTCTCTCTCTTGTGTCGCACATTATGGCCTTCAGTCCCACTGTCTCCTATCCCTTATGATATTGCGTCAGTCGCTGCCATGTCATTCATTCCATTTATGATCTAACAAGGGAAGTCGTCCATTCGCTACTCAGTCCCTTCCATTTCACCATCATCATTAGTGTCAGTCTATCCATCGCTCTACTATTTTCTCTCGTGCCTTAGTTGAGGATATCTCATTGCCTCACCTATGGCGGACCTCCTTCTGTCGACATCAGCTCATTCATTCCAGAAGTCAGGTCTAGAGGGCGGTGTACCTTGGTTCCAGCTTCCACTCTTGTTCGGTGCCTCGGATCAGGCAAAGGGATCTCTCATTACCCTTTGACTTGATTGTTTCTCCACTCCAGCTCCTTTTAGCATGATCGAGATCCGTATGCTTGATGGTTTAGTGATGCAGCAGCAGCTATTGGTGATTCCTGGGTGTGTGTGAGATGTCTCAGCCCTCATGAGGGGGTGGCCCTGCAGGTAGCCCCCCACATGCCCGGATGACCTCTTCATTGCAGCCTTCGATGCAGCTCCATATATTTGATGATGTCGGCCTTAGCCGCTTGTAGCGCCTCTTTGATTTGCATGTATCAGTCAGATTTTGTGAGCCCTTCCCCGCTTATAGGGGCCATTTGGGTTGTATTTGTATCTCATGTACTCAGATATTATTGTATAAGTCCTGGCTGTTATCCCAGGCACAGCATGTATGTGGGATTCCTCATTGTATTATTATCTGGCTCATGTTTATGCCGGTTGTACTTTATGGTTCGGTCCCTTATTTACTGGACACACTATTCTTTTGTACTTTGTCTCGGCGGGCATAGGTATGCCTCCCCCGCCGCCTTTAGCACAGGTACCCTCTCATAAAAAGAGACTTGTTGCACCTGCGAGTCTCGTCTCCTCAGGGTCTAGTTCTTCAGGACACTCGTCTACCTTACATTTCTCTCTCTGACTTCCCTCTTGATGTCTAGTGATTGAGTTCTTACAACGTACTTCGGTCATACGATTTTCTCCTAACACTTGCACGCTGGGGGGCAATATGTTACATCATTTTTTGGTCATCTAACCTATTATCATTAGATGGACCCAAGTACACCATGTAAGACCAATTTTACCCTAAGTAAAATTGCTTTCACTATGTAAAATAACTTAATAAACCACATTTATTAGGTTTTTTATGGTCTAAATAGGAAACCCCAAAAGGAAATATTAAACAAACCTATATTTGTTTGATTTTCCTCATGGAATAATTAATTAAACCATAATTTAATTATTATTCCTAGTCATGTTTAACCCAAACAAAGAAATTAATTAGATAAACCTTTATTTATCTTATTATTTTCTAGGAATAATTATTTAAATCTTATTTAGATAATATTCCTTGTTAAATATGACCAAATCACCCACAAATAATTAAATAAATCATTATTTATTTGATTATCTTTCAACCACTTCCTTAAAAAAGATAAATAAATCATTTATTTATTTATTTTTGACAAATAAAGGGATTTGACCCAAGTCAAATACTTTTTCCCTCCAACAAATATAATAAAATATTCCATAAAAGGTGGATCTAGATTTGGTTAACATTATTTTAATCATGCACCAAGATCTAGAATGACCCAATATTTTTGTTATAAATAGGAGGGTTTTTCCTACCATTCTTCACCTTTTGTTGCCTATTAGATCACTCTGGATCTATACACTTCGTCACATTTTTCTACATTATTTGCTGTGTGAGCTCCCTTTGAGTTCTATCTTTGTCTGGGTTTTCTACACCAACAAGAGAGAGAGATTCTAGATCTGAAGTGCCGAGGACTTCCAAGAACCCATCCCATTGAGGAGAATTGGATACGCCTTCTTGTTTTCCTCCCAGGTGCCCTTAATACAAAAATTCTTTCAAAAATTGTTCTTGTCTTGTCTATTGGATATATGGAGCAAACCCTTCTTTTTACTGCTTAATGTATTTCTATGCATAGATCTGGTTTTTTGCAGCTCTTTTCTTGATCAACTAACTGCAGATCTGAAGATATTGGCAGCCACTTTTGTTGTTAGGGCTATTAGTTATGCGTAGCTAAAGTGGTCCTTTTTCGTACACTTCGACAAAGGATTCATACTAACAATTATCATTGGCAACTCCAATGTATGTATAGATGAAATTCATGCATCACTAGTAGTCACAATAGATATTCCATCTTGCCCTTTCACCTATCTCTCCACTGGGTCTCCACATGCACTATAGTTAACTGCTATATTGTTCAATTGATTAATGAGTTATTATTTGTGAATTAATTAACTAATTAATTCACTCCACTCTCACTAGTGTATCATTCAATTAGACTAGATACAACTAGCTCAACTGAGTCTAACTAAATTAAACTGAATACAACTCCATGAACTACTCTTCCAACTCTGTCATAACTTTTCCACTTCAGTTCTAACTGAGTCCTCCATGCATGAACTCCTGTTAACCCTTAGGAATTGCATAATTCCTTCAACCCACTGATTTTCCAAATCTGTTCACTGAAATAAAGTGCTCCAAGAGAATAAGTTGTTGTTTATTGTCGGATTATTATTAATAGCTAATAATAACCAACATGCATCTATTTTTAGATCAATGATCTATAAATAGACTTTGCCCAATCTTCTAAAAATATAATCTCATATATTTTTCACATTTGACCAACCATATACAAATAGCCTCATACTACATATAGAATATACTCACCATGTCTAAAAATAGACATACACCTAAAAATAGCCTGTGTGGGCCCCACCTAGTTTAGGTGACTATTTTCAAACTAGGATCAAGGATGATGTTTCAGAATGCCTCCTTCACTGTTTCTTGTTGCAATATTCAACACTCCCTCTCAACAAGAAAGGATTTTCTTTGCATGCGACATGAACCTCCATGCATTCGCCCTGCAACCTTTGCAAGCGCCGTACAACTCCATGCATCTGCTCTGTAACTCTTGCTGCAACACTTCCGAAACTGAAAGGCTCCAAACAACTCACTCAGTATAATGCATCTGTCATCAAAGTATCCGACTTCTGCTTAATTACTGCACATGTCCTCAGGAACCACTGCGCTGTTGAACTCTGCACCCATGCACTATGCACTTGTTGTCAACTCTGAACCGCTCTCCAGTATCCGACACTGTCACTTTGATCTCACTGCATCAATCCAAATGATCATGCTATTGCTGCTCTATGGGCACCTCGTAGCCAGGTTCAATTCATGATATCGACACCATCTCCATGAATCATTCCCAGAAATCTCCTCTTGGGATTACTCATGCATGTCACCCCACCTCTCACCTGGTGGTTTAGCTGCACGCACTCCCTCTTCCCATTTGGCACGAAATTTCTCTGCATGAGTGGTTGCTCCCACTCCATGATCCTCATCTTGTGGATACTCCACATCCCGAGGTTCACTCTTACCTGCATGAAAATCTTGCTTCCTCTCAAGCTTCAATTGCATGTCTTTCTTGGACTTCCCAACAGTAGGAAGCTCCGTAGAAATCCCATCTACATCAAATCTATAAATATTCTTCTGCATCTCCAGTTGTGGCTGCTCCACAACCTTCCGAGACTACTTCTCACGCTGCATGTTGAGAGGCTCCCTCTCAACCACCAAGTCACTAACCTCTGCTTTGATCCTCAAAGCTTTGCATGCATCTTGTACCTCAGTGCATGTAGATTCTTGGCTCGCGCACATTGCAATTGTCCTGCCGTTGCAAAATTTTCTAGCAAAAGAGTTGATTTTAAATCGATGATATCTCCCTCATCCAAGCTCCGATTCAACCGATTTTTTTTTCAATTTGGGTATCTTTTCGCAAGGAAACCAAATATGCTATTTGTTTCTGAAAATATCTCACCAAAAATTTCAGATATTCTCTGCAAACTCGCGCACCCAAAAATTCATGCTCTCATTCCATGTAGAAAATCTATAACATAGCTCCGATACCATGTAGAAATTATATACAATATGCATGTATATATCCGGACTCTCCTGATATCACAATATTTATCTTCTTGCAAAATATAGAATCCTTCCACTATAATTCTTGTGGAAATGTAATCAACAATTGCAAAACACATGAAGCAATAAAAACACACATAACACAGTTGTTTAACGAGAAAGCCTGAAGCTGAAAACCCCAACTATAATATTATGTATCGTGGAATCATATGAAAATCTCATACAAACATAAAAATCTTATCACAAGCTCTCAGTACAGTATAATTGTCATACACTAATCAGGACCAATCTTGCAAATCCATGCACCGATCTTTGCCTCCTACTAGCCTGCCTCCACTGTGCAATCCAAGCTGATTACAAAGACCAATTCGATGCAATCCCACTCTCCTTGACTACGTGATTATCATTGGAAACTCCAATGTATATATAGATGCAATTCATGCATCACTAGTAGTCACAATAGATAGTCCATCTTGCCCTTTCACCTATCTCTCCACTGGGTCTGCACATGCACTGTAGTTAAATATTGTATTGTTCAGTTGATTAATGAGTTATTATTTGTGAATTAATTAACTAATTAATTCATTCCACTCTCACTAGTGTATCATTCAGTTAGACTAGATACAACTAGCTCAACTGAGTCTAACTGAGTTAAACTGAACACAACTCCATGAACTACTCTTCCAACTCTGTCATAACTTTTCCACTTCAGTTCTACCTGAGTCCTCCCTGCATGAACTCCAGTACACCCTTAGGAATTGCGTAATTCCTTCAGCCCACTGATTTTCCAAATTTGTTCACTGAAATAAAGTGCTCCAAGAGAATAAGTTGTTGTTTATTGTCAGATTATTATTAAGAGCTAATAATAACTGACATGCATCTATTTTTAGATCAGTGATCTATAAATAGACTTCGGCCAATCTTCTAAAAATATAATCTCATCTATTTTTCACATTTTACCAACCATCTACAAATAGCCTCCCACTACATATAGTATATGCTCACCATGTCTAAAAATAGACATACACCTAAAAATAGCCTGTGTGGGCACCACCTAGTTTAGGTGATTATTTTCCAACTAGGATCAAGGATGATGTTTCAAGATGCCTCATTCACTATTTCTCATTGCAATATTCAACATTTGTCATGTCTAGGAAAGCCTTTCGGAATACTCGTTCTTCTTCTTTGGGATCATTGTCTTCGGGAGCTTCTCCTTCTCTTGAAGACATGCTTGAGGCTTCTTCAATGGCTCTTGGAGGTGGCTCTCTGGCCCTTCTTGGTTGTGGATTACTTCACTTACCAAGTGTCCATCACCTCTCTTGATTTTAAGCCTAGTAAGCATCAAAACTTGCAAACAGTCAAATATATCTTTGCAAAAGAACAAATGCGGAGTAAAACTCTAGCTCCTAAGGCTCAAATCCATAGCTCTGATACCATCTGATCTGAAAATGGAACTATTTGTAATGCTATGAAAAGTATCCATTTCCATTAAAATTAGTGTGCAGAGTATTCTCCATGTCTTGCAGGTTAAACAAAATGTTTTCGGTAATTGTTTCTGAGTTTTTGTGTGAGGAAATGTTAATTAAGCTTATTTTTTAACATATTATATCAGAAATACACAGCAAGAGAAATTCACCATAGCATAACACAACAAACTGATGAGGCAGTTCACCCCTCCTAGGCTACATCTGCCGGGTCCAAGGCTCCCAATGGGCGTGTCCTTGCTCTATTAAGTTGCTCAAAATGGTTATAAAGTGAAAGATATTCCTAAACAGGAAAAAAAAACTGTGAATTTGACTTCATAAGACATAAATAATCTAAAAATGGCTTTTTTTTCACCTTAAACAGTGAATTACAACCCAATACAGCTCCATCTTTCTGATGGCCCTAGTGGCCCTTTCCTCTTAGCTGAAGCAAAAATGGCTGAAGAACGCCCCTTTTCACTCTGCAACCTATCCCGAACACTCCATAATGCTCAGAATAGCCAAAATTGACTAACATTTCATCCAAATTGGTTCAATATTGTGAAAGTTATGATCAAAACAAATTTTTGCCCAATGTCACTTGAAAACCCCACTAATTGTGGGCTAACTCCAGTTAGGAGTGCTAACTTTGGCATAAACCCAAAATTGTCAGAATGCGCTCCAAATAAGCGGAACCACTAGCAGTTACAATAAATGCTATTTATGTGGTCACATGGACCAACCGAACCACCGGCGGAGAAACCGTAACAACTTTCGTGGAAATAAATTTTTGGGTAAGACATGGTTACATGGGCGAATAGACTGTTAAACCTGCAGTTTGTAGACCTTAGGCCAGGGTCGCGACGCTTAGTCTTGTGGAGGTTCGGGCTAGCCCCTTTTTATTTTCCGTCGACAACAAATTTAAACATGAAATAGAATACGTGCCCATAGTTGGTTAAGACCTAACGGATTCCACAGATGGTCGGGCATGGCGCTTGCGGGAGATAGGTCCACGGTTCAAATCCTGCTAAGTCCCAAAAAAATTTGATATGCCCAAAAATTCTCAGCCTGGGGCCACGTGGCGGCCTCCGGGCTTGCCACGTGGCACCTGCTGATTGGTTACCATTCTCAAAAGTCAATCCATGAGCGAATAAAAGGATGCCACTTGTCTGAAGACCATTCGTCCAGATGGAATATTCCAAGTAATATTCCTAGAATATTCCAAGGAATATTCTCGAAGTATTCTTTGGAATATTCTTTTTTTAATATTTCCAAATTCATAAGTCAAACTTGGTCAACTGTTTTTTTTTTAGTTTACTGGAGACTTCAAACCTGCATAACTTTCACATACAATGTCGGATCTAAGTCTCGTTCACAACACTAGAATCGTAGTGACGAGACCTTTCCATTCATTTAGGTTGCAACCCATTCGGATCAATTCCATTTTGAGCATTTTTTCCATTTGGACATGATCTCCTGATCATGACCTAATTGCATACAATGAACTCATACATGAAAACCTCAACCATACTAATGCAAACTTGACCATATGCACCCATTCGACATGTATAACCAAAACCAACCATACACTCATCACAAAATGTTGACAAAAAAACTATCAGCAAGTCCATGGCGACACAATTGGCCCCCATGGCCAACACAACATGGATGAAACAAGCACATACACCCTAGGTATGACAAACACATATGAAACCAATAAAAAATCATGACCAACACAACACCCATCCAGTCCAAGGGTTGAACCATGCTCTGATACCACTCTGTAACAACCTCTTCCCACATCTACCCAAGTAATCGGCCAACCGGGTTAAACATGCGACAAGAGACTACTAATATGAAATTCAACATCCTATGTGACATTAAGGCAGTGGAACTGATGGAAACTAGAAAAAAACACATTACACAACATCAAAAACATCCTCAAGAGGTAAACCAACATTCCAGAACCCTGAACCCTGAGGGAGACTGAATTTTTGACCAATTTGAACCTTAGTTGTGAGCATGTGAAGGCAAGGTAGACACTAAAATCCTATAGCCGCGAGCATGCCAATGGAAGGTAACGGCTAGGGCCCAGTTTGGTCATTTTTGTGCCTACAACTCCAAGATTTGTGACACCTTTTTAGCCCCAAAGCCCAGGTCACTAACCATAACTTCATGAAACTGCAAGGAATGATGAATTACATTAAAACAAAGGTACAAAATCAATCACATCATCAGGAAATCATTTGGACCCCTCCTAGCCATGACATGTATAAACAACATATTTAAACATATAGGACTTTTACTTATCCAATAATCGCTAAGAAACATTTCTCTGTTACATCATAAGCCGCAAGAAAATCTATTTGACTAAAGATACATGGTGTATTCATTTATAAGTAAAAACATGCAGAGAGCCATACATCATCACTAATAAATTACAATCTTATAACCAACATAATAACAACAGAAATACAACAGATACAATAACAATAGAATCCACATAATAACTAGTACATTTTCATACCAAATACCAAAGGAATGAGCTCTTAATTAATGAATGAAAAAACCAACCAGAGATGGGACTTCCACGTTCCCCCTGACCAAAGATTGGCTAAGCCAAATCTCTCTTCAGCCAATCACCCACGTGCCATATTCTAAGCATGAATGTGGGACTCATAACCAACCAAAAAGAACTAAACAAACATGAATGCTACCAGATTTCTCCACCTAGAATGTGAGGAATTTGAGTTCCTCCTAGTCTCTCAGGCTTTATCGTAATACACAATCTGAATCAGGGATCATTGTGCCCTAAAATGAGACATACTCTCTAGGCTTTACCATATATCCCATCCCGAGGCTACTAGGCCCAACGGAGAGCAATCCACCTCTTGGATTTACCGTATATCATGTCATTCAGTGCAAGGATTCCTAGGCCCATGGAGGAACAAAATTTGGCTTTACCACAACCCACAATCCTATTTAGGGGTTACTAGGAGAGTGGCTTTATCATGATCCATAATCTGGTTAAGGGACCATTATTCCATGTGTTTGTAATTTCGTATATCCACCCCACTTAGCTTTGAATCCATCTGGCAATCCAACTCAACCTAAGTATGAGAAACCCATCTAATCAAGGCTACACGGAAATGGCAAGGCTAGGCTGGAAAGCACTGTCACACTTGGAAAAAACCATGCCATGACAAAAAATAACCAAATGAAATATCATGTATGCCATATCTAGAAAGTAAAATTTACATGCAAATCGATACCTACCAAGAATCATGTTGTAGCTAATTGGTTCTTGCTCCTACTTACTTGCTTGCTCCTTCTTCCTAATTTCTTGACTTTCTTGCTCCAATGCTAAAATGCTCCAAGAAACACTTAGTGTCCAAGACTGTGTGAGAGGGAGGGAGAGAGAGAGAGAATAATGAGAGAGTTCCAAAAATGAACTAACCAAGCTTTTCCACTACCCCTCATTAGCCTGTTTATAGATGAGGCCTCGAATTTCTTCATTTTCCATTATTTTCCTTCATTTCCCTCCTCACATGCAATGTGTGACCTTTTGCCTTCCTTTTCTCATAATTTCCATTATTTTCATAAATAAATGTGCCAAATATGTCATTTTCCTTTCCAAATGTCGTTCCTTTTCCTTTGTCAATTTCCTTAGCCATAATAAACCGAATGAACACCCGATAATATATTTTCCCGCCATTCACCTTGGAATAAGTGTCTCCTCAACTTTCCTCTGAACTTTCCTCTTCATGACCATGTTCTCACCTATCAAGTTAGTATGTCTATATCAATAGAAACATATCAAATCATCAGTACTATACTATATGCATATATCATAATAAAATATATGAATAAAATCAACCCACACCACAATCATCTTTTAATATTTATCGCACTACTCTAAGACCTCATTTGATCTCCAAAAGTCGAGTGTTCAACATTTTCTCTGATACTACTTTGTAGCATACCGCCACTATACCTAGCCCATATTAAAGATGAAAAGTAATTATTATGATTACCCGAAATCCAAATTTTAATTGTGGAAATAGAGCCATAAAATTTCTCACTTTTAAACTACCCTGAAGCTAGAAATAAACAATACCATCACATTCATCTCGTTGAAACCTTTCTAGCAATATAATTATTTCCCCAATTCGAATAACAGATTAAAGTATAAGGCCATTTTAAGTTATCCCAATTAAACTTGCAACATAAGTAGTGGCCCCACGTGTCACCAACATATAATCATGTATGTTTCCTACGTGGTTGATTCACCATTGTGGATAGACCCACATGGTATAGGACTGCTTATGTATGATCAATAGTTCACCCGGATTGCTGTAAACAAAAGGTGTGACATTTGCAGGAGTCCCAACCCTAACTTGGTAGAATGGTTAATAGGCCCAACCAAGCTACTAGCTCAACTCGAGCCAGGGGCACTAGATTGAGAGAGAGTGGAGGTCGGCCCTCACCACAAGGAACCACCTTCCTCACACAACTGCAATCCCAACTTCTTGACCTCCGACCTCGATTGGTCCGGACGAGGTGGTCTGACCCAACTACGCTATCGGCTCTAAATATCGATTAACTAGTCCAACCCAACGACTTCACTTCTTTGGTTAGGTGCAAACTACCACCTAATTGTATCTTTTGAATAACTTTCCTAACCCTCGACCTCGAAGGTCTCACAGGGAAAATTTAGTTTCTTTTTAAGTGTTTTCAACACTTTGAAAAATTTCCAAGTTTTCTCTTATTCTAGCACATGCCTGTAACACTCCATCAATGGCCATTTCTGACTTCTTAATTCCGCTACCTGTAATTAACAATGACCAAAGAGCCCCTCTCTCGTCTGTGCCATCTCCACAGGTTCCTCCTGTGCGAGTGGGTATCCATGAAACGACTAAAACAATCTGATTTCACCTTCATGATTAGCAGGCACCCATATTAGGCTAGTTATTGACTAGTACCATTTCATTCGACATCAATTCGAAGGGAGGATGACATGGTTCTAACAAGTAGACTGCATTCAAATGTCGTCATGATTGTATCTCCTGACAGTCCTTAATCCCGACTTCTCACAGGATCTGCTCCAGCATAATGCCCGCATGGATTGTATCAACATGTTCAACTTCAAATATCCGTATACCATTCAATCCTCCACACTCCATTCAACTACTGCGTCCTGTGTATGAGTGTGAATTATTCCTGCATAAACGGTTTCATATTTCTCACAAGAAAGCAATGGACACACAAGAATATAACTACATAAACAACTAAATGAACACTCACATAAAATCAATCATTTTTCTATTCTAACATACTTATTTATAGAGGATCGGTTATCATATCTCTCACATCCTCTTCTGCCCTTGGTTGAGGGAGTCAAGCCCATACACCTTGTAATACTAAAAAAAATTGAAATTAGAAACATATTGCGTAGAAATTAGAGATATAGTTCACAAATTACAAATAAAACTATTCTTATATTATATTTAAAACCAAAATATATAGAATGTTTAAGAGATCCAACATATTTCTAACTAAAGACCGTTAGAGACAAATTGCAGTGGATGATATTAAGTGTAATTATTCAATATATTTTTTCTAATTTCTTTATTAAAAAGATAACAAGGTTTTCTTTATTATTAAAAATTTAATAAAAGTTAAAATAAATTTATGTTATTGATTGTTTTGTCTAAACACATCATTTAATTTAGAAGTTTAATATTTCAACCTGGCATCCTACATTTAATCAAACGAATAAAAAGCAGCCCAATTCTAAGTTTTATCATTAAAATTTGTAATCACGCATTTGTGTGACAACCCACTTTTTAATCAAACGAATTAAAAGCATCCCAATTCTAAGTTTGATCATTAAAATTTGGTAATCACGCATTTTTGTCACAACCCACTCAAATGGCGTCGCCGACATTTCGAGGAAGAAATTCGCGTGCGTGGTCCCATGTGGACCCATCCGTATAATTAAGCGTCGCAACCGATGCGTGAGTTGGATATTTATACTTGAATACAAATGGAAAGAGTGTCAAAGAGAAATCTGTGCGATAAGCCATTCTAGTTCGACGCAGGCAAGAGGTAAACTGATCTTATATCTGAAGTTGAACCAGAAGCAAAAGTGAAAAAGGAAAGACCAAGGGTTGAGAAACAAAGAGAGAATAAAAAGACAATGGAGCAAAAGCCATCCTCTGTTCAAGAACCCCGACCACAACAACAAATAAGGGTGGGGCATCCAAATGTTTATAATGTCGCAGAAGAATCTGCGCGTGGGAATAATTATTATGGAGAAGATGCTTTCAATCAACGTGAGAGAGCCAGAAGCAGAGGCCGTGGAAGGGGCAGGGTGCCGGTTGTAACAGGTAGGGGCAGAGGAAGGGGAATTGGGAGCACCGGTGCTTCTTCTTCCACGTTGTGGGCTGATATTGTTGATAATCCAACAGAAGAAGAGGAGGTTCTGATTGAGGAACCAATTTACACCCGCAAAGTTAAGGATCTTCGGCCCGGAACCACAGGCCATACTTTAACCGTTAAAGTCATCAATTCCACTCCCATTTCAATCACCGGGGCTATTCCTGTAGCTGAATGCCTTGTGGGAGATGACAGCGCTGTCATTTTATTTACTGCCAGAGGTTCACAAGGTAAATAATATTTATATTGTTGTTCACGTAAATTTATTTTCAAATTCATGAACAACTCATTGCATTACATTATATACTTATAACTTGATATCATTTTATTTGATTCCAGTGCATCTCATGAACCCTGGAACGACGGTGGTTCTGCGGAACGCGAGGGTTACAGTATTTAGGGGATCATTGCGACTTTCAGTAGACAGGCTGCAGCTTGGCACCCAAAATGCCAATCTCAACCGCAACCCCAATCCCAAACCCATTCAAGTGGTCAAATTATCCCCAGACCATGATTTCAATGTTAAAATAGACAACAATCTATCGCTAATAGAGTTTGAGGTCATCCCTCTCGACTCTCTCACATAACAGCAGTTCTAGTTCAACCAACCAAAATATCAATCGATCGCGGATAATACATTTTATAGACATTTGTATTTAAAATATATTTTTCTTTAAAATTATCTTACTCCAAATCCTGTTCAATTACTAAGGCTGCTCTATATTCTGTTCAAGTGAATAGTTCACAACCTGGATTTCTTCAAAAGAATATCAGTGTTGTCATGTAATATAAATATTTTTAATATTTGATTAAGGTGTTTTATTTTTATTTTATTGTAAGTATAGTTGTAATTTATTAAAATTATACTGTAAAATAATCAAATATACTAATTTCAATGTTTAATCTAACATTGTATTTCTGAACTATTGACCTACAGTACATCAGCTTATGAACAAAATTTTGTCCAGACATTCATCCCTATGATGAGGATTAACATATACTTAATTCTGTAAGGAATTTTTATATGAGAGGCTACATCATAAACAAGTATATCATTAAAAAATAAGAGCTTAGAGACTATTAAAACCATAGAGAAGATCCGAATAGGAATTGGAAATATTAAAAGCACGTTTGCCTTCCCTAGATCTTAAACTAAGAGGGACTCTGAAATAGATAACCACCTAGGCCCACTTGTTATACAATATCCTTGCTTGTATACATATACAGCCTCTTGCAATCATGCCAAATCCAAGTTAATAGTTCCATATAACTTCCCGGGAGTGGTATTGAAACAAACTAACTCAAAATTATCATGTAATATAGGCTCGCTTGATGAGGATTGCCGGCTCGCTTATTATCCCAAGAGTGTACAACATGCTTCCTTGAAATCAAAATCATGTGCTGAACAAGCTCACTTGTAACAGATGTTATGAAAAGCTGACTCAAAATTAAACAAAGATTCAGGCTCGCTTGATGAAAATTGCAGGCTCACTTGTTATTGCAAGAGTGTTCCACTGGCTTGCTTGTAATCAGCTATTATGTGCAAACAGGCTCGGTTGAATCATCTGTTCAGGCTCATTGTGTTGACCATGCAAAGAGATGTATTGTAAGGGTAGTAGAAAGCTGATAAGGAAATAAGAAAACTAGCAAAAAGTATCACATTCAGTGAACCCAAGTCCACCAGCAAATTCAGCGTTAAGTAATTGGAATGTCCCTGTACCAGACCATTCTGTTGTCAATAAATTGTTCAACCTTCAGTACCCCAAACTCCAAGCCCAACCCCTTTTTAGATAAAATATTTGCTCGTGTATTATTCTCCCTATGAATGTGATGAAGAGGAGGTGACTCCATTTTTCTCCATAAATATGTTGCCCTCTTGTACCATCTATGGTTCAAAATTGTGCTGTTAGAGGATAGACCCATAAAGGAATCAATAATGAGCTTAGATTCCCCATAGATAGAAACCTTTTGAAGCTGCAAGTTATATGCATCCAGCAGGCCATACCACAGGGCCAATAACTCAGCAAGATTATTTGTGCCCCTTCCTCCGTTCCAGCATATGTGTATCCGCTCTGATTCAGTGATTTTGAGCCAAGCCCCGCATCCCATGATTCCTTCTTGACATGCACCGTCGAAATACATAGCAGGCAAGGAAATCGGGTGGGGGCGAATCTTCCTAGACTCATCCCTAACAAGTTGTATAGCAGGATCCCTAGTACTGATCCAGAACATGATTGAGCAGTAGATCTGATGTATATGAATCGGGGTCCCATCAAAAATGTGTCTATTCCGACATTTCCAAATCTCCCAAATAAGAAAGAAAAACAGAGATTGAAAACGACCAGGCACCCTATCCCATCTACGAACCGTCTCAATAAAATCTGTAGGAGCCCAGTCGTCATTCAGGAGAGGTTTATTGAATAGTAACCAAATGTTAATAATAACAGGACAAGAGAAGAAAATGTGGTTGGAAGATTCTTGTTCCTTCAGAAAAAAGACGCATCTGCTAGGTCTGTGCACACCACGCCTCATGAGTCCCTCCCATGTCAATATTTTGTTCCTCCAAACTAGCTAGCTGAATAGCAGTATTTTTTGTCGGAATTCTCCTCTTCCAGAAAAACTCGAAGCTGATCTGAATATGATCAATAACCTCTACACAGTTGATGTTAGAATAAGTGTGTTTCACTACCGACGTATTATTCTTAGTCTTACCAGCCCATACCAACTTATCCCCTTCCTTGTTGTAGGCAAGCTCGACCTTTTGAAAAAAAGTCCTTAGTGCATTCCATTCCGCAGCTTCGGAACCATGTAGATCAAGTTGCTCAGCTGTCTTTAGGATAGGGGCATTAAATTTCCATTGAGCAATGACCTGCGATAGATATAATTTTCCTTTTATAAAAAGGGCATGCGATGTTCTACTGCTAAGGTTTGGAATATGATCCATCCCGAATATTTTTTCACCCTTTATTAAAATCTTTTGTCCATCACCGAAGTACCATATTATACCACCAGCCAAGATACTGAAGACCTTAATAAAATTGTTCCAAATCGCCTATCTACAGCTTGGTATTGTGATATGGTTGTTGTATATAAATCTAAGAGGCTCGTGTGACAAGTGCTTTGTAGCTAGAATTTGAGACCATATACCCTTATTATGGATCACCCTCCATAAATATTTGACTAATAAAGCTTTATTAAAAGCCCGTGGGTTGATAATCCCCCATCCCCCTAGAATTTTTGGGCAGTAAAGGGTTTCTAATCGGCACAAGAGATATTTTATTTTGGCACCATTACCTTCCCACAGGAAGCATGAGATAAGCGTGTTGATCTGAGACACAATTCCTTGAGGAATGTAAAAGAGATGTCCCCAATAGACTATGATCTGGGAAAGTACTCCTTGAACTAGGATGAATCTTCCACCAAGAGATATCCATTTGTGCGTCCATTTATGAATTTTGCATTTGAATTTTTTCACTAACCATGCCCAGTCATTATTTCTGTAGGCAGATGGTTTAAGGCTATAACCAAGATACATAAACCCATCTACTGCTTTCCTTTTTTGTACTCCAAGAAAATCAGATATGAAAGAAATTTCAGTCTCATCCCCAGCCCCATATATGATAAAATATTTTCCTTTATTAATAAAAAGACCAGTAGCTGCAGAGAATCTAATGAGCAATTAGTGTATATAAAACCAGTGATTTCTAATGATCCTCCTGAACAATAGTAAATCATCAACAAAAATGGAATGCGTGACACTTACATATTTTGAGAAGGAGTATCCAGATATGTATCTGGCTCGGCGCACCATATCCATCAGATAGCTGAATCCATTCATGAGAAGAGTGAAGATTAAGGGTGATAGAGCGCACCCTTGCCGTAAACCTCTCTCGGCCCCGAAAAAGTCAGTTGGTTTCCCATTGATCAAAACAACATATTTAACTGATGAGATGCAACCCATTATCCATCTTATGGCCCCAGTGGGAAAACCGATCTTCAGCAGGAGCATACGGATATGTGACCACTCTGCCTTATCGTATGCCTTTAGTAGGTCTATTTTCATAATAATGCCATCCTTTCTACCAGCATGCATTGAATGTAAGGCGTCTTGAGCTATGGTGATTGCGTCATGAATAGATCTTCCTCGTAGGAATCCATATTGCTCCTAGGCGATATTTTTTGCCAAATAGTCTTTAATTCTATTGGCAATAATTTTTGAAGATATTTTATAAATCAAGTTGGACAACACAATGGGCCGATAGTCAATGAAAATCATAGGATCTGAAACCTTCAAAATCAGTGCCAGGAACGTAGAGTTCATATTGGAGGGTACGTATCCTAAAATTCTCCCTTGTTCAACAGTTGTAGTAATTTCATCTACCATTATATCCAGAAAATGAACATAGAATTCAGCCGACCAGCCATCTAGTCCCGGGCACTTGTCATGGGCGAATGATTTTATGGTGGAAATCACTTCTTCTTTTGTAACCACTGCATTAATGATCCCCATGGCCTCCTCATCAACACTGTGAATAATATGCTGCATGATCCACATTTGACTATCATAGTCAATTCATTTATCCGCTCAATATTGTTCTGAGAAATGATCATAGGCCTCTTTCCGGATTCCATCCTCGTCATAAATTATCTCCCCATTCTCCTTTTTTATAGCCCATATGGTGTTTCTATTCCTTCTTTCATTGGCTATCTTGTGAAAAAACTTCGTATTTAAATCTCCCTCCTGCAACCAAGTTATCCTGCTTTTAAGTTTCCAGGATATTTCTTCTATCTTCAAAATCTCCATCCGCCTGCTCTGTAATTGCTCCATCTTACTTTATGTCTCCCTGTTGGGCGCCTGGGATGTGAGCTCATTTTGCATAACAGCCAGTTCAGAATTTATGTTGTTCAATTATTCTCTGAGCGCCCTTTTTTTCTTAATTTCCCATGCTTTATTCAGGCCTTTTATCCGTTATAATTTAGCGTGGAAACCCACCCATCCTCTTGGTTCCAACATAGAAGACTCATTCTTCCAGTTTTCCCTCACCAAAATGTCATATTCTGGGTCTTGTAACCACACCCTATTGAATTTGAAGGGGATTGCATGACTGTTTTTTTCCATTCTCCACGTCATGTAGATTGGCATATGATCGGGCAAATCAGATACTAAGATTCCTGTAGATATGTGCCCCAGAATTGGGAAAAGGCTTTCACTAACCACCGCCCGATTAAGGCGTTTAGCAATAAAATCGTCTCCATTTCGTTTGTTGGTCCAGGTAGGAGCGATGGGAATTGGCCTGATGTCCCAAAGATGTGCCGACTCCAGAATAGATCTCACATACCCAGCCATCGCGTCCCTTCTAGATTTTTGGCCCCATGATTCATCATCATTTATAGATACATTAAAATCTCCCACCACCATCAAATTATGTAGATGCAGGATTCCAGAAGTATTTATCTTGTCCCAGAAGAGTCCACGTCCATGACATGGAGCTTATAAATTAATTATATGGAAGTTGCCCTGAAACCCTCTTATGTTCCCAGATAGCACCATGCCTCCAATAAATCAGAAGGCCTGTAGATTTAAACATGTAGGATCCCAATAGGAGACCAGACCCCCAGCTCTTCCAGCAGCATAACAACATTTACATATGTTTAAAACTGTACTAATGGCTTTCTCCCTATCACATAAGGTTTCTTGCAGAAAAACAATCTCAGGTTTGTTCCTTCTTATCAGATCTCGTAGGCGCAACATCTTAGAGGGGTCGCCTATACCCCTGATATTGAGGGATAGGATGAAAGTCTTGAGGAACCCTCATAAGGGCCATTTGTTCTAAGCGCCCTCTGTTCATCAAAAGAAGCAATCGGGACCTCCGTGAGATCAATAATTTCATCCCCGAATATGGATTGGGTCTTGACCCGACCTCGAAAGTTCCGAGAGCCGGATGCCGACTTTTTCTTAACAGTGATGTCCTTGCTCGATGAGGGAGATATGTTGACCTCAGGTTCAGAATTGGGAGGAGCTCTATCGAAATCCGTCAGGGCAGCTAGGTCAAGAAAGGCTTCAGAAATAAGGGCTTCAATATCATCCCCAATAGTGTTCCGGGGAGAGTCAGCATCATCAGCTCTATTCGAAGGAAATTAGGATGGAGGAGGCGATTGGGATGGTGGAGGCAATGCCCACTCAATAGGGGGCATGGTCGGGGAAACATTACCAGGATCCGTAAAAGAGGGGGTTCGATCGATGATCCATTAGCTCGCGAGTCAAGATATAACTCTTATCATTATTCTGAGGTTGCGGTTCAGATTGGGAAGACGTATGCGTCTCGGACACCAGGCCTCTCGAAATAGAAACATGGCCAACATTCGGAGATAGAGTATCAACAGACGGGCCAGGGTCGGGAGTAGCATAAAAAATATTAGGATGACCAAGATAGCATCAAATGCATTTATCAATTCTATACATCAACATTTTGTAGGTGTTTTTGTTTTCAATCCAAAACCATATCATCAAGTCATTATCTTCTTTTAAAATATGATATCTTTTTCTTTCACTTTTCTTTTTTCTATATTTTCATTTTTTTTAATTTATGATGTTAAAGATATCCATAATGAAAAGAATCCATTAAAATTCCTTTCATTAGGACCCACTCATTTTTTAAGAACTATTATTTTTCTAAGCCCTCGACTAACTTGGTGCCTATAAATTTATGTCATAAATAGCTAAAGAAGATAAAATGAATTGTAGTTTTATCCCACAAGACTTTCGACCTAAATCAAATGTTATCAATAGTTATCTTATATTGATGTGACAATTTTATTTAATGATACATGATTATTTTTATAATTACTATTGATTACAAAATTATTTTAAGTTGATGAAAATTAGTCATTATAATGATTCATCTTGTGAATATGATCTAATTATTCATGATATTTAACAAATATGGTGTTTTTTCTTTTCTTTTTGTCATTGTCACTTTCGAAATGACTTTTTTGTCACCTAAGAAGTGTTTGACGAAGCATGATATACTATTGGAAAGGTCTTGGAGAGGACTATCTAATAATACCATCCATATATCCATTTTAGCATAATAAATCAGCCAAAAAGAAATAAACTTCAAGCCACTTTGTCTTATTTTGATGTGATCTCTCAATTCATCAAAATATCATACTAAACACACTACTCCCTTTGAATTTACCCTTTATCATTAGCATTGGTTGGCATTAATGACAATACGATGTCAAAAAATATCCCACTTTATCAGTGATGGAAATACCACTAGGCATTGATGGCGACATACTTAACTCCCCTAAGAAACTCACCCTATTAAGCTATAGGTTTGAATTATTTTCTCTTTCTCAATATCTAATTTCTCTCCTTCGTTTCCTACTTTCTCCCCCTATTTGACATTAGTGGAAAAGGAATATATTTAAGATGGTCACCATAGAATGCTACTTTATTGTTCCAATATCTTATTTTGGACCTTTTCTTCTTATGAATTAATTCTCCCCTTGTGAATATGCTCCCTGTCATTTGTATTGGATATTCTCCTATCAATAAAATCTCTTTTCATTATATTTACATATTATTCTTGAATTCATCCTTATATATGAGACATCACTTCCAAAAATAATATGGAAAAATGTTCGATCCATTATGTGTGTTCCAATATGAACTACTCAACTTCCCTAGATTTCTCACCTACTCTTTCTAATAAATACATATGTCATAAGGCTATAATCCCCTTGCACAAAATAAATATAAATTTCCTAAACTCCTCAGTTTCTCCTAGTTTCTTGTTTTCTTTCAAATTCATTTATATTATTTAAGAAGCCTTCACCAATGGATTAAATATGAGTAATGTTAGCCACCTATAAAATTTTTGACATAGCAAACATGTGGCTAAAAATGTTTCTAAGCCTTCAAGAGAAATATTTCCCTTGAAAATCTTTCATTCTGGAAGCCTCTATGTGTCTTCTGTTCCTTGAAAAATCCTCACTATTGTTTCAATTGAAAAGCCTCACTGTTTGTGAAAGAAATTTGCTCACAAAAGCCTCCATTTGCCCCATTTTATCCCTTCAAAACCCCCATTTTCATCCCTTTTTCCCCTAAAAACCCTCAAAAGATCCCCATTTAACCTCTAAGCCTTCCTAAGTCCCCTTTTAAACCTCATATCATCCTTTATCTGGTTTAAAAATGCCTTTTTTCCTCTATCGGAACCCCTTTCTTGGCCTTAAAAAACGCTAATTTTGGCCTAAAAACCCCTTTTTACATTTAGGACTTAAGCTCCTTTCGGCTTAGACCTTAGCCCCTTTCTCCGCATATGACCTGCGCCCAAGACGAGGCGCTAAAGCCCCGTCGCGTAACTGTAATCAGAACTTTCTATTAACCACCTTTTCCTTGTTTCTTATAATTTTCCGATGCGATGAACATTTGTTCTATCGACCTTCACTGCAATCTCCACTGTTGATCATCCGCCGATCCAACGGCCAAAATCACAGTGCACTCCATCACAAGATTTCCACCTTTTCCCCCTTTCGACTAATCCTGACCGTCGATCCTTTCCAGATCTGACGGCCAGTGCAAAATCGCATCACGCTAACCCAACGTTCCCTCTTTTCTTTTTCCCCGATGACCGACTCCCCGATTTAATCCTGGCCGTTGAATCCACAAAAACCAACGGTCGAGATTCGTTCACGCTTTGTTCACAGAGCCCATAATCCGAACCCACTGATTTAATATGGACTGTTGATTTCCCCTTTAATCCGATGGCCCTCGCATGATCGCCAATCGCAAAGTCTTAAGTGCCACCCCTTTGTCCGCGATCCTTCGATTAAATCCTGACCATTGAATCCACAAGAACCAATGGCCAGGATTCGATCGCACTCCGCCTCTTGTGCCCTCCGTCATTTCCCCTCCGATCAAATCTCGACTGTTGATCTTCCTGCTGATCCAACCGTCCGCGCTAAATCGCAAATCACAAAATCAAAGAACCGCAGAGTTTTGGCCCCTTGCCTTTCTCCGATGTGATTAAATCTCCGTCGTCCATTCCTCCAGATCTGACGGTCCAAATTGCATTGCACACTGCCTTCCCCTTTCCCCTTTCCACTGTTCCGCCGATCCCCAGTCAAATCTTGGTCATCCATTACGTAGATCCAACGGTCAGGATTTAATCCGTCGTTGGCTCTTCCCACCTTATCACCCGCGCATATTTCCATATTGCGCTCTCATCCCCACCGTCAGATCTCTCCGCCTTTCATCCAACGGCTAAGAACGCATATCGCGTAATTTTTGCATCCAAGGTTTAATGCTTCAAAATCATGCAATAAAAGCGGTTTTGGGGAGGACACGTGTCAAGCAGCGAGGCATATCGCGTTTTTTTTGGAATATTTTCAAAACCACTCTAGAGCCGTGTGAAACCAGCAGTTTTTTCACTAAAACAAGATTTTCTTCGTTGCTCCCGAAGGCCCCATCCGAAGATCTCGACCGTTCATTTGATCTAGATCAACGGCCCACGTTTCATCGCGTTCCCATCCATATTTCTTTCATCGGACCTTCCAAATGATTCCTTCAGAAGATCGCCACCATTGATCTCTTTCATGATCCAACGGTCCACATTCACTCTTCCTCCGCCCTCTCAGTCCCACCACCAAAGGCTGCCGATATCCTTCATTTTACCCTTTTTCCTTTGTAATTCGCCAAAACGTTAAACTTTTGTGTTTTACACTAAAGTTTTTTTCTTCAGTCTAACCTACTGCACTGGTGAATCTTGACCGTTGATCGCCACTGTCTAATCTAATCCATCGGTTCGGAACCGTTCTCGCACCAGACTTTCACCAGGCCAATTTTCTTCCATTCCGCAGCGATTTTCAGCCATTTTTCCCACTACTTCCACATTTCCATCACTGCGACACCGTTTCTTTGGCCCTCCAGAGCAATCCTCCTCCACCCCCATTGGATTTCTTAACATGTTATTGTGTTTTGCAAGGTTACAAATGGTGAAAATTGCTCTCTGTCTCACTATCACAAACAGGGTAATACGGGGCACAGAATGCCATTTTGCAGAGCCAGAGATAGCAGGAGAGACATACGGAAAGGGTTCAAAGGATGTTTTTATCCAAATTAGAGTTATTAACTCTGTTTCAAACCTTCCGGTGCCATTAAAGCCTGTGTATCCACAAACAGACCAGAAGAGAAGTTGCAAAGAGTATTAGTGGCAGTTCAAAGGGATTAAAAGCTCATTATTGAAGATTAAATGCTTTAATCCAGTGTTTAGAGGATGAATATACAGATTGAAGACCTTATGAATGATCCAGAAGGCCTAATAAGGCCTAAAGCACATGAAACAAGTCATATCAGTGATTCACATCAGTATAATGTTCCTTCCCAAGAAAGGACAAGTTCCCATAGTATTTCTTTTATTCTCCATCGAATTCCTGAGAAGATCACCACCCTGACAGAAGTCCTAAGATTGCTAGAGCATTAGTTACACAGTATGGAAGGCCATGAAAGTCATTTATCTGCCTTACTTGTCCCAGTGTACAAACAGAGTACAAACTGCTAGAGAGTACTTAAAGAACATACCTTTGAAGTTATTATCAGCCTGTCAAAGACCATTTATTCATCCAAAGAGTACTGAAATTCAATACAGGATATTAAAACAGAATGGGCCTCAAGCACTCTTCTTCCTCTGTTTTAATGATTCATTTAAAGTTCTATCTACCTCTACTGCAACATTTTCAGCTATAAGAACTCATGAGAAATACTTGTTGTTGGTTGGTTATCCATGGATTGTAAGCTGTTTCTTTGAGATAGAGTTTTGTGTGCTAGTTGTAAAATAGGCTGGGAGATTATTTCTTGTTGATATCAAGCTATTGGAAAATGATGTATGTGACTGGTGTTGCTCTTTAATATGACAAGCATGTTCATTGGATCCTGATCTAAATCAATGGTGATGTGTTCTATCTTTGTCAATGTTTTCCCTCTGTTATTCATCATAATTCATTTCTCTAATAAGAATTAGTAAACTAGCTTAGGATATACTGCTCAAAGTACCCTAATGCTTCCTACTCTTCTTATCTTTTATGTTTTCCACTGATTGTGTGATCTAAGAATAGATTCAAGATAATTTAACCAGTATAGTAGTTGGTTCTCCCTGCTTACTGATGTATGAATTTAGAGTTTGTTTTTAGATGTTCTTGTCTGGTTTTAGCTGAAAGAATTTGGATACTGGGAGATTTAAAGTTGGTTATGTCTCACTAGGGTCCTTTTCAAACAGTTTGGCCTTTCTAAGATCCCTTAAGGTGAATGTCAAAAGCACTGAAAGTTAAAATTATTTCTCTGATCTTAGGCTTCACTTTGTGTCAAATCTTAAATGTTTTCCATTGTCTGAAGAGTTAGCCTCATTAGGAGAGTGATCATAGACGGTTAAGGCATGCCCTGTCCCTAGATTTTCTCCTAAGTGGTCACCTTGGAAGTTTTCCTTGTCATTCGCCTTCATTTCCTTGTTGTTTCATCCCATACTATCATCTTTAGAGATCCTCCGTTTTAGATGACTAGCCCATTTGAAAGCCTTGGATATTGAATTGCAAGTAAACCCTTTTATGACCTCATTGCCCAATGGACTTGAGTTTTCTTTGAATTTTATCCCCATTGCCAAAAATCCTTCTTTGCTCACTTCTTTGTCTTACATTGAACCCTTCTTTCATGTTTCCCAAACAAACAAACAAAACAAGCAAACAACAACCCTTATGCCCTATAACTAGCCTAATACCTCATCTTGAGCCCAAATATATATATTTATTTTCCTTTATAGAGAGATCCCTCCAGGGAAAATTTTAAGAACCCCCCTAAATTTTTAAGTATAATAAATGGGCAAATCCCCATGATACATAGGAAAAATGAAACCACATGGGGCCAAGTGGGCCCAACCTAGGTTCGGGGATGGAATTTAGCAACCAATGATGTTCCTATCTTGGACAATGTGAGGGGAAAGGATTAGGCAATATTTTTTACTTCGATGGGTCAAATTGATCCTACTAGGCTCTAGCCTTGGGAACACCTATGCAAAACTTGATCTTAGAGCTAGGGCTTGAGGTATTTGAAGATTCCATCGTCGAAATTGGCCCAAATTATGAGGAGAGTGAAGGCACCCACCAATGTCGTTGCCTCTAGGAGATCAAAGTTTTCCTCTGGCTATATTCTTGGGAAATTGATGCCCTAGGTGACCTAATGGGGCTAGACCTAGGGAAAAATGGAAAATTGTGAAAAAGAGGGGGGGGGGGAATCATCACCCTTTTTGAGGTACTAGCGAATAATTCACTTGGGGATATGGAGTCAGGGGTGATAATGAACAATAATTCAGTTTCTTGATCATGGAGGCCCAGAAAGTCAACTTTGTCCAATGTTAGAGGAAAACGAAAAGTGACCTTCAAGAATTTATACTTCATACAAGTGGTGCAAGTTTATTGAGATAAAATGATCTCTAAGATATTTCATTCATCCAACAATGGCCCATACATTAAATAAGATAAATAGACACATAATTCCACATTTCCATCATGCAGCAATTAACCCTAGTTATAGTGAAATTCAATAGTATGCAACAACAACAAGAATAACGTTAAATTTTCACTCACAATGTTAGAGAGTATATCCAACCATCTTCACATTTGCAAAAGCAAATCTCCAAGATAAAAATAGCCCAAATCCATACATCAAAATGCATCCATCATCCAAAATAGTCCTCCAAGGAAAAATGTGAAGTTCTCTAAAGATAGAAAGATCCCAAATCAAGTGATGATACAAATGAATCCAACTAACTCCTATTTATACATTGATTAGGAGTTGGTCGGATTAGCTTATGGGCCTACATTAGCCCCTAAACATAAAATATTATGCAAGTAACCCTAAATTTTGGTGACAATCCCACCAAACTATCTCATACATGGAATAATAAGCCTCATAAGAGGTCAACTGATGTCTTAGGGCCTTCTAGGAGGCATATTGGGGTCCATGAGTGCCATAATGATGCATGGGACCCATCAAAAGTGTTGGACAAGGGGGTGGCCCCTTGTTCTCCAAACATTAAACTTGTGGTGCTCTCATTAAACTTGTGGACTGAAAGGGTTGTGTGTGGCCACCATCAACAAGTAGGTCAAGTGTTGTCTTGTTCATGATAGATTTGTTGTCAAAGGATTAACACCAATCCCTAGTTTTATTCCTTGTATCAGTGTGATTGTAAAGGGTCACGATCCATGGTACAAGAGCTCTAGCCTGTTGTATTGTAGTTTGTAATATAATGAAGAAGGGTTTGCACACTAACACTCCATGACATGCCCTAGCACTCTAGCTTACCTTGGAATTTCCTAACATGTAACCTTGCTACTCCCTCCTTATCACACCTGAAACTCACTGACACTCCCTATCAGACACTCTTATTCATTCATTACCGGGCATTTTGAACTAGTTCTCCCTTATGTTTCCATGGCACTCCCTAGCACGCATTGACACACCCTAGCATTTGGCACATCCTAGCATGTCGCCCTGGCACTCTAGCATTCCTTGGCACTAACTTGCGTACCTTTAAACTCCCTCCTTAGCACACCTAGAACTCGTTGATACTCCCTGTCACACACTCTTATTCATTCATTTCCATGCATTTGACACTAGTGCTCCCTTATTTTTCCTTGGCACTCCCAAACACTCCGCCCTGGCATGCATTGGCACACCATTTCCCTGGCCTCTAGCATGCCTTAACACTACCTAGCATGCCTTGAAGTCACTCCCTCCTCAACACACCTGAAACTCACTGACACTTCCTGTCACAAACTCTTATTCATTCATTTTTAAATATAGTTTTATCTATTATGTTATGATGAACTGTCTAGTGGAATATCCATGATAGTTTACGAATCACCCCAACATATATCCTTTATGCAAGTCACATGATGATATTTATTCACACTTATTTATCTCTAGTTGTCCCAACACAGTGCAGGTCATCACCACCACCCTTGCAAAATTGAACATGATAGGCTCGTGGTCCTATCTAAGCTTGGAAGAAAAATTCAAAACTTAGTTACACAACATGATGGAAGATTATTATTATTAAGGTTTCCCATGCTTTCTAATCGATAATATCTAGTGGGATTGGAACAACAACACATTTTGTTCACGATAAATATCCATGATAGTTTACGAATCACCCCAGCATATATCCTTTATGCAAGTCATATGATGATATTTTTTCATGCTTATTTATATCTTGTCTCGACACAGTGCAGGTCATCACTACCACCCTTACAAAATTGAACATGATAGGCCTGTGGTCCTATCTAAGCTTGGAAGAAAATTTCAAAACTTAGTTACACAACATCATGGAAGATTATTAAAAGGGTTTCCCATGCATTCTAATCAACAATATCTGGTGGGATTGGAATAACAACAGATTTGTTCACAAGAAATATCCATGATAGTTTACGAGTCACCCCAACGTCTATCCTTTATGCAAGTCATATGATGATATTTCTTCACACTTATTTATCTCTTGTCCCAAAACAATGCAGGTCATCACCACCACCCTTGCAAAATTGAACATGATAGGCTCATGGTCCTATCTAAGCTTGGAAGAAAATTTCAAAACTTAGTTACACAACATCATGGAAGATTATTAAAAAGGTTTCCCATGCATTCTAATCAACAATATCTAGTGGGATTGGAACAACAACACATTTTGTTCACGAAAAATATCCATGATAGTTTACGAATCAACCCAACATCTATCCTTTAGGCAAGTCATTTGATGATATTTCTTCACACTTATTTATCTCCTCTCCCAACACGGTGCAAGTCATGATCACCACCACCCTTGCAAAATTGAAGATGATAGGTTCGTGGTCCTATCTAAAACTTGGAAGAAAATTTCAAAACTTAGTTACTCAATGTCATGGAAGATTATTATAAAGGTTTCCCATGCATTCTAATCAGCAATGTCTGGTGGGATTGGAACAACAACACATTTTGTTCACGATAAATTCTAACAAAGATCACAATTGAATTGATAAAAAATAGTGTTTAGAAGACAAGATTCATCCTAAACCACAAAAATAATGGATTCTGGTAATTTCTCCACTCCCTCTTGGATGCCCTTGTGACTTCTTTGATGGTATTGCACAAGTTATCCCACCTAGATGCAAAGTGGGTGTGGTACTCTTCCTCTCCCAGTCTTATAGCGAGAAAGTAAGGTATACCCAAAGTTAAGGCTCCAACAACTGAGTTGATTCCATTGCTCTTTATACACTTCTGAAAACTACATCCATCAAAAGAGTCAAATCCCGATAGATCATGGGGGATTAAAAAATCATGATCAATTGGGTCAATAATTCATGATAGAAAACATCTACCTACATCCCATCCTATAGGACATCATAGATCCCCCCAACTATTTGGACTAGCTATCTTTCACACACATTCTCCAGGAGCTAAACACCACAACACACAAGCTTTCAAAAGAATCTCTCAAACTTCCCATCGATACATTTTTGATACTAGATTCCATCGATAGTATGGAGTATGACCAAATGATTATTCATGTCTAAGCTCGAAAAACAACCCAATGTAGATTGATGCATGCACATTCCAATCATGACAATCAATTTCTACATCTTCTCAAAAGAGAAAACAAGTAAATTTTTTCTTTGTTCACTTTACAACATAAACACCAATTTCACCCACAATATTAAGATAAGTTGAATGATATGACCGAAAAGGTGGGAGGAGTATTTTGTGGTGTATTGAACAGGACTAGGGGACACACATGTAGCATGGGTGGGTAGAAGTGGGATGTCCAAGCATGATTTAATAATATCTATAATCCACACATTAGAGAATGAGAATGGGGATTAAGACCTAATTTCATAGGGGCTAGGGGGCCTGGAGGGAAGGTAACAAGAGGAATTGAAAGAGGAACCCCTGATAGTGGTGATAAGGGGATTAGGGGCCCCATTATCACAACGAATAAGCCATTAACCCATAACCACTAAATTCCCTATCCCTTAACCCCGAAGCCATAATCTCTTAACCATACACATAACTCATAATCCATCAACCCCTTGATGCATTAAACCTCAAGCCATTAACTCCTAATGTAGAATCTATGAACCCCCTAAGCACTAACCCCTTATTCTCTTAACTCATGACCCTTAAACCTTAATCCATAACCCATAAACACCTTAAAACCTAACCCCTTAACCCTTAACACCTAAATCCCTTAATTATTAAGCCCTTAACCCCTAAATCCCTTTCCCCCCAAGCCCTTGGCCCTTAACTCTTAACCCTTGAAGCCCTTCACCGCTTAGTATCCAAGGTAAAAACAACACATCAAACCAAAAAAATAACCTCTTAGGAGAATCCTTCACCTCTAACTAAGAATATTGGTACCATTTGATTTTTAGAGAACTAGGTGTTGGTCTCGAGGGTGTGTGTTTGTGGGTAATGCCCTTATTAACATGTATACCAAATGTGGAACAACTGGATAATTTTCAAAACCTCAATAAGAATTGCTCACAATATCTACACTTCATGTTGACATGGAGCTTGTAGTGCTCTCCCACATAAGGAGTTGGCAATGAATAGATCACTCACAATGACGCAACCTCTTCAACCCTAATGCAGAAGGAGCTAACCCTTGATACAAGTATTTTGTTTGCTAAAAAAGCACAATTGTGTTAATGTAGAATACTATACATAAGAGAAAATAAAATGATATTATCCACATCAATGCTTGAAATAGCCTCACATTTGCCATGAGTGGTGAGCCAAGGGGTGAATGTAAGGCACTATTAAAGTTACATCATGTTTAAATTTCTTTTACATCACAAGATTGTTCTCCATTAGGGTTGATGCATCATCACAAGGGAGCATAACACCTTTTTGTGGGGGAGCGATTAAAGTTGTAACATGATCAAGTGACATACACCTCCAATGTAAATGACATCATTATATGTCTGTGTCAAGTAGTTAAAGAGGTTATTTATAAACAATAAATTTAGTACTTGAGCTTCATCTTTTCATGGCCTTGACACTAAGATGGATTTGTACTAGGAACACTTCATGCAAATAAGAGGGGGCCTTATTTTTAAACCCTCATACACACTAGAGCACTAGATGTTGCCTTTCAGATCCCCCTTGGTGGTTTCAAAGTGGGTTTACATTAGTGTCTAGTTGAAACTAATGACATCATGATATTCCTCTTCTCAATAACATATTCTAGCTTTGCCATATACACAACATTGAGTTATAGGATCACCTCATATGTAGATGCTCCATTTATTATGGATTCAAGGGATGTTCTATTTTCTTTTATCAAGATTTAGATGGTAGTTATCTACTTTCTTTCAATACATGTCTAACTATTTTTATGAGGGAGGTCCTTGGATTTAGATCTTTATATAAGACCTTATGTGGCCTTCCCCTTTTGAACTTTTCCGAGGGGGTCACCTCCTTCCATGTTGCCTTGCCTACTTAGGGCCAAAATTGACAAGCCAATATTCAAACTTCTTCAACTATCAAATTGGTGGGGCCTCATACCTCTTATTGAACCCCTTAATGAGACATTATTTCTCCAAAGAGACTGTTGAGGATTTCCCATTGCAAATCACAGGTTGGATGTCATAGGACTTGTTACCCCACTTTCTATATGAGTTTTTAGAGGATAAATTTAAATTTTGATTGACATATCAACCCTTGTGATTCTTGTGACATTAATAATTTTCCAATTAAAATATATGAATGACTGTATAATTGGTTTGACGACACCTTACCTTGGCCATCTAAGACACTAGGTGTAGGAAGATGTTCTTTAGCGATCACTTTAACTTGATATATATGATCTATGTATATATCTCTAATATGTATTATTTTTATTGTGATCACTTAAAAACTCTATTCTAACTCTTAAATGTTTTAGCCATAATTCCTATGCTAAATTATTCCATAGTATTTTATAATTTTACTCATAAAAATGTGTCGCCTTAATAATTTAAATATATAATAGTGATTTAAGTAATTACTACACATCCTATTTTATTATACCCTTATTTCCCTTGGTCAAATTTTAATTGCATAATTTCACAGCATATTCATTCATTTTAATTCCGATGTCCCGCCCTATGATTCCCGCCAGTAGGAAATCAATTATTTAATTCATAAAACAATGTAAACTACTCTGTTTCAATTTTATCACCGTGCTTTCATGTCGGGTTTTTGATCTATTAGTTGTGCAAGTTCATTGAACGAGCTTCAAGCTCT
This sequence comes from Pinus albicaulis, assembly GCA_034641835.2. Classification (NCBI taxonomy): domain Eukaryota; kingdom Viridiplantae; phylum Streptophyta; class Pinopsida; order Pinales; family Pinaceae; genus Pinus; species Pinus albicaulis. Next base: position 773,802,966 of record CM076576.1, on the reverse strand, counting down.
TTTTCTGCACAAGCTTAACCCAACTCGACCCTCACATCAAATGACAAGAAAAAGAAATGTATGATGAATCACTTGGCAAGCAGATTACATGGTCATGATATGGTGGCCCACTGTTGATGACGCTCTCAGAATCACCCATCTGGAAAATTTTTTGAAGGGGGCTCACAATTCCTTCTATGGGGTTTTTTTATTCTTCCATGGATCTGGTTCCTCAATTGCTTTTACTTTTGGCCTCTCCTCACACATCGCTCTTGTTACCTTAAAGTTTGACCAGGTATGTACACACTTTCTCTAAATCCTCCTGAATGAAAATATAATTCGATTTTTTAGGGTGTATGAAATTGCAATGATTTCTGTTTGCTACTCTTCGAAAATGAATCTTAATGAATGTCGTATAAACTCAAGATTTCGATCTTTACTATTTATTGAGGCACCTCTGCTGATAGCGGTAGAACTGTTCCAAAGTGCCATGCACTTTTTCTCCAAGCAGTTCTTCAATATTGAAAGCTTCAAATGTGTTGTAGTTTCTTTTGCCGTGGAATCCCTATCACTTCTTCTTAGACTGACATGGTATCGTGCATATTGCACGATAGAAATGAGAGCACATAAGTGCCATAGAGGAGCTGATATAACCAAGCATCTCTGCTATGCAGACTTATATTTCAGATCTTTCAAACTTCCAAGTTCGTTACCTTTGAGAGACGCAGGACTTCTGTGACTGACATGAATCCAGTTGAACCTCTGCTCTGAACGAAGATTAATTCTGTTAAACAAAATGAAAAAATCTCCATAGCTTGATGCCAGAAGCTATCTTGCTTACGAATGTAACCCAAAAAAGTCTATACTCAGTGTGTACCCACTGTAACTAAAAGAAACTTTAACTGGTTGGCTAAGAAGTGTATAAGCTGATGTGGATTGAGCAAATCAAGGGTCTCATATAGAGGCATATATTCTACATAGATGCATTTTTATGCCATTATCCACAATAATGATGAGCCTTGATGATTCATTGTCCTATGACTCCTTTGCTAGACTCCTTTTTTATGGAGAAGATTGTCAACATACAATCTATGGCCATGACTTTTCCACCACTTAGATTGGAAGCAAGCCTTATCATCAGAACTTCCAAAAACTTTGACAGAATGCCATGACTGATTTGAACAGCAATGCATATCTCAATTCTTCTTTCAAGGCTGACTGAACGTATGTATATTAATAATGGTCTGCCTGAAAATATGATGTCATGCCAATTGAAAACTATATTGAAGAGGGATAGGAGGACACACTTCCTGCAGAATATATGATTCCTCAGAGTCATAACAGGAGTAAATATAGATCAGCTTACATGCCTGAGATGATGTTTATAATATCCCGAACCTATACCCTGATTGCCATAACTTGTATATATATATATGGTGTAGCCATACTTTTCACGTGTTGAGAACTTGAGATTGCAAAGGGAGAACCATACAAGATGTTCACATAGACTGTGGTGCTGTTTCAATTGAGAGTAAACTAGTAGGAACCAAGATATAAGAGATTGAGCAATGCCTTCTTCAGAGGAACCGAGCTAACTGAGTGATACCATATATGATACTGCACTAGGACAGAGATTTCCCTGTCATAGTGATAATTCTTAGAGGATGAGATCCATTCAAGGATCACAGAGAAACACGGCCTGTTGATGATATGATTTTTTCGAACAATCACTTTAACCCTTCAAGCAGGGAACCATAGTGACAAGACCTTATCACAGAGGATTTCTATCTTCAAAACGAAGTATTCTTAAAGGCACACTGAAAGAGTCAAACTAAAGAGAATACTGAACTGCTGATACAAACAGTGATCATAGTGATCATGCCCAGAAGACCTAGGATTTGGTATCCATGTGTTATGCCCAGGACTGTGACTTTATGGTCGAGAAACTCTGCTTCAAATATAATGAAGATACAGTCTAAATGGAACTGATAAATAATCCTTGGAAAATATATTACTGGAACATACCTTGATGACTTTCAACTTTCGCTCATGATATTTGAGTTGCTCTTGGATTGGACCCCATGTCCATTGATTAGGGCTAGTAGAAGGCCTTAAGAAAATACCACAGATTTGACATTCTTGATCCCTAACACAGAGGGATAGAGGTACCAATGAAACTCTTCAGATGCTTCTGAGTGATTGCAATCTCTTTGAGCTTGGGATTGTTCTCTCATGTGCTCTGATTCCATGTTAATTTTGGAAACATGTTCTTTTCTTAGGATAGTTACTTCATTCAATCATGAGCCCATTAATCCATTATCAATTACATTAAACAATATATGAAAGTAACTAACAAAAGTGTTGAGAATTAGGTAGGGCAAGAGTTAATGAAAATTCTCATACATGATAGTTGTTTGAGTTACTTCTTACTTATCATCTTCGTTCATTATTATGATTACGTTTAAAACATCAAACAACCATAAAAAACAATAACATCGGTGACACAATAGTTAGGTTCTAAGCCAGGGCTAAAACCCCTCCTCTTGAGGGGAAAACCCGCAAATCTCTTCTTATAGATTCTTCACCTGATGACTACAATGACCATGACAAACCTTGACCTAAACTGCCTCTCCTAGACCAAGACACAATCATCCTCCTTTGTAGCACCATGTAGCACCGTGTAGCATATTCCATCATCGAGAGTTCTACTGAACATCATCTTTGTACTAATCATCACCATGATTGTATCATGGTTGAGCTGGCCTTCTTTTACGCTGTGTATATCTTGCACTGTAACAATGTCTTCTCTCTGCACTCCTTGCAGAGACCTTTATCACGCTGTAGAACTTAACCAATATTTTAAGACCCAAGACAGAGATATACTAAAGCTCTTTTATGTTCGCTAAATAGTCTTCCTTCTTCGCATCATATCACAGACCTTAACCGCGCCTTTTTCTCCATATGCACTGAAGTAGAATCCAAACTGTGATAAGTATCCGAACTGTGGAACCTATCCAAAAGCTTCAGAAGATATCTGAATTGTATACTCAGAGGTATCCGCATTGATTTCTTCAGTTGTGACCACATACCATATGAGCAAGCCGACCATATAGCTGTGAGTGAGGCCGACTAGATAATGTTTATCTCAGCATTGATGAGGTACTTCATTTCCTACATTTTGAGGCTTGTTTTTCATCATTGCATTGAGGACTGTTGTGAGATTCTTTCACAAGATCTTGGAGCATATAGCTAGAGTAGATTTGACACTTAACTCAAACCTAATGAACATCAAGAAGAAGTCCATCTACTTAATAAAATATTTCTCATGAAACCCATGAAGCAAGTACACCAAAAATACACTTATTATCTTTGTCTTCTTCTTTTCATAAATACATAATTACATAGCCAACATGAAGACCAACCTAGTTACACTTTTCAACAGAAAGAACATTAATGAGAAATGCTGAAGACAAGCCAAGATAGAAGAACAAGAGAATATGGCACAAGTGAGGGAAAAACCCCAAAATGGGGAAAACCCTTGAACAATTTTTCTTATTATTCAAATCAAATGTACAATAGAGAGAGAGAGAGAGAGAGCTGATAGAAACATTATTGACTTGCCAAGGTGATGATTAGTATCATTGTCCAAATGCCAGAGACATGATTCAGAATTCTGCCTTTAAACATCAACAATCTTATTCTGTCCAGATTAGTGGTCAAATGTAGTCAAAGCTTTTCCTCAGTGCTGACCTGATTTAGATATGAACTGAGTTTTGGTTAGGGTATGATATGATACATTTGGTTGAATCAAGAGATTGGATTCTCGATTCCTCCAATCGTGGTGATTTCATTCTACAGAGGGAATTTGCACAAGGTTCACCACATTCCTGGGTGATGGCCCATCCCTAACCCTCCATCTCCCTTTTCCACTTCAAAATACTTCTTGACAAGCAAAACTAGGTGTTCAATAGGCTATATGTTCAAGATTCCATGGAGGAAGATTAAGCTAAAGGCATGGGCAATAATGGCTTCACCAAAGAAGATGACGACATGTGCCTTTCCAATTCAAAAATTAGCGAACAAGTAGATAAGAGAGCAAGAATACATTGATTACGACAAGGAAATCAAATCTCCTAAGATCGTAGGTGGTTGCCAGCCAGATGCTCTAGCACAGATGGATTGTGATGATCCAGTCATCCCTAAAAATTCTAGAGACCCAAAACGGGCTTGGGATTTGCCTCAAAAAGGGCCTGGGATTTTCCTGGACCCATATTCCCAAGAGTCTCAAAGCAAAGAAATTGGATCCTGAAGAGATGACCGTGCACTCGGACGAGCAGGATTAAGGCTCTGTTCTAGAGGAGAAGCTTCTAGAGGCTACTAAATCCACTCAAGAGGTAGCTAACAAAATTTTATTTTTATTGTTTAATTATAGGAATCGTTGCAAGAAACATTCCCATGAGGGACTTCTATTGGCTTAGGTGACGGGTCTGAATGGTAAATATTCTGCCAAAATGGTCTAGGGCTTTCGTGTTATGCCATTTGGGTGGCACGAACCATAGTGACAATGAAACCTAGTGGTTGGGATAAACTCTTTTGACCTCACTAGTGAACGAATCTTACCTTGGGTGTCCTAGGTTGATCAATTAGGCTTAATAGCATTCTCATTTGCTCACTATTTTAACTGTTTCTTTGTTTTCGATCCTTCTTTCTTTGCCTTTTCTCATAATTTTAATTCCTTGCTGCCCTATTAAAATTTTATGGTTACTAGTGGAGTGTATTTTTTCTTTTGGTGTCATTAATCTAGGATGTTGTAAACACATCTTTCTTTTCATATGTGCATTTTATTTAGCATGAAACAAGTGGAAAATAAACATTAAAATGGATTTTGCCCTGTGTGGCTTGACCTTTCAGGCATGGGAAAAGTAGATAAAGGATTATATTGACTATAGTTGATGTTGTTTTTGTGATTGATGATCTCAAGTTGAATGAAATGTATAGATTGAAAGATGGCATCATAGATCAAATGAAAATGGGATCTCAAAAGCTAAAAGAAAAGTTGATAGACTCAACCTAGAAAGTGGAGCAATCAGGCAAGAGTGTAAGATTTTGACCAAGATTCAATTAAAGCTATGCAAAATTGTGTTAATAGTGAATTCACCAAGGTTTTTTCTCCCAATGTAGGATCATGCTTGAGATAGAATCACCACAGGAGAGTTCTTAGGAATCCATTCTTGAAATTCTCTTAACTTGCTTGTACCCACACCATAGAGAATTCTAGGATGATGTTCCTTCCATGGAGCACTCTTTGATGCTCCATAGACATAAAATGATGCCACACTTAGGTTCTTGCCTAGCCATCTCGGTCAAATCTTTGTCATATTCGCCCAAAACAACATACTTGCCCTTAGGGCCTCGATCAATAATTTTTTTTGGAGACTTATGAGTTGCTTGTATAGCACTTATGAGATTCTTCAAAGAAACTTCAAGATTATTAAATGAATATTGTCGAAACCATTTATCTCACGTGAATGCAAGAAGTAAATTTTCCATAGACCCAAAGGAATCTACATATTCTTTCATCAAATGCTCTTTCTCAACTATTTGATGTTTAATCTCTTTTGCCACTTCTGGAGCTGATACCATTGCTCCCTAAGCCATTTTTGTTTTGCATTTGGGAAATTGATACTATTGTTTCTTGTTTCTAAAACAATAAATTGTGTATTCAACTCCTTCTGCACTTTTTGTTGCTCTTTTTTTGCAATCCTGAATGCATGTCCAAATTATGAGCCTTTCTATAGTTTCAAATTCTCATCCAAAGGAAATTTCAGATTATTTGCAGCTTGTTGATGCACCTTCCCTATTTGTTTCCAGTCCATCTCATTCATCCTTCAACATCAACAGTGTAGGTTCATAACCCACTGAGATCATGCAGTGCTTCTTCACCATCAACATGTTCAACATATCCAGTAATCATTGTATTTTAGGAAAAGTCCCTCTGTTCAAACATATTATCAAAGACTAAGCATGCCTCTTCTATGCTGCCACATTTGGCATACGGGTCAATAATATAATTTGGCATACAGGTCAACAAGAGCATTCTCCACAAAAATATTTGAGTCCAGCCTAACTTTAATGATGATTATATGGAATTGCATCCTAAACTAGTGCATGCTGCAAAAGCAGTGGAAAAGGTGAAATTATCCACTTTCATCCCATTCTATTGCATCTGATTGAACAATTTGAGTGACTCCTCACAAAGACCATTCTGAGCAACAATTTGAGCGACTCCTCACAAAGACCATTGTGAGCATATTCTTCGTAACAGAGAAGACCTTAACAAGTTGATCCTTCACCATAGCTAACATTTCTATATCCAACCTCCGAGCAACATAGCTCTAAGCTGACATTTCTATACCCAACCTCCCAACATCAAATTGGTTAACTCTTGATAATTCCCTAGTGTTAACCCTATGCCAAAATAGGGGGTAACACAGGCTCCAACTCAGAGATGTTCTCTTCTTGGGAGTGCATGAGAGTCTTAGAATTTTGTCATGTATATATGGGAATGGCCTCCCCTTCCAGTAAAAGCACCACACAATTTTGTCTTTTACAAAGCAAAAGACAAGTCCTCTATTTATGACAACATGAAATCAAATTTAGTGATCAAGGGAGCTTATTCATGCCACATTGTTACTCAAAGGAGTTTATTCCTTTCCTACCCTACTGTGGCATGTGCAAAATGAGGGTGCTACTTGAAATCATTGATCCAGTGCAATGACCTTAAAACTTCACCATAGAATGTTTTCTTTCGATATGCTTAGTTATCATGCAAAATAATGAAACATTAAAATTCCAACATTCATAGGCTGGGTTTTCTATCACTGATGGGTTGAACAAGAATTTGGGTACCTGCAAATCAGCGGTACCTTCAAAGTTCAAACACATGTAAGTGTTGACATAAGCTACTACAGGATCTGTCCATCCAAGATTGCATAGGATTGTAATAATTATTTCTCATTAACTTTGCATGATGTCATAGGACTTGTTACTCCCTTCTTTGCATGATCAACTGTTTGATGAATCATATGCATTCCTAGAGTTTCAATTTGAAGGAAATTTGCATGTTAGCCAATTTTCTCAATATGAGAAAAATCATTGTGCAGAGATGGATAGATAATTGTTTCTCGAGAGTTATCATTCTGAAATTTAGGTATTCAATTCCTTGTCTATTAATAAGATTTATACATCTACGATTAAATATTTTATTAAAAGTTTGGATAATTCTTCTGTCCACATCTCTATATGCTTTGCAACTCATAACATGTTCGAAATGCCCTTGTTTCCATGATAAAAACACATACATTTCATTAACGATTATGTTTGCTTGGCATGCATTTCATTTATTTTTGGTCGTTTTGTTGTTTTCAAGGTTTTCTTTTCATGTCTCTGGGTTTGATTTGGAATTCTCCAGAAAAACAAGAATTCTGAAAAACATAGTCACTAAATCTCTCCTGAATTGTTGCAATATGGCTCTGCTTTTAAAGATCACCCTTGCTGGATTCAACATAGGTGTTCGGGAGAAATTAAAATAAACAAAGAATATGTTAATTCAGGAAACATGTTCTTTGCTTAGGATAGTTACTTCATTAAATCATGAGCCCATTAATCCATTATCAATTACATTAAACAATATATGACAATAACTAACGAAAGAACATAAATGAGAAATGCTAAAGACAAGCCAAGACAAAAGAACATAAATGAGAAATGTTGAAGACAAGCCAAGACAAAAGAACAAGAGAATATGGCACAAGCCAGGGAAAAACCCCAATATGGGGAAAACCCTTGAACAATTCTTCTTATTATTCAAATCAAATGTACAACAGAGAGAGAGAGAGAGAGAGAGAGAGAGAGAGCTGATAGAAACATTATTGACTTGCCAAGGTGACGACTAGTATCACTGTCCAAATGCCAAAGACATGATCCAAAATTTTGCCTTTAAACATCAACAATCATATTTTGTCCAGATTAGTGGTCAAATATAGTCAAAGCTTTTCCTCAGTGCTGACCTGCTTTAGATATGAATTGCGTTCTGGTTAGGGTTTGTTGTCCTATGACAACAAACCCTTTTCACTCCTCTAAACATTATTACAAGGTTGCGGCTTCCCCTTTCAAGTCACTGTCCACAATCTAAGGCTAGTTAGAGCTATAGTTATAACCTTCCACAGCTGGTTAGGGCTAGATGCAGCCCTCCACAGCTTCCTGATGGCAGCAACATAACTGTGACCACATATCTAGCCTGTATAGGGTTGTGAACTGATTGAAACAACTTCCTTGGAGTTGCAACAATCCTTCTCTAGAGGATTCGCACAATAGGCAGCTCTAAGCTATCCACAGGTCTACGACTGACTTGAGGATGGATATTGGTCTGTGGGAGAGGGTTAATAATGCCTAGATTAAGCATCATCTAACCCATATCTGCTCGGCGTCTTGTCTAAGGAGCTTGGTATATTGTGAGGAGGGAAATCATGTAACGAAACCCCAATACATCTCTACTGAGATTGTCCTGAAACTAGCAGCAGTCTACCCATAGCTTCCTCGGCACTACAACAACCAAATAGACTCACTCAAAACAGACCTAACCTCTGTGTTTAGCCATTATCCCCACTCGGCTGCCTCAGAGATGCAAGAGAGATTTTTGATGCCTCAAATGGGTTGGGAGAGAATCCTTATATACAATTTAGAAGAGAAGCAGACTTTGATATTTTGGAGGCAAATTCAAAATTTGAATTTTCAAATTTCCTGCCTAAATAAAATCATGATTTATAGAATTTATTTTTGAATAAACAAATATTTTCCTGATCCAAATTTGACAATATTTAGATTGAGAAGAGGAATTCAATGGGATTATAATCTCCATCAACTGAGCAGAGCAAAGTGGAATTTGGCTCTAGTTGCCAATTTTAACACTCCCTCTCAACTAGGGAGAATTCCACCTACCAATCCATCTGCTGCCATTGGTCATCATGCCATCTTGAACCATCTCTGCTATGCTCTACTCTGCTCTGCTGAACAAAGATGTGAATAATAAAGAAGAATTGATCGAGAGTGAGTCATAAGACTTTGCCACTCTCCATTGACAGAAGTCAGTCCGAAGGTAGAACCTAAATTGATCCCAAATCAAGTAGATAAACACCATGCATCCTAGCATAGGGAGTACGACAGTATGTGATGCGTCCATCGGTAGTGCTATGGTCCCTAACCAATTTTTCCAAATCATTGGCCATATGAGAGGAATTCCCATGTGTCCCGGACTACATGGGTAGGATGTTGCAGGAACACCAACAGGGAAAGAATATATCACATCCTACACGGAATCACACATAGGGATAGGAGAATCCACATCCCACAAACACACATCACAATGATATGTAGGGAAATGATGAACCGCATCCTACAAACACATATCACAACCATATGTAGGGAAAGGATGAACCACCTCCTACACGGATGCAAAACACCAAGTGTAGGGAAAGGACGAACCACCTCCTACATGCATGCAAAAACACCGAGTGCATGCAAAACAACAATAGTAGGAAGAAATCTACACGTGGGGAAGGGACGAACCACATCCCACCGACATGTCAACTATCAATTGTAGGGAATGAGCATCCTACATATGGGGAAAGGATGAACCACGTCCCACCGACATGTCAACATATGCCTATATGCATCTCTCACTGGGGTATCCACAGGAGAAGGTGAACCACTCATCCTGCTCATATGCCATAGGAGAAGGTGAACCACTCGTTTTATGCATATGTCACCAGCAGTAGGGGAAGGTGAACCACTCACCCTACACCCATGTCAACCATCATGGGGTATCACAGGGGAAGGTGAACCACTCACCCTGTACACAACGCACCACTAGGGGAAGGTGAACCACTCACCCTATGGTCGCTCATAGATCAATAAGTACCCCAAGCCCCCAGGAACTCTTGGAGCTCAATCTTCAGCCAAGAATCCCTTCATATAGGGAATGGTGCCAAGCTGCTTTCTAAAAATCAAAACTAAATTAATGGGAGCCTCATAGCTCCATACAGCAGCCTGCAAACATATTGACTTACAGCAGAGATCTAGTCAACATTTAGGAATCCTTAGCTTCTTGTACATATAGATAGAGAAGATATTTGACTGATCTTACTCCCTCTTACACAGGGAGATCATAGCCTATATTTGTCTTTCCAGGGTGCATAGTGTCCATCAGACAATCTATGATATCTGACCACTCAAACATGCGATAAAACAGAAGTGTCCTCTGCTTAACCATATACAGTGGTATGTGAAATATTTCTTCTGCAATATATAATGATAGTGAGCACAAATGGCTTACTGCAATAGAGTGGCTTCATAGAAATTCATGCTTGCTGTTTCATGCATTCAGCTGCAATGCTGCTTCCAGAGAACAGACATCAGCCTTTGATTTGTGATACAAATAAATGAAGATGGTCACCAGGAGATATAGTACTTTTCCTTTTATTAGACCAATAGTGAACTTCAGATCATACTTGATCTTTAATAAGCAACTATCCAATATATATGTATGAGGTTTATCCTTAAATTGTATTAAAGCCTTTGTATCAAGGCATACATCAGCTATCCAATATATATGTGTGAGGCTTATCCTTAAATTGTCTTAAAGCCTTTATATCAAGGCATACATCAGAGTTGACTATGATTGGGTTCAATAGCTACTCTGTTTTGTGCTTAAGGACAAATCTAGGTCTTCCATTAAATCCCTCTTATTTGGACAAATGTTATCGATAGCTGAGCCCAATCATCATAGCTCCCTCTAAAGCCTTGCATTGGTAATCATCATGAGCTACCCAGATTAGAGATGAGACTTACATGAGGTAATTGCATGGGACAATAGAGTGGCTTCATAGAAATTCATGCTTGCTGTTTTATACATTCAACTGCAATGGTGCTTCCAGAGAACAGACATCAGTCTTTGATTTGTGATACAAAGAAATGAAGATGGTCACCAGGAGATATAGTAATTTTCCTTTTATTAGACCAATAATGAACTTCAGATCATACTTTATCTTTAATGAGAAGCTATCCAATATATGTGTATGAGGCTTATCCTTAAATTGTCTTAAAGCCTTTGTATCAAGGCATACATCAGCTATCCAATATATATGTATGAGGCTTATCCTTTGGAAAAATGTTATCGATAGCTGAGCCCAATCATCATAGCTCCCTCTGAAGCCTTGCATTGGTAATCATCATGAGCTACCTAGATTAGAGATGAGACTTACATGAGGTAATTGCATGAGACAATAGAGTGGCTTCATAGAAATTCATGCTTGTTGTTTTATACATTCAGCTGCAATGGTGCTTCCATAGAACAGACATCAGCCTTTGATTTGTGATACAAAGAAATGAAGATGGTCACCAGGAGATATAGTACTTTTCCTTTTATTAGACCAATAGTGAACTTCAGATCATACTTGATCTTTAATGAGCAGCTAGCCAATATATATGTATGAGGCTTATCCTTAAATTGTCTTAAAGCCTTTGTATCAAGGCATGCATCAGCTATCCAATATATATGTATGAGGCTTATCCTTAAATTGTCTTAAAGCCTTTGTATCAAGGCATACATCAGAGTTGACTATGACTAGGTTCAACAGCTACTCTGTTTTGTGCTTAAGGACAAATCTAGGTCTTCCATTAAATCCCTCTTATTTGGACAAATGTTATCGATTACTGAGCCCAATCATCATAGATCCCTCTGAAGCCTTGCATTGGTAATCATCATGAGCTACCCATATTAGAGATGAGACTTACATGAGGTAATTGCAACATCAAACTTCTAAGAAGCTTTAGGTCAAAGAAGAGAATGCGGAAGACCTTATTCAATCAGAGAGAAGAGATATCTACCAATATATCAAATTACCGAATTCATGAAGAGGAGGGGTCATTTTATATTGAGACCATTCATTATAAGATCCTTGCTTAGAGCAACCAAGGATGTCAGGGATCTGTAGTGCACATTTATTGAGGCACCTCTGCTGACAGGGTTAGAACTGTTCCAAAGTGCTATGCACTTTTTCTCCAAGCAGTTCTTCAAGATTGAAAGCTTCAAAGGATCTGTCCATCCAAGATTGCATAGGGCTGTAATAATTATTGCTCATTAACTTTGAAAATTATCCTTTGCTACCACTTGGGAGTACATAATGTTGTTATGTTCTGTCCCTCATGAAATATTGTCTCCATGGGATAATATAGCATGTTGTTTTGGTAACTCTGTATCAGGGAACGTGAGTGATAGACACATATCAACCATTGTGGGATTAGATCCTGTTGTCTTGGGCACATAATTTCTTTTGAAAATTTGCATCCACGCCTCTATCAATCCATGCTTTGCCATTATCTATTGCATTAATTATATAACATCCAGTAGAAAATTTCCAACCCAATGGTTGTTGAGACTCTATATTCACTGTTTTTACAGAGCTAGAAGCGTTTTGAAAGAATTTGTCATGAATAGTAATTTTCCCAGTTAACACCTACACACCAAGGCTATTGCTTCTAGTAGATAATTCTGTCCTTGTCTTCAAGAATTTAGAACCAATTTCCTTCACGTTGAAGACATTACTCAAATATAAGTCTATTATAAGCATAGATATTTCACTAGCCAAGATCATGAAAATGGCATCCAATATGTCAATGGTGGATATTCAAAACTTCCAAACCATTGTTTCACTAGGATACTGACATTGTTTTAGATTGTATGAAACTGAAATTCCTTGAATGCAACAGAATTGGTAGCACCTAACTCTTGCAATCATCAAGACAGAAATTCAAGATGGAATCGAATCTCATGATCTTTTCCATACACAGATTCTTAGGATAAAGGTTGAGAAAAGACTTAATGAGTAGTGAACTTTCAAGAATCAAATGTTGCTCCCTTAGATTCAGAGAAATGCTCAGAAACATATGCTAGTATCACTTGCAGTGGTTTTATATTAAACCCAACCTCTAGGTCTATAGTGTCACCATTTTTATCATTTATAGATGTAGAGACAAACAACCATTCCAATGTTTTCTTCAAAGGATGTCATGCCTTCAAGATATTTTTATTGTCAAATTGGCAAGGTCTCCTATGCATATGTGGAAGTCACGGTGCTTGCAAAAGGAGGTGAACTAGAATGCATTAGTTACAAGCTTGGCATGAAACCTATATTGCTTCCTAGAGGCCAAGAGTAATATAGATAGAGTATATATTAAAGGATGTATATAAATCATTCTAAAAGTTTTTTATACTAGTCTACCTTGTTCTACTATGTTGAATATTATAAATTTTTCTTTATTTAACTATCGAGGCTAATGATGATTGTTCACATCTGTTTGCCCTTTACCAATTAAATTCTGTTGAGAATTTGAACTCCAATTTCTGTGGTTGCATAATCATTGAAAATGGGTACCATAATGCATGCATATTGTAGTATAGGAATGCCATTAATGTGAAATAGCAAAAATAGATCACAAAATAGCAAGAAATGAATGACTTCAATACAATGTGTCCTTTAGTTGTGAAGAGTAGTCATTGGCATATTTTTTTGGCGTTGATTTCTTTGGTATAATTGTACTGCAAATGGGAATCTCTTGTCAATATAATATAGTGGTTGGACAATGCCTAAAAGATCTCCTGCTAGTGGGGATTATATTCTTTAGAAACCAGTAAAATTGGTGTCTGAGATGAACTCTTCAGTTGTTGGCAGTGTCATAGAAATTCATGCTTGCTGTTTTATACATTCAGCTGCAATGGTGCTTCCAGAGAACAGACATCAGCCTTTGATTTGTGATACAAAGAAATGAAGATGGTCACCAGGAGATATAGTACTTTTCCTTTTATTAGAACAATAGTGAACTTTAGATCATACTTGATCTTTAATGAGCAGCTAGCCAATATATATGTATGAGGCTTATCCTTAAATTGTCTTAAAGCCTTTGTATCAAGGCATACATCAAAGTTGACTATGACTAGGTTCAACAACTACTCTGTTTTGTGCTTAAGGTTAAATCTAAGTCTTCCATTAAATCCCTCTTATTTGGACAAATGTTATCGATAGCTGAGCCCAATCATCATAGATCCCTCTGAAGCCTTGCATTGGTAATCATCATGAGCTACCCAGATTAGAGATGAGACTTACATGAGGTGATTGCAACATCAAACTTCTAAGAAGCTTTAGGTCAAAGAAGAGAATGCGGAAGACCTTCTTCAATCAGAGAGAAGAGATATCTACCAATATATCAAATTACCGAATTCATGAAGAGGATGGGTCATTTTATATTGAGACCATTCATTATAAGATCCTTGCTCAGAGCAACCAAGGATGTCAGGGATTTGTAGTGCACATTTATTGAGGCACCTCTGCTGACAGGGTTAGAACTGTTCCAAAGTGCTATGCACTTTTTCTCCAAGCAGTTCTTCAAGATTGAAAGCTTCAAAGGATCTGTCCATCCAAGTTTGCATATGACTGTAATAATTATTGCTCATTAACTTTGAAAATTATCCTTTGCTACCACTTGGGAGTACATAATGTTGTTATGTTCTGTCCCTCATGAAATATTGTCTCCATGGGATAATATAGCATGTTGTTTTGGTAACTCTGTATCAGGGAACGTGAGTGATAGACACATATCAACCATTGTGGGATTAGATCCTGCTATCTTGGGCACATAATTTCTTTTGAAAATTTGCATCCACGCCTCTATCTGCCATTTTTTTTTTTTTTTTTTTTTTACTGTATGGGCTCATTTTGTACCATGCTTATCATTTTAATTATTTAAAGTTGATGTCCAACGTTGGCAACCTTCCTAATGAATCGAAATTTGAAAATATAGTTTACAGTCTATTATCTCTTCATCGATCTCCCAATTCAAGAAAGTTACAGGACTGTAGGAGAGATGGGATAGAACTAGATGAACTGGTTTAATTATAGAGACTGCATTTTTCCAAAGGATCTTGGCATTAAAACAACACTTCAAATCCCTTTTATGTGGAATGGTGCCTATATAGTATATATACTTGGTCTCTATTTTATTAATGTATGAATAGATAGAAGAATGGAAACAAAATGTAACATCTTCCTTTGCCAAATTAGCTCTATGAAAAAGAAAATTAAATCGGGAACATCAAGATTGTTAAATGTTTTAGTTATCAGAACACTAAAATATTCAATGAGCAATCTAGGAGATTGCCTTGATTGTTGCAGGTTCTTTAGGCAATACTTCCTCCTCTTTGTGATACATCAGATGTCGTTGGCACTTTTTAAATTCATAGCCTCATTGGGTCGAAACATGATTGCCTCACAAACATTTGGATCATTCACTTTTCTCATTGTGTTTGTTCTTGGAGGGTTTGTGGTATCAAGAGGTATTTGACATTATAGTATATGCAAAGATAGTTATTTACTCCAAAGAAATATACTTTATACTAATATTGAGCTTTTCAACTAGAACTCGAGTTACAAAATTGAAAAAATGGTTCCTTTTATTCATGTTTCTAGAACAGAGAACATACCTAGCTGGTGGATTTGGGCATATTGGTGCTCACTGATGTCCTATGGCCAAAACACCAGAGTGGTGAATGGATTTCTAGCTCCTAGATGGGAGAAAGTATGTGTTATCATGTACTGATAGAGTTTCCTATAATCATAATCCCAGGAAAGAAATATTGAATATTTCCTTTCCTCTAAATATTTCATCTTTGTGCATCCTGTCAGTAACAGCTCCATTGAAACACTTGGACGTGCTATCCTAGAATCTCATGGATTATTTGTTGAAGTTAAATTTTATTGGACTAGAATTGGAGCATTGATTGGGTTCTGTGCACTTTTCAACATTCTGTACACTGTTGCTTTAGCATGCCTCAACTATAAGTATGACATTCCACTATAAGGTTTGGTTTCCGCTACTATTTCTCTCACCTAAAATTATCTTAAGAGTGAGATATAATAAATTCTCCTCCAATTACAGCTTTAGTGAAATCACAGGCTGTTATATCTGAAGAGGTTATTGGAGAGAAGCAAGCAAAAGGAGCAGGAGAAAGAAACCAATAAAAAAAACATCGTTCTGTTCAACTGACATCACAATGAAGGTCTAGTGGTAAATCGAGCTCTCCAGAAATACTTTAGTAGTTCCCAATATTCAATCTACTACTCACAGATTAAAGTACAATGTAAATGGATATGGTGCTAATTGTAACTGATTAAAATATTTGATAGAGAATTAAATGAGAATATCTATTGCCCCAGTCGTCCCCTCACGCCCCCTTCACGCCCCCTTCACGCCCCCTCCCGTCCCCTCACGCCCCCTTCACGTCCCCTCCCGTCCCCTCACGCCCCCTCGACCCCTCCAGATGGGGAAACGTCCCCCTTGACGTCCCCTCCAAATTTTCGAAAATTGGGAGCGTCAGGAAACGTCCCCTAGAAGTCCCCAAGACCCCGAATCGCGGGGGGGGGGGGCGAGGATTCTAGACCCCTTAGGGGGGGGGGGACGAGTCCCCGTGTAACACTGATTTTTAGTCTCTGAGTTTTTCACTGCATCACATTCACTCAAATTAGCAATGACAGATTACGAAACTAAAGACATTGTAGAGCTAAAATTCATGTTCCAACAAAGTTCTACTATGCTTGGGTGTTAGATATTTAGATCAAATAATTAAGACTTGTAATAGCTCACCTTGTGGAAGGTAAAGGTTCTATTGAAGTAGAAACTTTTTTAGTCTCTGATTTTTTCAGTGCATCACTTTCACTCAAATTAGCAATGACAGATTTTTCAAACTTCTTAGAATCTGTCAATAATGAAACATTCAGATCCTGGACATTTTCAAGAGTAAAAATATCAGTGCCAAGTGATTTCCTAATTTGTGATCCACTATTATGATAGTGAGTGGCTTGTTCACATGCCTTTTCAACTTGTAAGTTGGCAAGAAGAAAAACATGCAATGTCTGTGTTGCCACTTCCTCATAACCTGGGTAATTAGAAGTACATGTTATTACACAGAATGCACTTCCAACAGACAAATTTTTTTCAAGTGATGTTTTTCATTTGTGTGGAGAAGAATGGCCACCTTTTAATTCACGTGCTTGTATTGCAGATAACGCTTTTTTTGGTGCACAATTAGCTTTACTTGGCTCAGTAATGTCTTTATTGTATAATATAGTACTCACTGAAGTTGTCTTGAGGGAAACAATGTAGCCTTGAAATATCCTCTGGTTCTTGAACTTGAGAGGCCATAAATCGAGTTGTTACACTGCCCATGTAAATTATCTCAGCTTTCTCCATATAAGAAGCTAGTTTATGGTTACATGTATGTGCCATATTTTCACTAGTCCATGGTAACATAGAAGACTCCTCTTCTCTCTGACTCAAGGTTGTTGATGACAACTTTGTAACACTTACCTAGGCATACTTAGGAGTTTTTTTTTCCAAACACACTCATTATCGTTCACCATTTCCACATCTCTGACTGCAAACTCCTCTTCCATGACATTTTTATAAACAGATCCTGAATCTTTCAACAACTAATTATTTTCATTGTGCCTGTTAACTAGAATTTTGGTCAGAGATTTTCATTTGGTAAGCACATGAGCTGTCTAAATTGAGAGTTTAGAAGCATTTGCACAGATTTTGGAGTTGTTGCTTTTGACCATACATTTAAAGGTCTCAAATTGCTTGATTTATATGTATTTGCACCCATTTAAAGGTCTCAAATTGCTTGAGTTAAAGGTCTCCTCCTCATATGATGTGTACTATTTTGAATATTCTATTCTTTGCATATCAAACATTATAAAGCCTCTTGCACACTGTTCTCATCTCTTTTATTTGAACATAATTTCGATAATCATTGCATTCATGAAGAAAGGATATATTCATGTGAAACCCTGTCCAGCTGCTTCTCTTGGCTAATGCCATCACCTACATCCCATAGAGAATCCGACAATTGAATGTCGACTTGACCAAAGGCATTGCTTACTTCTTGCTGAGATTGAACAAGAGAATCAAAATCTCTCCTTCCGGGGGTCATTACTCTGTGCTTTGAACTTGAAGTTTGCCTCTTTTCCCTTCTCTTCTATCCCGAGACTCCAAAAAACTTGCTGCAGCCCATCCTTTCTGTCTCCTCTGCCCACTGAAATTTCAAAACCACTTCATCCTCGCCCTTATATGCTCCTTCAGTTTGAAATCCAAAATCATCATTTCCACTATTCTTGTTTTCTGTATTTACTTCTGTTGAATTTGTATTTTGTGCTAGGTTACGAGTATATTGTTTTATATTATTCACTTCAGAACAGAGACCAATCATAAGAATATTCTTATTTTGTGCAGGCCTGCAATCCATGACTGAGGAGGAATTGACAGCAAACAATAAACCACATTGCTCAGAGGCATTCAACAAAATTGGCAGATCTTTGGTGTTTTTTCTAAATTCACTCGACTGTTCAGACGCTGGCTGATTCTTCTTACCTGTATTTTCAAACCCATCTCCCAAAATATATAGCCATCTAAAAGGTAATGACTCTTTGAGCCCTTTGAAAATACACCACATAATAATCTCTGCCCAATTGTTTGAGCTGCTTATCAACTCACCAATGTCTGGTCCAAACAAGTTTCCTTCAAGGATCAAATTAATTTCCTCTTTTTAAATAGAGTTTAGAAGCATTTGCACAGATTCTGGAGTTGTTGCTTCTGACCATACATTTAAAGGTCTCAAATTGCTTGATTTAAAGGTCTCCTCCTCATATGATGTGTACTATTTTGAATATTCTATTCTTTGCATATCAAACATTATAAAGCCTCTTGCACATTGTTCTCATCTCTTTTATTTGAACATAATTCCGATAATCGTTGCATTCATGAAGAAATGATATATTCATGTGAAACCCTATCCAACGGCTTCTCTTGGCTAATGCCATCACCTACATCCCATAGAGAATCCGACAATTGAATGTCGACTTGACCAAAGGCATTGCTTACTTCCTGCTGAGATTGAACAAGAGAATCAAAATCTCTCCTTCCAGGGGTCATTACTCTGTGCTTTGAACTTGAAGTTTGCCTCTTTTCCCTTCTCTTCTATCCCGAGACTCAAAAAACTTGCTGCAGCCCATCCTTTCTGTCTCCTCTGCCCACTGAAATTTCAAAAGCACTTCATCCTCGCCCTTATATGCTCCTTCAGTTTGAAATCCAAAATCATCATTTCCACTATTCTTGTTTTCCGTATTTACTTCTGTTGAATCTGTATTTTGTGCTATGTTATGAGTATATTGTTTTAAATTATTCACTTCAGAACAGAGACCAATCATAAGAATATTCTTATTTTGTGCAGGCCTGCAATCCATGACTGAGGAGGAATTGATAGCAAACAATAAACCACATTGCTCAGAGGCATTCAACAAAATTGGCGGATCTTTGGTGTTTTTTCTCAAATTCACCCGACTGTTCAGACATTGGCTGATACTTCTTACCTGTATTTTCAAACCCATCTCCCAAAATATATAGCCATTTAGAAGGTAATGACTCTTTGAGCCCTTTGAAAATACACCACATAATAATCTCTGCCCAATTGTTTGAGCTTCTTATCAACTCACCAATGTCTGGTCCAAACAAGTTTCCTTCAAGGATCAAACTAATTTCCTCTTTTCAAATAGAGTTTAGAAGAATTTGCACAGATTCTGGAGTTGTTGCTTCTGACCATACATTTAAAGGTCTCAAATTGCTTGATTTATATGTATTTGCACCCATTTGAACTGAAAGCTATATTGTGCAAAGTTGTTTCAAGCTCAAAAGTATTATCCTGCCTATATAACCCTGAACCCCAATAATCCTTGCAGTGGCCACTTTCACCAAGTAGAATATGTGCTTCATCAACATCATCAAACCTCAAACCTCAATCTCCCTTCCAAGTTTTTCTCTATAACAATTTTTGTGAGTCCTGCTTGCCGGACACCAGTTACAAACTTTCTTTCACTTGAAAATTCACAACAATTGAATTTAAATTAGCCTCACATGGGTTGTATTTCATTTTTAGTATATTTCGCTTGATTATTTCTTTATACAATCTCCCCACTTCTCTTATCCATGTTTCGGCGTTCCTTTGCACCTCTTGGTGCAATTGCTAGTTATAAGAATATTTAAGATTCTGGATCTATCGATCTGAGATGGATATTGCAATATAAATCTGAAGGATTCATGAGATTACTTCATGTTTGATCAGATTTTTTTAATGATAAATGTTATCTTGCAGGAAAATTTCAAAATTTGAAGTCATATTAACTCAGTACATTGATGCAAATTCATACGCTGATGCGATGTATATTATGGCAATTTCATTTTTTTACAGTTACTTTTAGCTTAATTATATCATTTAGCTCGATGCTTTCCATATATTCAACTAAACCTTTGTTGCTTAACAAGACTTTGTCATTTCCATGTTTTAGTGAAATTGTTTATGGTTTGATACTCTCATACAACCTCTATCAAGTTACATGCACCCTCATTAGAAAAAGCAAGAGAATTTTGCTTGCCATGACTATGTTTCTTTGTCATTGTTGACTTAAGAAAGTCTTTTAGCTAAGAAACTAGTTTCAAGGTTATGGCATAACTTGTCATATAAATTGAACAAAATTTATATCCAAAATGTTAACTTGTAAACTACTTAGCTGGTTTTAGGCTTTCCATTTAAAATCTACTTCGGTTTGAACTTTGAACGAGTTGTTCCATAGACTTGAATATTAAGAGATTTTGGTGTAAGGATTAAAAATTAGCCCGTAAGGCCTCTCAGTTATTCATTTATTTTATCTAATATAACATTTACTATTAAATTAGAACCACTCGGCACAAATACGTCATAGATCAAGATCATACTTTGTAGAGTGTTGTAGAATAAAAATAGGAGCAAGGACACTGAGTTCTTTTAGTTTTCCTGGTTCTTATTCCTTTGGTGTATCTTTGCACCTTTAGGGGCAATTGCTAGTTTAAGGTCTAATTCTTTAAAGGGTGCTAGCTCAATGGAAGAGCACCTGCTTTACAAGCAGGAGGTTGGTGGTTCGATTCCATCGTGCCCTGATATTCATATATAGGGAATGACGAAGATCAGTTTTTGGTGACGGATGCTCTTTGGACCATCACCAATGAGTTTATGGTGAGACTTTTCGACCCTCACCAAAATATGAAATGGTGACGGTCAACGAACGCCACCATATATATGCATCAATAGTGACGACCATTAAAGGTTCGTCACCATAAATCGTTGTTGTTTATATGAAATGGTGAGGGTTTCACCTGTTTATCAACATAGGTTATTCGTATAATCTTTTGATGTCACCACGTGCTATAATATCAACAATGAACAAGTATACATATACATGTGCACCAACATTTGTTAATGAAAGTTATCCATCAGTAAAAATCATTATTGTTCATATGAAATTATGATGTCATCATTCACGTTTATATAATTACTATTCAGTGACCTTTACTGTCACTTTCAACAAACATATATTTTCATGACGCCACCTTTAAGACTGCCATGCCCCACTTTTATGACACTGTCTGCTGCCTGCCTATTGCTCATAGAGCTTATGATTTAATCTTTGAATGTCACAACACCCATATTTCTTTGCCTATGTTACCTTAGTGACATTCAATTTTTTTAAGACCTTATATGGCTGTCCGTCATTTTATTGTTTTATATGAATGGTGACGCTGCCTGTATCCATTGCCCAGGAATCATTATTGTGATTAATTTTGAATGTCATTAACATCTTATATTTTTTTTCACGCCAATCTTTTGGTGACGTTTATTTAGTATTTAATGCTCTTTTTAATTTCTACCAATGAGCTTGCGTGGCACCATTTTCGCCCTCACTGTCCTTTTTCAGAGAATCATTATAGAGTATGTCTCAAAGGATCAAGCATCCTCTTGAATATAACAAAGAAACTCTTTATGAGAAAGTGCCATAGTTTTATAACATATGTTTGAGACATTAACTCCAACATACAGGTTTTTAACAGCTAATCATACAGCAATGCATGCTTTGCCTAAAAGTGTGTTACTTGTTCAAATGAATTTTCCTATTATGCATCAATTTCTGTTGTTTTGGATGATTTTTTCCCATGGTTCTGTTTGATTTTTGCTAATATTATATGTTACAATCATCAAAAGCATTTAAAGCAATATCTCTCATTGAATGAAGTTAGTGACAAATAAACTTGCTAGAAAATTCCAATGATCTCAAGCCAAATTCCCTGCATGAAAATACTATTGGGTTGTTCTCATCACTTGATGATTGTTGAGGGTGAATCCTTGAGGATTTTCAATTATAAATTATTAATTCTCTACCTTATTATTTAAACAATGTTAGCTAAACAAGAAATTAATAAATGCACAAATATTTTTACAAAAAAAAAAACCCATCAACAAACCACTCAATGTTTTTTTTTTCTAAAATTATTTTCAACCCACCTGAAAATAAGATCCAATTTGTAACTAGAAAAGTATTCTTTCTCCAAATCCCACAATTTGATTGACAAGCCCACGCACCTATATTCTCTTATAAGTAAACTCAATTATTCCCCAACACCAATGATACAAACTCACCCTAGCACCACCCACCACCCTTAGAGAATAAAATGAATGGACTCCTGGGATTACAGCCTGTCCACTTTACAAATTGACATAGAACATGTAGAAGAACATACATTGCACTACAACTTCAACTTTGACACAAACACATAATGATGACCCAGACTTCCCACATTGCCTCTTCAACTCTTGGCAGACAGATACTAGTGTTAATTTGTGCTACTACTGTATTTACAAATATTTGTGTACAATGATACCTTTACAATGATCACATGTCTACTTGAACATTTTCATGATGATGAACTTCTCACGTCGTTATGCACCCTTGAGTTGTTTCTCTTTGTCATGTTACCTCCTCTCACACCTTTTATTTTCTTTTTCTTTGAGAAAGTCCTGTCCTTCTACAACCCTTGACAACACATGATCTAGCTTTTTTTGCTCTAGGAATGCTGATATTGAACTGTGTATCTCTCAATATTTCAGATCTTCAATACTCAATTCTTCATTTTGTAGTAGTCCCTCTAGTCCCTCTTTCCATTGCTTATTGTGTCTGGTTCCAATTTTGATTCTTTCTTCAAGAAATATTTATACCCCAATTTCTGCTACTTTCATTCTGGAATATAACTGCTTTGTAAGATAGCATTTGTAAGTCACACACAATGCCCAAGTTTTTTATTTTCCTTTGAAATTGATAAAATCGAAAAGTAAAGACCATGCACTTTGCCTACCACTTTTACAGACTCTGAAACATATACTCAAGGAGAATATGATGATTTTACCAAGGTCACTTATTTTTGAGATGAATTTCAGAGCTCTAAAAACCCTTACTCTGCTGCATCCCATTCAAAAATATTGTGCAAATTGATGTGCAATTTTTACTATGGCTTCCTTATATTTCGAAGCCACTATGGGCACTTCAGCTTCTAACCTTCAGAGAAAAATGAGAGAAAATTCCACAAATGACCCTGCTTTAGATAATAATCCTTTGCCTAAGGAGTGGAAAAGTCATCGAAGATCACAATATAGCATAATGCTGGTTGAGAGGGCTTCATGGGTGAACGTGTGGGAGTGATTTTAGAGCCTAAAATATTAATTATGACTTTTCTAATGACTCCAGCGTTCCAACCCCATAAGCCAGCTCACTAACTGGGGTACAAACTTTTATCATGAATATTTCTCAAACCGTACAATTACATGGCGGCCATATATCAATGGAAAAACATCTCAACAAGTAGAAACCATCAAAAGTATTATTGACCCGGTATTATATTAACTTGTAAGCTGCAATTCCTATGCAATATTGGTTAGCTCTTTGGTGTCGCTAATAATATTTAATGACAACCACCTATTCAATAATTCCCTTGGCATTGATGGCAAAATAAAACACTTTGCGATCATGGTACTCTTCCCTACAACATTCTTCCCTTGAAATCAATGGAAAAGGGTAACTCCTTGAACAAAACCATCCTCATGGACCTATACACACTTCCACCCTCAACACACACAATTGTCCTTCGGGCAGATTTACACACAAACCTCCACTCCCGCTTATATTCTTAAAAAGTGAAAACGTAATGAGAACTTGGAGAATCCCAGCTTCTGCTACATATTCAATGCCGGTGAATATTTAATATGTGATTTCGGTGTCGCTTGAATCTTGCTACTGTTCAATTTCTGTACAACATCCGGGTTTTATGTCGCTATACATAAAAGACTACTAATCATAGATATGTAACAACCTTTTGATCTCACATCCTTAGATGAATGTTCATGCTCAATTTGCAAACTGCTAAAGAAATCTCAAAATCACTTTTTGCACCTTTACAAAATTTTACTCACTGACAATCATTGCTACCAATTATTGTATCATCCTCTTAGCTATTAGGACATGCTTTAGTTGCTTCTATAAAGAACATATATGTCGTTTGGAGCTCAATCTGTCGTAGCCACAATTTCCACCATACACGCCTTCTGGCTTCACATTTCATGGAGTTGAATATATCAGGTCCTTGAAGACATTTGTCCAAGACTCAGTAGATTGTGGATTCATGTTTTCAACTAGTAGAACATTATTGTCAGGGAGAATCTCTGTTCGAGAGTGACAAGATTTCGATCCGATAATATTTAGAAGATCCATCATTTCAAAGGACAACATTCCCATCCTTCTTCTCTTCGTGTAGATAAATTATTTCTATCTCCAAATACATGGTGGTTGAAAACCGCTATCAACATACCACACATCTTTATTATTTTTGAGCCTTGAGAGCGAGACACCCATTTCTATTCTTCTTCTTCTTCCAGTGTTTGTTCATTCTTGGCTCGAAGATTCTTCTCAGAGGATTTTCAAGTCTCATAGCCTTTAATATGTGTCCAAATTTTCGACATTTTTAATATCTATTATTTTCAAACATTCAAATCTATTGATGTTTCTTCCGAGTCTTTTATGTCTATATTTGAGCATATCTCCCAGAATTGTATTCTTTCCCAGGGCATGCGACATTCTATAGCTTTATGACTAAATTTTCCACATGAATAACAATAGCCATAAAAAATATGTTGGTACTTGGATGGAAATTTTCATCGAGGAATTGTCTTCCAAGGTTGTTCTTGAAAATATTGGGTCCAATGAAGTCTACATGCATGTCAATTTCATAAGTTCATTGTATTTTGCTGTAGTTATCCGTTCTTCTTCTTTGTAACCGATGCTAGTTTTTTCATTGTAAGATCGTTGATTGATGAGTTCTTCCAATGCCCTTGAGTCATGGGTACAGTTTTGGATAGCTCTCTTTCTTCACTTTCTACGTAGAGAGACTTGCTTTGGCTTCTAATTCTTCCTTTTCGGTTGCTTTCTTCCAACTTTTTGAAGTGACCTTTCAATACATTTGTGTTATTCCAACTTCAATTCTTGGAGACCTTGAACTTGTTATTCAAGAGTTTTTGAACTGATCTTCCGCCCTTGAGATATTTTATAAGCTTGATCGTTCTCAGCAAATCTGCTTATGGTCCATCCTTCTTGGTTTTTGTTTGATACCTCTTACTTATTGTGCTTTGGCTTATTGTGCTGGCCACAATGGCTACCTCCTCTACTATTTTCATCATTGTTCTCACTCGATGATGAGCTATCTTCTTTAGAGAGAAATTTTTGGATCCTTGCGTTTGTTGTTCTCAGCCTTTCTTTCTTTTTTTGAGTTTCATTACTTTTGTTTTGGACATTTTTCTCAAAATGTCAACCCCTATTGCTAAAATTTTGAAACATATCAATGGAAGTTCACCTTGAATTTACCCTTACCACCCAGAAGTCGCAAGTATATTCTTCTGAAAGACCCTTCACTATCTACCTTTTTCTTCACCTTCTGTGTGCATGTATTTTCAATTAAAGGTTGTTTATCCTTATCAAGCCTTTTAGATGCAACGAACGCATTTTCTGGGATGCCAAAGTACCCTCTTCTTCTACCAAGTCTCATTTCATATGCTAAGTAGGAATTCCATGTAATTTTCTTCTTGCCTAGTTTTCCGTATTGATCGTATTATAAGATCGTATACCTTTAGGTTGAATCTCCTAACGTTTCTAAGAATATTCGTATAATATCTTCTCGTCAACCCGTTCCTCCCAATCCCTCTGCAGTATTGGTTATTTCATCAACGTATTGTTATTAAAAATAATGCGACAATCTTCTTTCATTCCTTTAGTTGCTCAAATTTTTCTCTTATGATTTAAGTTTTGCTTTTGACATTTTAGCCACCGGTGACATATTCTTAAAAGATTTTCCCACATTTTTGGTATTTTTACAACCCAACACCTTATGATAAGTAGATTCAATAACGACCAATACTATCTTTTCTTTTGCATCACGGCTAAATTCTTTCTTACCTTGTTCAACTGCTATGATGTAAATCTGTCTTAAAAAAGTGTCCCATACTTCATAACCTTTATGCCCAAGAGATAGACCTCCATTCTTCCTTTTCCAGCAAATAATTATTTTCATTGAATAGAGGTGCAACGATTTTGCATGTTCTTATGACCTTCTTCTGAATCGTTAAACTGCTATTGAAGAACCAAGTTTCCAAACTAATTGTTGGAAACATCGAGAGGGGTTGTGAATTATATTTCTTTCAATTAGAGCATTAGTTAATATTCAATTATTATCGTTGTTTGTACAACAACAGTTGTTAAACAAGAGAACACAAATGCATTATTAGCTTTTTATGGAACCCACCGTGGACAAAATCCACTTAATACTTTAATAATTTTTTCAACTCCAATTGAAAAATAAAGCTCCAATTTTAGAAACTTCAGGAAAGTTAATTTTTCTCCACCAACGATGGAGCCCATTGCTCAAAATATTCTTTAAAGTCAAACAATCAGATGCCCAACAATTCAATGAGCTACAAGTCACCCTAGCACCACCCCAAACAACCATAGAAGAATAAAACAATGGGCCTCGCACTATGAAAATGGTCCACTTTACATGACATACAGAATGATGAAGAAGAAGTATATACTTAGACCATAAACCCCAAATTTAACAAACACCTAAACATAATCCGGTACCTCCAATGCCACCTTCAACCTCGGGTAGACAGATAGAAAATAATCATATAATAACATATTTGATATGTCAACTAGGCACAATGATACCTTTACAATGATTGTATGCAAAAGGTCGCTTCACTTGGAACACCCCCCATATGATGAAATTGCTTTTTCTCGTTATGCACCTTGGATGCTGCTTCTGTCATGTCACTGGCCATCTCCGTCGTAGCAGACCCTGTTTTTCTTTCACCAGAATTTGGGTCTCAGAAAGTTCATTGCCGTTTGACAACACATGATTTGTAGTTTTTTGTTTGCTTTCTGTAGATTGATATTGAATTTGCAGACTTCATTGTCTCTGTATTCAGAAATATCCATTTTTCAGTCCCGTAGTGGTCTTCGAGTCCTCTTTTCCAATTCTGGTTCCTGGAAGAAATTCTGTATCCTTCAAGAGAGTTACACTCTCCACTGATCGCCCCTACCATGGATCGAGCGAACAAAGCAACTTGAAAAGAAGTTGCTGAAGGTCACTCTGCTTTTATTTTGTCTTTAAAACTGATAGAGAAAATTATCAAAATATTGACAAATTTTACAGACCCAACCGATACTCGCAGAGAGACATAACACCACAGACATTTATTTGAGATGAATTTTGTGAGCGTGCAAAAACCTCATTTCCAGCAAATCATATTCCAAAAATATTATAACTTGATTCAAATTTTTTAATTGGGAGACTTCTCAGATTTCGTTCTTCTCCTCATAAAATTTCCATAGCTTCAGTCTGTATCAAACAAGTTAGAATAAAATTCCATGATGACTTGTTTCTTATGGTCGAACTTTCTACCATGATAACAAAATGTTTTAAGATCAAGAAGTATATATGCAATGTTTGTTACAGTGGGCTCAACCATGAACATGGAGGATTATAGTAGATTAAAAATATTACCTGAGAATTTTTAATGATCTACGTTGACAAACCTATGGGTTTGTTCACTAAATGTGCACAAACTTGCCCATGAATATCTCTTCTCAAACCGTGAAGAATTACATGGCGTGCTACATATCAATGGAAACATATTTTACAATGGGAAACTAATTAAAAGCATTATTGAACTAAACATATTTATTTGCAATTGAAATCTTTATAAGTATTATTTGGGTTAGTCTTTGATGCTTCTCTACAGAAGACATCAATGACAATCACTTAATTAATGAGAT
This sequence comes from Pinus albicaulis, assembly GCA_034641835.2. Taxonomy (NCBI): domain Eukaryota; kingdom Viridiplantae; phylum Streptophyta; class Pinopsida; order Pinales; family Pinaceae; genus Pinus; species Pinus albicaulis. The sequence goes on along the minus strand of CM076576.1, from coordinate 773,774,581 downwards.
CACTAAGTTAACTATCTCATAAAAGTATAAAATAGGAGGAGTGTCAATATAAATATTTGTCTGCTATTTGATGTGAGAGAGGGTGCTGTATGGTAAAACCATAGAGCATGATTAGATTTTAATGGTGTTAATTTACCATGTTTTACATAAAACAAAATCCACTTTAGCCTCCAATTTTATCTTTAGTTAGAAATATTTCAAACCATTTAATATTCAAATGATTAATAAGAATTAGAGATAGAATAGTAACAATGAAAATAAGGACAAATAAGAGACACCAATGAATAATGACAAGGAAAAGTCTGCACAAGTGGGGAAAAACGCTTTTCAAATTATTCTTCTTATTAAGATTGGTCAGAAACGTCAACAAAGAGAGAGTGTAATGATCCACACCTGTTCATCGAAAAATATCTCATCAAACTGGTGTATTTATTGATCTCAAGAGATGAAACCTGCATTGTACTTTCAATTATGCACTGGACCAACTGTAGAACTGTTTCATAACCTGAGAACACATCCATCACTGTATTCTAGAACTTGGGCTTCAATGAGCATGTGATTATGCAATGAAGCCAGAGTTAAATAGCATAGAGAGGTGTGTATGTACGTGATATGATCCAGGGATATTGTACACCTACCCACACCCCATCAACCTCATCATTATTTATTTCATACTTTTTCCAATTTCTCACCCGTAGCAGTAACTTACTTATTTTTGAAAATAGTCTCCAACTTTTTCGTAGCCAGTTTTCTATATGCCTGGAAAGATGTTTGGAAAATTAGCAAACATCAATGTTTCACTTCAAAAATTGTATTCTTCATATACATATATTTAACCAGGGTATTTGTAAGATCAAACACAGATCGTATGCTAAAGTTATACCTCGAGACGTTGATGCACGTTAAATTACCCAAACTCTGTGCCCATATATTTGGGTATCATCCTTGAGTTATTTTTTTATGTTTGTAAGTTTTTCCATTTTGCTTCTTGAACAGAAATATCTCTACAGAATAAAGATATTTAGATACTGTAGCCAACACATGCTATTTTCTCACAGATAAGCTACTATCTACCAAGCCAGTTTATTTCAATTTCATTATATGAATGATTTAGCCTTCAATATTAATTAAAATGAAGTAATATTTCACCCAGACATGTTTTTAATATGGTTGTATTTTTTTCTTTTGTGTTCTCGTTCTTAGTTTTAAACCAATGAATGCTGGCCTTCTCCCTCCTTTTTATTTTTTTTTTTGTATGTTGTTCCTGGGGCCCAGGCTAGAGTATAAGGAGTTAGGCATCACTGGTTTTAAAGTTGCAAGACTGGCCCCTGCAACCCCGATGATGTCCTATATGTGAAGAAAAGAAATAGCGAGTAGGGAGACTATTTTTAAAATATTTTCAATAATCCTCGTTAATAAAGAACTTAATAATAAGTACCTGCCCATCCTTCTGGATATGGCCCCACACGTACACATTTCGCTCTATCAGCCCACCTGGAGGGCACCACCTTTGTTGCAGTTAAAATTTCATGGCCTTTATATTTTAAGGCCACATACATGAAGGCATTACTATAGATATATGGTTAAATATGTCGTAATATATTTTTTATTCCATGATTTTTTCCATATAGGGAAAATATTTAATTTTTTTTCTCTCTAGGCCATCCTCAGTATCAAGGACTGATAAAACCACACATACAAAATGGACAGAGAGAATCTCACAGCTAGTTAAAACCACTGCAATTATTTCTAGATGCCATCACAGTCATTTTAAATATTACCCCATGCAAAGGATACGCAGACAGTACACACAATGGACTACACCGTGTTGTTAAAGGAACAAGAAGTGCCGAGTTGTGAATTTATTCATACCCTGTAAAAAGTTAGAAAATAAAGCATTCAGAGAAGGTACCTATTTACCTTCATCACTAATAATTTGTTTCCAGTTGATAATACTTATGTGAGGAAATGGAGTTCTCAATATCTCCTTTTCTGCTGAAAGACACCAACAGAAGCCGGCCAAGATCGAGGAAAAATTGTGTTCAAGAAGCTTAAGACTTGAATCATAATCCTGCCATGAAGGCGCCCCAAATCGTATACACAAAGCAGGTAGGGCAAATGAAAGAAAACCTATCAAAGCTCTCAAGAAAGAACACGATGAAGACAATTAAGGACACAAGGCAGGATTAATACTTACCAAACAAATAATATGCTGGACAGGCCATAAGTCACTAGTGGTTGAGCTAAAGCCTTATAAATTAAATGTTAATTCTACTTGTCGAACTCAATACAAGAAATTACAAGAAACAAATTATTAAGGCCAGATGCCGCGTTGTTCATTTACCACCAAGATCTATCAATACAGCCCAAGATCAGAAAGGAGTGGGGTGTTCTCTTCCACTCCCTGCATGGGTGAAGAGTTCTCCACCGCACTTCATTGTTGAGTTACTGGAAGCAAAGAACCTCATTTTAGGTCATGACGTGCTCAAATAATCACCAACACATTTTATAAGTCCATACACCATTGTGTGGCTTCACCAAGGATGTATATTCGTTGTCAACTAATAGTGACACCTCCTTCAAAGATTAAGCTCTTTCTGCTGTGAGCAAGAGGTATTTCTGTGATGTTTCTCCTCTTTGAATTTTTTTGACATATTATTAGCAAAACATACCTATGGAAGAAACATGTTGTGTCTGGAGTTCAGGCCTCTCACCGTTATTGTTTAATTTTGGGAAATAGGTTACAGATACCTGCAGAGGCAATTTCACCACTGTCATCTTCCGATCACTACAGCAATGGCTGCTTCAGTTTATCGTATCGAATGAGCCATTTACATCGCGCCTCAAGAAATCATAATATTGTGTCACAATCTCAGTATGCAGGCTCTTCACATGGAAGCAAGAGATGGAAAAGGTTTTATACTAATGGTGACATCTTCACTCCTACCTATGAGGTACTTGCGCTATATTAGGTCAAGCACTCAATTAATATGAACCTGAGCCATGTCAATGTCTTGACCGTTATATCTATGCTATATTTTTGGAGAATAATTAAATCAAGAGTGCGTATTCACAGAGTTGTTGCAAAAGGACAATAAAAGCGAAAACAATGCGGGAGCTCGACTGTATATACAAAAAGGATGTGATTCAGAGACTGAACAGAATACCTGCTTCCGTTGAAAAATATTACAACAACAGGTATCCAATTCATTAAATTCTGATGACCTTCTGGTCACTTAGAGGTAAAATATTTCACAGATTTGTACAATGAACCTTTCACCTTCCATATATGGAAAGAATGTTTAAATCTCACATACCTTGAATGGCTAAATATGCCTTTCTGCCTAAACAACGCCCTTACAACTTATGAGGATGATGATGACATACATACATCCTTGACCAACTAATTTGGTGGTGTATCAGATGACATCCCCGATCTTTCTTCCACCTTGAAGAGCACCTTAGAACTATGTATTTTAAGGGCATCAAATACTTAAGTATGAAACAAGATGTGTGCCTATTTGGAGAAATGCCCTTATATGACATGTGTGTTCATTTACCTGTGGCACATCATTGATGAGAAGTAGTGGCATGTGACCCAACCAAGATACACCTATCTGTAGACTACTAACCCCAACCACTCTAATAAATCTCTTTAACTTTCTCAGGTCTCGCTAATTTCTTTAATGTAGGTTCGTGTTGGGGTTCTCTTCATATCACTTTGACTGAGTCAGTCATGTGAGCTAAAAGAAATTTTCTTATTAATCCCAAAAATGTGTTTTCCAAGTCAAGCACTGTCTCTACCAAACCCACCACACACGTACCTACAACAACCATTTTCATATCTAGGACATGCTTCTCACCTATGTCATTGGTGCAGCTTACTTAGCATAACATCTTATAAAAGTCCTAAAGAATCAACTATGACAAAGACATTTTATTTTTATTAGTAGGCCTCGCCGACAATGCATACGATATTCTGGGAAGGAAATGGCTTATCTACACAAAAAACCAAACCTCCAGCTCATACGTACACAAGGGTGTTTGCATAATGATCACCACTACAATGGTCCACACATCTTAACAGTTCCACTTCGAACATTAGGTATAAGAATAAAACCCCAATATTGTTGTATACTACCTAGTCGACTGACTCTGTCATTACGCTCATCGATCGTGGCCTGACTTGTGAGGAGTGAGATTTTATAGAGTGGCCATTTTCACAAGAACAATCTAGAATTTAAAATACATACCAAACATTTCGAATAGAAAAGCTCCAAAATTTTCACCTCGAGGGACATTTTTATGCTCACCAGGGGACACTTTTGTGTTCTCTATAGATACCAAGATGATTTTGGAGTCAGTATTACAATCAAAGCTTTTGTACACTTTATAGAGAAAAGAGTGATAGTGCTACATAAGTAATTTTATTGGCCAAACTCTTCGATGACGACAAGGAAGTACATTAGATACTCATCATGTGCCATTTCCAAACCAATCCAACAAAAAGAAGAAGAAAGTTACATATACTCTCTTCATTTTCTCCCTGTTTCCACTCTTTGGGAATCCATTCCGTATGGATTACAAGGCCATGTTCTTCTTACCAAGTACAAAATGACCTGATTTTTCTGGTCGTTATATTCTCTAAGATGGTAATTCTCGCGCTTACAAGCAATATTATCACAACATAAGCGCTGCTAAGCTCTCTTGAATGAGTGGGGTGGCACACTTTGAGATCCTAACAATCGCTTATCTTATACCAGACAACATTTCTTAAGTACATTTTGGTCAAGTATATGGTTGATGCTTTGATACCAAGCTCACTAAGTCCATGACTTCTACCCCCAAACCGATGGCCAAACGAGCCTTCGTTAACAAGATGATCATACACATGCATCACATGTACAAATTGAAGGACCCTGTTGCTACACAGCTCAAATTAAGTGTCCAACACATATACACACATCTCTCCATATCTTAACTCTACCAATAACCCTTTCAAGTAACATCTCTTAACCACTATGTCTCATTTGATGTGGCCATACCATTTTCATCTATCTGTATTCTTGGCCCATGCTTCTAATACAAACTGGGATGAAATAACAAATTCATTTAGCAAATCAAGAACATCCACTAGGTTATCCACATACATATTGTAAAAATATAATCCCAAGTAAAAGTAAATAACATGATCAACATCCGGTGCCACAAATTCTGGTGTGGTGAAAATTTTGGCTATATTTGCGTATGGTTTTCATGGGGGCTCCCACCCAGTTTTCTGTCTGACAGTCATTCACCCATCACCAAGGTCACAATGATTTTGCTGTTCGTCATTCCTCCTTCTTTCTTGGTCTAAACCTAGTGTTCAATGTGGACTGATTTCTGGCCACTTTTCCACCATTACCTGGATAACATCCGATACATTGTGAACAAACTCACACAAATGTATTTAAACCTGGTATTTACATAGTTAAGCTACCACCATTTGATCATGATATTTAGTACCAAGAATGTACTACTGTAACATCCACCTAGACTGTGTTGTCAAAGCCAGCCAACCCCCAGACCAAGGAAAAAGTGGCTTACTAGGGACTAAGTTCTAACAGAAGTTTCCCATCCTGATACACTAACAATGGGACCATTACTCTCAGTGGGGAGAACTATCCGAGGGATATTGGTGCTACCCACCTATTTCACTTGGACTTCAGTTTTTATTATTTCTTGCTTTATTTTTAGTTTTTACCCAGAGACAATTTCATTATTTTTGGAAGTTTTTTTGTCCTTTAACCTTCCGAAGTCAACAGCCCAAACGATGTTTTTTGTGAAAACCGAGGCAAACATAAGTTCCAAACAGTTTTCCACTCACCTTCTTTCCTTGAGAAATATCTTCAACAAGTTATTTTTGCACATCAAATGAATATCTATGCCAAAAGTTACTAATTTTGAATTTGATACACCATTTTTACCCAAACAAGGCCCAATGTTTTGGCACTTCATCTCCTAAGGTTAGGTTTTTGGATGTTTGTGCTCTTTCATTGTTTTCAGTATTGAAGAAGTAGCTCTCTTAGCCCATTGCAAGATAGTTCAAAGGCATGTGGCTTTACATTCCTTTCTCGTAGATAATCTACCATCGCCCGAGGTAGTTTATTTCTGGTTCCATTTTTGTGTTATTATTTTAGTTCTTTGATATTAATTAAAATGAAGTGTTATTTCTACCCCATTCATTTTAATGGTTATATTTCTCCGTATTCTATTGTATCTTGCATAATTTTGGATCAAGATAAAAACCTGGAAATGCCATGACAAATCTTTGCGCTATGGTAACAAAATCTAATATGCATTGCAGTGAGATTTAGACCTCCAGAATTTCAAACCTATACTTGAACCACTTTTTCGTGAATCACTGCATCTTAAACCAAATCCCTAAGAAGATAAGAATAAAATTCTTGATGATGATGTCCAAATGAGTCACTTGACTTGTATTTATAGGCTCTAAGGGTGTCCACCTCTCACTTTAGGGCCGACTCTATTATTTTTTGTGCACATATGGGTTTCCACAATAAAATTATATTTTTCCTCACCCAAACTAAATTTTTCCAACGTAAGTAGAGGTTTTTTTCGATGATAAGCATCGTCCTAATGGAAGTGAATTCTGTCCCTAAGTCAGTAAAATTAACACACTCCCTCTCTCATCTAGGGTATAGCCTATTAATTTACACACATATGTCCCATCACAGCATCTTCCTCATCACTAAATACTAATAAGTCACTGCGCAGCTTACCTTTTCTCATATTCCTTTCTTATCTTTTTCTCATATTCTTAAACACTATCTAATATAAAAGAATAATAATTGTCATTAGGGGATCTCAAGCTACCACCCTCTATCCATCAGGAAGTCTAGCTACCACCCAAAATTTTTAAACAGATACACCCAGGAAAATCATTTACTATCAGCAGCCTATTTTTGCCAACTCGAAACTTATAGAGGGGAGCTTCCAATGACAAACTCCGAATAAGACAATGAGAGCCCATCATACAACCCCGAAAAACTATACAAGTGGAAGCCCAATGTTACAAATCGAGAAACTACACCAATGGGGAGCCTCAATACTACAACCTAGAATTATGTCACTGTGGCCTAATTATACAACTCAAGAAATCCTTCATGAAGGAGCCATGACTACAACTCAGAAAATATTTTAAAGCAGAGCCAAGGTTACAATCGAGGAAACTATGTGCCAGTGGTGTTCAAATGGCAGAACCGCTCATGCTAGAGCGTAGCTTAAACCAGCCTGTCCAAGGACAGTGAGGATGCAATTAGACGTGAGGTAAGGACTCACAAATATCCTATTACTTATTGATATTCCTAATGACCCCAAATACTAAGTGGTATAACACTTGCATCTCTAGCTTGAGAAAGATTCCATCACTATAAATGGTATGATCATGACTTTGTTCAAGTGGTCGCAGAACATTGGATATATTGGTGGAAATAAAGATGATAAATAGGTATATTAGCTTCATAAATCCATAGGTCCTCAACCATAGGAGCTCTCATATCTCAATTACTACCCTAGGAGCTCAAACATGGGGGAAGAGCTAGTTAAGTCTCCTTGATTAGCCTGCATCCTGCATATGAGGGTCATCCATTAATCAGTTGATCTATGTTCAAAATATGCTCATTATCCTAAATATGATGGAATCTCATAACTTAGAAGACATCTCAAACTAATATTTTTGATTCTGAACCCATATTCCAACTCCTCTTATGCTCCAATGGTCGAGGATCACTTATCAACAATAGATTTTCAAATATATGAGAAATAAAAATCAAAGGTACCTGGACCATATTGAAGTAGATATTAGAGGATTACCAATGTTTCAGAATCCAAGCTTCATTAGGTAATTATTAATGCATTCCAAAGTCATGCCAAAAGAGTTTTCTTTCATTGATATAATTTCTTTCTTCATTCTACAAATGAGAGTCTTCATCCTTTACTTCTTAAATTCTTCTGAGGCTTTCAACACATAGTTGTTCTTATGTTCTTTCTTAATGCTTCTATACACTTCCCTGTGCCTAATTTTGTATAGCCATTTTGAAGTTATGAAAATATTTCAAATATCCTATTCTTTCTTCATACCCTGATTCATACCACTACCATCATTCCTTTTAAGGAACCTATTGTTCACTTCTACTCCATTCAAATTGGTATTATTATTAGAATTGATGTTAGGGTCCCTTATAACACAGTGTACACCCTTATTGTTATCATAGTGTGAAATTTGCTTATTGTTATTGTTGTGTGCCTACGTAGTTCCATGTTGTTGGTTGACGTGCTCAGAATTTCACTATTTTATTGTTGTGCCTCATATTTATTGTTGTTATTATTGCAGCTGATTGTATTGTGGCCCCTTAAGCTCTTATACCATATAGGTTTTTCAATGTGAATCATTGAAGAAATTTTTCATTTGTGTAGATTTCCCCTCTATGAGGATATTTTTTAAGTTGTTGACATATTATTTTTAAGGAGTTGGTGCGCTAGTTTCATGTGGCATCTGCTTGGTATCGAAGTTTTGGATGGTAGGGTTTCTACTTCTTCAAATAGGTCATCGTGTAATTTTTGCTATAATTATTTTTTCACAGCTTTTTAGAAGTAGAAATTTTGCTCATGGGAGTCGAAAGTTGGATGAAATTTTGTAAAAATTTAGATCTTGGTTTGGTTATATTTTTCTTAAGATATGATCCTGTGAAAATAGGTTTTTGTAGCCCAAAATTAGTTCAAAGTTATGTAATTTACAGTTCATCACATCTTCTTGGTTTTAGGTTTCGTATTTGAATCTTGCAGTGTTGAAACAAATTTCACGGACTTAGTTGTGGTAGTAATGCAATGTGAAGTAGAACATGATGGCTACAATCAGAAAAGTTCTAATTCATTGAAAAGTATGACATGACATTATGTGACATTTAGAATAAATATTTGTTAATAAGCAATATTTTTCGACTTGTGTATGGGAATTAGACCCAGAGGGATGGCAACATGATCAAATTTCCTTACACTGAGATTCAATTTGTTTGAAAATCTTGTATTTAAATATCCCAAGGGTGACATTAATACACAGAGCACGCATTGGGTTATAAAATACCTACCAAACCAATGTATTCCACACCCATTAAGCCATTAGAAATATCTACGTATATGAAGAGGAAGAATCACAACATGATATATCAAAAATTACTAGACCAAGATGCAGCAAATTTTTTCTCTCACAAAGAGAAACCAAAATAGAACTAAAGAAGACAAGATGTCCAAAAAGAGAAATAAATGTGGCATGGATGGTTTAAAAGGTGACATGAATAGTTTTAAAATAATACACAGTTTGAAGGATGCAGAAGGAAAGCTTGCTATGGATGGTATATACTAAAAATTAAAGGAAACATGGAATATTTGAAGAAGCCATTTTTAAAGACATGGAAGGTTTTAAGAAGTTTTGACAAAGCTGATATGTTGTTCCTTCCTAATGGTGTAGGCAGTATTAGATGAAACTCATAATAGAACAAACAGTTAAAGGCACATGACCATGGATTTACAGAATATAAAGTTGATTGAAGACCCACCATATTCCAAAATATCGATATGGAGGAATTTTGATGGAAGGATTCAACAAACATGGATACTACAAATGGGAGTAGAAATATTTGATTCCCATATCGTGCAACACACACAAAATTCATACTTGAACTTTATATTTAGAACCCAATTAGGTTGTATGGTATCAATGTATTTGTTCCTTGTAAACCACTAAAGTCACTTGGGCCAATTTTTTGCGTGGGTGAAAATGATAGCACATTATGAGGACACAAATATCAACACTTTCATTAGAAAATTGATAAATGTCAGTTAGTATGGACTGGAATGGTGGCACATCGAGACTCTTCAAAAATTGAATATATGGCAAATTATATTCTAGAGGAGCAAAGGACTGATGTCTTCATAGGATTTAAAGGGATAACATTCAACATGAGGTTCTACCCTTAAAATCCCAATTGCTGGGAGGAAGGAATTCATGTTGGAAAGAAAATGAAGGTGGAAAAATGATGGAAACAAGGAAGCCAACCACCACAACTATAAATATGGAAGTTTTTCTCCTATCCTTCCACAACCTACAAGGTTTACACCACAAATAATTTAAAGAAAAATATGAAAATAATTGCTACATATGTGTTAGAAAATACACTAAATAACAAAAGTGTGATGAGAAGAAATTGTTTATATAGATTGCGTGAAGAGGAGAATAAAAGGAATAAAGAAAATTCAAAAAAGAGGATATGGAAGTAGGAACCAAACCTATATGAAACAACAATGAATCCTACTATGGTCTTAGATATATTCATTGGAAAGAATTACCAATTTTCAAACTCTCAAGATATAAGCATATTAAGAAGAGAAAAGGTAATAAAGTGTTGATTGATCTGTGAAAACTACAATTTTTTTCATTGTAATATATCCATAATTTAAATGTATTGAATAATCCGTTGCCTTCATTCCAATGGTGGTGTTGATGCTAAAATAGGAGTCCAATGGTTGTTACAATCTTTGGGTGGTAGTAGCTTTTAATTTCAAGATTTTTTTCTTGAAATTTTATTTGGGAAGGAAAGCGAAATTAAAATTAATGGGTACTACATAGGAAACCACAGAAATATGAATCATTCTATTGCACAAAGAAAATATTATGAAAAGAAAGAACAACGTGGGGTAATTTCACAATTATGCTCACTAGGGGGTTCACCAAAATCATCTATTTCTCCATATCTCAAAAGTCTTAAAGCACTCCAAGGTGGTTGAGACCCCCAAAGGCCTCCCACCTATTCGTGATAATGATCATGTTATTCATTTATCTAGGAATGTTCTCCAAACATCAAAGCCATATATCCAGCATATATTCCCAAAAGAGTGAAATTGAAACTTATGGTTGTAGAAATGATAGATGTCAAGATAATTCAAATTTCAACACAGTTATTTTTTGGCTCCGGTAGGCTGGTTCTAAGTGTTAAGTGATGTGATCATGGCGATGTTTCCTAATTATGTGGGAGCTAAAAAACAATCTCACTATTAAAGAAAAATTTATCATTCGTGTCATTATTAAATTATTGGATGAATTACATGAGCAATTTAATTTAGCAAGTTGGATCATTTAGGAGTATCATCAAATTAGAATTTAAGACTTCTACACATTCTAAAACAACATTTATAACTCATGAGGTTTATTACGAATTCTTGGTCATGCCTTTTTTCCATACCAATGCACCTTTCATTTCCAAGGTTTGATGAATCTTTATTTTCAAACCCTTCCTTAAATTTTTTTGTTAGTATGTTTTTGTATTAGACAAATGTGTCCCAAGATCATTTTCAACATGTTGATAGGGTGCTCAAACTATTGGAGGAGAAACAATTATATGCAAAAACTCATAAAATTTTCTATAAAAGCAAGAGGCATATCAATGTCATCTGTATCTATGAGGGTATAAGGTATACCCTAAAAAAAATTAAAACCATTAAAGAATGGAAAATTCTACAACCATAATGAATTTATTTTCAGGCTGATAAGGTATTATCACAAGTTTTTTAAGAATTATGGAGAATAGTAACACTTATAATAAATATTTACTCAAGAAATATGCACTTCCTTGGACCCCAAAGAAATTCAGGGGCCTTTGGAACATCTATAGAGGTAAATGTTCCAAGAATTGGTCTTATTCATGCCACATCACAGAACTTTATTGTAATGATGCCTTGGGAAATGGAATTGGTGATGTTTTAATGCAAGAAGGAAGACCCATTGACTTAAGAAATTCATACAATAAAAGGAAAGTATTTACACAAACCTATTTATGAGAAGGAAATTAAAACATAAGCACCAAAGAGATACACCTTACATAATGCAATGAAATTAAAGGAAAAAAATATATCACATAGAGTTATTAAATAATTTTTGAACAAAGATTATTCTTCGTAAGATAATGAAACAACAACAAACAGCTAATAAGTGACCTTGAAATCATCTACAAAAAAAGGAAGCAAAAAGCAATGGTTACATATGCACCTCAAGAAAGAAGGAGATATGGAATCAATAAGAGCCAGAAATTTCTATTATCCAACTAGATTGACAATGAAGTAAGGGATGAATGGAAGAAAAGACAAAGAAGGTGGACACCATTCAAAATTTGGCACAGAAGATCCTGAAAAGTACACACATACATATAGCTAGAAAAAATTATTCATTATGGCACAAAGATCGGCTTATATCTTTCAGAAGAATTCCCAACTCAAACAAAAAATATTATTTCGAACTGTACCCTCATATCTTTAAAATTCCACCCAAACAAAATATTATTTTTGACCTCCACACCTCTCCCTTAGGAAGGTACTCAACATTTTTAAAAAACTTACCAAAGTGGTTCAAGAAGGATTTTTGTGATGGGCTTAATTAGATATTCAAAAGTTTTAAAAGAAATTTTATTTGCCAACAAAAATAAAGTCTGTATACCACATTCTGTCCATAAAACCAACTATTCTAAGTCAATGTTGGGAGGAGGTTTCAATGGATTTCACTGCAAGTCATACCCAAGTCCGATGAAATATTGTCATCCTAGTGGTAGCTGGATATACCAAGTATGCACACTTTTGTGCATTATCTCATCACTTAAAGCTTTTTATTAGCTTGCTATTGCATTTAGGGAAAAAACAATCTAACCCACTGGAAACCCAAAGATTACTCATAAGTGAAAAGGGTCCCATTTTTCAACGAAATTTTTGGATAATTATTTCTTGTGTAGGTATCAATTGGGGCTCAATAAACTATCTTATCATTCCTCATTATGATGAAAATGATAGTGAACAAATTTTTGGAAGAATGTCTTGGTCGTTTATCCTGTGTAAGAAAACATGCTGTCAAGTGGTTACTTCAACAATGGTATAAAACTTCCTTCCACATCAACAATGACCCTCATTTATACTTATGGACAGTGTATCCACCTTTCATCACATCATATTCAAGAGAAAATTATATGTTCAAATAATTAAACATCACATCGAGCATAAAACACAAAAAGTCTTCAATTTCAAAATGATAACCTCACTTTGGCGAATGAAATGATAGAAAAATCAACATCACAATGAAAGAAGTTTTTTGGATGTAGGCAACTGGGTATTTTTAAAGCTACAACCCACAAAAATGTCCCTCAAATACCCAAGAAGAATAATAAATTATCAAATTACCGTTGTCTTTACAGCATGCAAAATATTAGCAATTATGGCATTCAAATTAGAGCTTCAGTATCTTTGATTGTCAACCAGCCTACAGCCATGCTTAAATAATAAAGGTTAGGTGACAAATTAGAGTTCAAATGTCATTTTACATAACTTTGGACGAAGAAGGAAAACATATTGGAAATCAAAGAAGTCATTTAAACAAAATCTATAGCTAAGAAATTCATCAATTTTAGATTATCTTACAAAGTGGAAGAACTTAACTATTGGGATTCCAATATGGGAGGATGAGAATTTTATATAGAGGCGTTCTAAAACTAAAGCCATAATACTGAGGATGCGTCTCTTTTTTTAAAGGAGAGGAAATGTTAGGTCCCCATAATACTAGTGTATGTCTTTATCATGGCCATGTTTAGCAGCTCCCCTTGTTGTATTGTCAGGCCCATGTAGTCTTTTACATATTGTTATTATTTCCCCCCAATAGAAGCCCACTACTAAATATTGTTAGCCATATTATTACTATGTGGGCTTTGATTATATTATGAACCCTTAATAATATATATAAATATAGTTTTTTCATTAAATCATCCAATAATTGTTCATTTGTGTAATGTAAAAGGGGCTTCCTCCTCAAAGATATTTTTCAATTCATTAATATATTATTTATATTTTTTTTTGGTAGATGGCTACATGTCATGATGTTACAGAGAAAGAAAATCCCCTGCTTTCTTTTCACTTCTTGGCCTTACAAATCACTTTGATACCTTAAAATACAGAGAACTGTTAGTAGATGTCTCCCATTAACCCCATAGTAGTCCTTCAAATCTAGATACCAATGTGAATGTAGGCAATCCCAGGCTTTAAGGTAAAACATGTGAGGACTTTACCTCGTATGAAGGTTAATTACAATATTTATCTTCCAAAGAAGAAATAGATACCAAGTTCTTCTTTAATTTTGCATATACAAAAAATCATGAAGAAGGGTGGATTCACTTAGAGTCCTTAAAATGAAATTTGATGGAACTAAAACCTTTAACTACATATTTTGGAGTTGTCCTCAAGGATAATATTCAAACATATCTCCATCTCAACTGCTATTTATAAGTAACTTTACAAACAGAGAGTGACCTGGAAGACCTTACCATTCACCATGCAGTATCTATCCTCTAAAATCCAAAGTGATAAGAAGTAAAGCAATAAAATAACATATTCAGATTAACTCAGTAGCTATTACTTTTATACCTGTTCTTCAATTATTTTTAAGGACAAGGACTTATTCCTAATCATCCGTAGAATCACTTCCTGCCCATCATCCATCCTATTCATCTCTTATTTCATATCATCACCGTTTTCCTATACCTCTTTTTCCTTTTCTACTACTTTTCACTATCGCACCTATTGTTGTATATTTGGTCAAATACATTTTACCTTTCTTGAAAGTCTTGGGTATAAAGAAATTTTTTTAAAGAAATTGTAGTATCTAATATTCCTTATTATTTTAAAAATAGTTCTTTATCTGCAGGACCCCTTGAACTAGATGGACTTTCTTATTTTTCTTCTTACCTTTCGTAGAAAATGCAACAAGATATCCTTCTTCATGCTTTTCAACTTCCCACAATCACATTTGTCATACTGACGTTTAAAACGTCACTCTATTTATTATGTTGCTAGTGTCCCTATAGATGATTATGTTGGGAAAATGTTGTCACCGTCCCATTTGGATCTTATTAATTTCTAATAACTACTTGAGATGTATTAATTAGACAATGTATACATGTCTTATCTAATAATATTACAATTTCATTATTTATTGTCACTATTCGATGAGTTCTTTGGGTAGTGTCACTATTCACATTTTTTGGGTAGTGCCACAACAATGATTTTTATTACCTGGCCACTGTCTTATATTTTAAGTGTAGTGCCTAAAGAGCTACTTAGTCAAAGGTAGTGTCGCAAGAGCAAAGGATTTTTGAGTATAGTGTCGCTGTCTTTCGATGTTTTTTAGGTAGTGTTGCAAGATATTTTCAAATTTTAATAGTAGGTTGCAAGTTACCATTTTGAGTAGTTTCACTATTCCGACGTTTTTAAGGTAGTGTCATTATTTTTGACGCTTCTGCCATCGCACAAAAAAATGCTTAAAAAATAATGATTATCTCATCTAAAACAATCAATAAAGGAAATATACTATAGAAATCTTCAAAGGACATCCTACAAATTCAATTTCCTTTATTAAGGATTCAAGCTCTATGGAAAAATATAAAAGTCATCAAAACTCAATGGTTTGAAAGAATTTATACAAATATTTTCCAGAAACCCCACTGAATATAAGGATTCCAAAGTTTGTATTTGTAGCAAGTATTTAATTTTGAAAGGGTGATGGGAAATGAACACAAAGTAGAAGGAAAAATATATTGATTAAAAATTTAGCTAATTGGGGGAAACCTCAAAATGGGAATATTTGGGGATAGAGGGAAAACATATGACCATGAAATGGAGCCTAGAACAATAGGGAGGCTCAAACAGAAACCACCCATGAAAATTATGGTTCTAACAAAGAGAGGTTTTGAGGTGCCCATATGTTAGAAGTTGTAGTCCTGTTGGGCAAGCAGTACTTATCATTTACAGTATGACATAATAATAATCCCAGAGCCCTGCCACCCACCAACCCTATGGAGTAGCTCTCCAGAGAGTCCCCAAGACATCAATTAGAAAAAAATTATTTAAAAAAAAATTGATGCACCACAAAATTTCTTCCATCAATAAATCAAGAAAGAAAATAAAATCTATCATTACGCAGCTGAACCCGAGTCCGTCATATTCCAATTTTTGTTGTACTAAATTTTCATATCATGAACTCACATCAAGGAATCTTCTGTATTTATGTCAACATGCTCCATTTGTAAAATGGCCAAGATGTTTATAATGTTATATGGAGTTAAACGCATGTATCCACTGGGATTGCAGATCTTTGTGATTGATAAATTTGGTTTTCATTACACTAAGTCTAACCACGGTTCATTTTCTTCATACTTGTCTTGAAATGCGAGTGTATTTTCTTTTATAGATTATATATTCGTATACCAAGTGCCCAACATGACTTGGATAATACGGGATATTCTGTTTTCTTCGTTTTTGAGTTGTTTTTGAAGGCATTGATGCTGGTTTTTTCATACAAGAAAGCAACATTGATGCATGTTGTTTACCATTGTTTGCAATCAAGAAAATCCAGCCCAAACTTTAATTCTATCCACCAAGATAAATGCTCCACATACCTCAATTTTATAGGCCTCATGCATGCCTGGACAAATGGAAATCACACATCAAGGGTACTATAAATTCACCATTGTTCAACCAACCCACAACTCGTACTAGAGCCAACTCCAAAAGAGTAGGGGACATCTTAGGGCATCAAGATCCTCTGCAATAAGAAAAGATGACACCAATGAAGATTATGGAGAAACTAAGGATAACCCCATGCAAAGAAAACTCTTTGGATACAACTCATGACACTTCAAATATATGCTTCAAGCTTCGGTACAAGAAATGTTGCACCATTGCGAGAACTTCTCTCATTACCAGAACCCTTTCATCAATTTACGAAGAGCTTGGGATCACATCATTGCATATATTTGGTGTTTCCATGGTTAATGGCCTCAATGCAGCAAAAAACACATCCATGCTAAATGACCAAAGAACAAAGAAAAAAATATATCAAAAGATGAGTACATATCATCCTCACATCCATATATATGGAAGAAAAATATTGAAGCACAACTCAATCGCAAGGGCACTGGGTTGCAACAGTTAGCCAATAATCAACAACAACAATGGAGAAAATCATTGAACACCCCTAGAAAGTATCCCCAGTCATATTCCAAGACCCAAGATGGAGATGCTTCTTTCGCTATAACCAGACCTTTAGAAAACCAATATCCATTCGTAGGGAAAATGGAGTCAAATAGACGACAACTAGGTACCTGATATCAGAACTACTCAGAGACAATGCATGGCCTAAAGTGATTAAATTCAAGAGGCTTTTCCGGAACAGCCAAAAGACATTCAAAATTGATATGAAAAAACCCATCACATATGCATCCCATGGAGATCAGAGAATCAATTAGATGGGCTTTAGGAAATATTTAAGGCTGTTCTCATGATGACCCCATGAGTATTGAAGCACAAAAGAATGCCACCTTCATTTTTCAAAATTCTTACCAATTATCGTTAAGAAGACAAACAAGACACACCTTACAAGGGAAGAATTTGAATGGCAACGATGAGATAGAATATTTTTTTTTCCGTAGCTGAAGTTGCTCTAGGTGATATGATCGAAGCAAGGCACAGAACCATTGAAAAGTGTGAAACTAGTTACCATACACCCAATAATTATATTATGTTAAAATGTGGAAAAACAAATTTCTGTCCTCAGTCAGGGAAATCATACCATGAAAAGAATATTAGAACAACATCACTGTTTTGTGGTACCTAAAATGTGAGGTTAACACGATGAAATAAACACAAATGGTAGTGTGCTTTAGAGTACACAACTCTGAGAAGTGTTAAGGGTAGGCTACTAAAGGCAGTAAGGATCTAGATCGACGATTACTATCACTTAGGAGATGTTGACTTTGTCAACCATCATGAAATCGTATGAGGATATTAAATTTTAAAAATATCTTCATGGTCGTCTGGGACAGAATTGAACAGTAGAGATGATGGTTGATAAAAAAAAATGAGTATAGACATTAAGAAAATATTAACCTTATTGAAGATGATTTGAGATGAATTTTTAAGACAATAATGTAAAAACTGTATTCATGTTTACATATTATTAATGAAGAAGGTCCCATGAGAGGCACAAATGAAAATTTTCAAGATGATGTAAGCTTTTGAAAAAAATGAAAGCAGTTTACGTTTACAAAAATGGCTCTAAGGGGGAATTCCGTATATAGATAAAGTGTTTATCAAGTTTCAAAAAATCAACAAGTTTGACAGGAATGATGATTCAAACGTAGAGCAAATGGATGTTGTATACTACAAGGTGTCAATATGTTAATGGTGATGCACCATGAAGACGTGGATGCTACTAGGACAACTGGCACTATTGAATGGACATTATTGAAGTGTTTTGAAATGAGGCCTTGACAAAGCATCTTGATGAGCCTCAAAATTGTGGACATATTTTTGACAAGGCTATATGTGAACTTACTAATATCTAGCCATTTACAAGATGACAAACGTACATGGTCGAGGAATTTTAGTGCTATTACTCGACATGGTATCAATCATAACTGGTTAATACTGAATGATGATATGCCTTACTTAGGGAGATCTATGACATCTCGGATGCTACTCATTCGCCCAAGAATACCCTCTGTTGTTAGCAAAAATATCATGTTTACTACCTGTCTTTGGTCGGTACCAATAATTTATCTTCGTATTTGAATGAAAATATGCTGTACAAAGTAATCAGTACCAAATACTCAAATGGAGAGAAAGGAAGGTTTAGACTTTAAGTAAGTCACCAACTCCTTTTGCCTCCTTATTACAGGGACACTGTTACCATGATGTTTAGGGCTGTGGATGTCACCGTATTATTTTTCTCACCCAAATGACTGTTTTTTCTTACATAATGTTTCTTAAATAACCAAAGAAATTTAGAAACTAATCACCACTATTCTAGTATGCACAACCCAATTTCTATTATACATGGATGAAGCCATTTATTAGTTACTTGTTGGGTATGTTGTTTAGATCTATTAATTTTTATTTTTGTTGAAATTCAGAACTCACCACAATAAATACCTACCAATATGTAAATATATGTCTTGGTTTGTTGTGAAACAACTAACATCTAGGATATTTTGTTTCTATCCCATAATTTTCCATCAACATCTAAGCTTGTATTGCTTTTATACGTTGAATGAGCATTCATTGTGGCATCTAAAATCCACTCAATGTGCTTCTCATTGTCCTCTGCTTAGTGAATGGTGTGGAGCTCACCTAGGGGAACTCCTGATGCACCCTATTTTAGTGAAGCTGTGTAGTGGGAGCTAAAAAGAATCCCGTGGTATGAACACCGATCACACAAATAATGAACAACATTAAACGTACATGAATGTTCATAATATAAGTCCTTTGAGCCCAATGAATCTGGCAAGAACCCAATTTTCAACATAGCACCTCATGGACTCATTAGATGCCATCCATAATCGCTTGTTGATCTTTACTAGTGAAGAGGAGTTGACCAAGGAGGGAGATATGAACACTTTTCACTCAATTTTGTGACTTTGATCTTGAGGCCCTCCCACTTATAACTAGAAAAAATCATTGTTCTATTTAAAATTCACTACTTTTTAATAACAGATATTTAATAAAAGCACAAAAGCACACCTATGTAGAACCACCCTTCAATTAAATCAGTGATTAAATTCAAAACAAAAATAAGCTCTATTCATTGGAACCAAAAGGCAATGGGAAAACTTGTGTTCCTAGAAAAATAAAGGTGAGGGCCTAGCACTACCCAAAATTATATTACTCACTATGCAACCTAAAAAATCACTTACCATAATAATGGGATATTAAAATTGTCAAATATGTTGTTTACGTAGTAATGGCATGCAAAATAAAAGTTTCCTTACATATTGCTAAAATTTCAACAAGTAATATCCTTCTTACAAAATAAAATCAAAGGATTCAAGACACTTCCGAACTAGGTCAAATAGAACAATCTTCAAAACCTAGAACAAGCCAATTAAATAGCAAATGGCAATACTAAAAGAACAATATTATATATGAATACTCAAACAACTTTATTTCTATATACTCCACTTTGTCCAGTAAATGAAAATTAGAAAACTTATATATTACCCTGCCTGTGTTACTAAAAAGACAACCACATACTAAAAGCTTATATAACAATAAATATTACACCATTCTTCACCACCATCACCTTGCAAATTTCACACACTATGTTTCTGAAAAATAAAAAAATATAATGTTTGAATATTTTTTCATTTGCATATTAACCAAATTTTGAATTTGGAAAATATTTATTTCAGACTTCCAATGAAATTTTATCCTGCTCAAGGTTTCTGCATATTCCTAACTCTTAAATGTAATATAATATAATACTTGTAATTTCATATTATTCATGAGGTAAATACCTATTGCTTCACCTTATATGTTTATGTAATCCACCTTATTGCACATTTATGCAAGTATTGTACCTTTATTCTTATCTTCCCCAAAATTGTAACAAGCCTCCTAAGATGTTAATTTGTAGGGTTTTCTAGCCTTGGCCTCTCCATGTCTTTTTTTGTTTGATTAAATAATTTTGTAGGAAATTTTTATAAATTCAATATTTTTATACTCTTAAAGTTTAATATTTTGACTGAAACTTAAGGTGAAAATTGTATTTTATATTGTATGAAATATGAGCACCAAACCTTTCTACCAAAGTAGAATAAAATTATGTCGAAAAGCATTTTCACGTACAACTTTGGGCTATGTTAAGAGAGGAATTATAATAATTAATATAATGAAAATTCTTTCAGATATGAAAAGCACAAAGAAAACAGACACATATCGTAGGGTTAAAAAAGCCATTTACTAGATCAAGAGTTTAGTAATATTCGTTTTACCAAGTGCTACTATGAATAATCTGGAAACAATTAAAATGCAAATTTCTTCCTAAAATTTTTGTATATGGAAATGAGAAATGACATCGAAGCAGCCAAAGAAGAAATGAAAGTTGCTAGAACCTATCTTAAGTATGAAAATGGATCGACAAAGAAATCTTATTTAGTTCAATATTGTTAGCTTTCCAAGAACATAAATAATTCATTCACCTGCAACTCGTAGAAAATCTCAAAATGTCGTACCTACATGCAATGTTTTAAATGATGTATGTTCCTAATGTATTTTAACATTTGTGAATCCAAAGTCATGTCATATAATTGTTACCAGAGACCTACAAATTTATCGACTATTGATTGTTTACTATTATCACCATATTGATTTTATTTTGTTATGTGTTTTGTTTTCATTAGTATATATATATATATATTCAAATTTAAAGATTAATTTTAAGCGTAGGGGAAACTTATTGAATTTTCATTGTTGTGAATAAACAAGTGACTATTTTTTCATGTACTAAGGTTATTTAATAAAGCTCAACAGATGATGCACCATGAGGAAGTGTTTTCACCAAGAAACCGACACACATTTATCATTTATTGCAACAAGAACACTACAATCACTTTCATAAAATAACTGAAAAAGGAAGAAATGTAGAATCACTAATTACTATGCATTAAGAAACCCGAACAAAGACATAAGCCTTAAAAAAGGCAATAACCTATTACCTTCCACATATTGAAAATTTAAAATCATCACTGCTGTTAATTTGCAAACGAACCTTAAATAAAAGAATTCAATATAAATAACTCATGTGTCCACATTGACAATATAGGTCAAAATAAGACTTATTCACCTCAAAATAGTTAGGATCTGCTATCACTTATTAGCAACTCAATATTTATGTAAGGTTAGTATATCAAATATTCTATCATATAAAAAAAATTGAGGCATAATCTTGTGTTTAGAACTATCCGAAATAGTTGAAGACAAACAATATATAAAAGAATATAAACTATTATTACTAGACTTGCAGTTATTGGAGGAATGAGCAAAAACCCAATATGATTTATATGTTAACAATTTTATGCTATTTATTCATCCGATTCAAACTTAGGGATCATATAAGACCTAGTTTAATATTAAAAGCTCTCTTCCTTCTGAATGCGTTATTTCTGTCTTCCATTTCGTATTCTTCTTTTCTAATGGGACCACATCATCTTGTTCCTTAGCAGCATATCCTCATAAAATATAGTTCAGGCAGAAAGTACATCTTCACCCCACATTATGTCCGATCTCATAACAGATATAACTGTAATAAAGAAAGGCATTACCTTCCTCAAACACCATATTCTCACTCAATTATCAATGAAGACGAGCAAGAGTAGATGGCCAACCATTAATATGTTATTCACACTCTCTATAATAAGCATGTTCTTCATCAGATTCTTTAAATTTTGTTCTCTAAAAAAACAGAAGATTTTGTGGAAGCCATGTATAATCCTCTTCTGCTGGTATTTAAAGCCTATTCCTACTTTCTTTTCATTTCCACTACAGAAGATGTGCTCCAAAGGCACCTCATATGGTTTGAAAAGTTATAGTTAATATTACTTAACATCATTTTAACACATGTATGTTATGGCATACAACCAGGTTAGGAACTGGATTTGGAGTTCAGATTTATTTTGTTAAGTTCAAATTCACTACCATTTGTGAACACCAGTTTGGGTCCTTATCTTGCTTCTCTTCTTCAACAACATAAAGGTTTGGTGGGTGAAATATTTATTATGATGTTTACTTTATATTTTTCTTTTGTATTGTATTTTCAATTTTCCTCACTGCCATTCTTTTTCACCATCACCATCCCATGTATATTATAATATTTTAGATCCGCAGCTAGAAATTGTTCACAGAAGCAGTGTTTTCATGTCAAATTCCTCTCTGTTTTTACCTTTTCACATTTCTGCAGAGTGTTTGCTACAAAAATCATGCTCACAACAACATCATGTGAAATTTAATGAAAGGGCTGAGCTTGAAAACTAATTTCATACAAGTCACCAACAGTGCAACAAAAATTATGACTCTACCTCAGCTAACTACACCAAAGTTGCACATTTTTCCAGCTAACAAAATTATGTAGCCATCAACACAAAAACATGTATTTTCAGTAATCAAGCATTATTAAAACAATTTTACAGAGCCGTATCCATAGAATATTCCCACGAAATTGCTTAAGAGAACATGCAATTTTTTCTCGTTTTCTACATGAATAATGAATAAAGGAGGACATGTAAAAACCTAAAAAGAATAAACAACAAATCAATGCCCACATGAACATGGACAAATCTAGGCTTATAAACAAACCACTTTGTGTGAAAGGGGACTGAGTCAGGAGACCAGGGTCAACCTTTGACCAAATTCATAGCAATGTCTACACACAAAATCTCTTTTCATGAATGGACACTGTATCTCTATATCCCCAAGGTCCCTATATTACTAGTATAGTCTTTGCTATAAGTTAGTGTGAACCTTTATTGTTATTATTCTACCCTTGTAACCCCCATTTTGTTATTACTATGGGTTCTCAAATGGTTATTGTTAGGTCTACTAGGATTATACTGTGTTCAATGATCACATTATGCTGTTATGACCTTTACATAGAAAGGAGGTTTTGTAAATTACACTGTACACAATTGTCTGTCATATGTAATGCAATGATAGTTTTCCAAAGTGTCTTTATTTATAAGGCGTTGACATTCTTTCTATTTTTGGAGCCTGTTGCTGCAATATTTGGTATCGTAGCTGGATTTTGTGGTTTGGTGTCTAAATAATATCGGTGGGTATTTTCTTCTCATAAATTGTTTTTCAAGAAGTTTCAGTGTTTAAAATTTGAAGTAAAGTTAAAACCCTATGAATATTTTTCAAAAATTTCAAATCTTGTTCACAAATATTTTTGAGATATTATCTATGGGGAAGTTAGGTATTTTTCGCTTCCTGTGTTAAAGTCATTTTAACGTAAAGTGAAAAATTTTTTTATTGGAACCAGACCTACAAATTTTAGGGTATGAATTCTGAAACCCCAGAAAATCATAAATTTTAGGTAGAGCTGTGTTCAATACAACAGAGACAGTGATTTTGTATGGCATTTTCTGTAACCAAATTTCATCGAAGAGGTGACTGGGAAAGTCTTAACAATTTTCTCCATATTCATTGGAGTGCAAGCTAAAAGTAGTCACACATGATCCTTGCCTTGAATAACACCTTAGAGGTAATAACAAACAGAAGACATTTGGTAAGCCTACAAAGTTTGTCAATCAATCACTCATAATTATTATTGTGGGAGATTGGACAGAATCACTAGAACCAAACCGTATCTAAAATTGCAGACTGAAACATAATCTGAGGACATTTGTAATATTTACCCCCAAATATTGAAGAGCCTCAATCATATGATAATCCATCTTCAATATCAAGTCTACAAAAGTTTTTAGTAGCAAAGTGTGTGTGTTTTTTCCCTAATCAGATAAACTGTTTTGAATAATCCAATCGAGATTCCATACATATTTAATAGACATCGTGATTGGGTTCTGGTATGACACCCAAAACACCAACACCTATTGTTTCTGTATACCTACTATGACTCACATATTTAAAGAATTGCAACATGATCTACCAAATTATGGTATAAGTGCAACAAACTCTACTCTCACATATATATATAAACAAAAATTAATGTGGAATTTTTAACAGTGCCATGGAAGCATTATATCATTTGAAGAAAGTATGGAAGCCAAGATGGATGGCAGCATGGAAGTTTTGGGCGGTGGAATTGTTGATGGATGATGAAAACATTGGCTTTTATGAAAGACAATGATTCATGTACATATTTGGTAGAAAAGTTGATACAAGAAATGCTTCCAATGGTGAAAAGATAGAAGAAATTGGATGAGAAAACAAACAAAATAAATGTTAAACTTGATTTCACAGTCCTCCAATGTTACAGAAGAACCACCATATTCCAAAATGGATGAGGAAGTTTGATGAAAATATCCCCATATGGATACATATGATGTATGTTAACATACTAGACCTATAATCACAGAAATAACAAAAAAAGTTATTATTGCAATTTACATTTAGAACAAAAACACACATTTATATGGTATCATGCTTGCTTCCTTAGCATTGTCACTTGGCTAATTACAAAGGAAATGAGGAAAAAGCATTAAGAGACACAAAGAGTAAACACCTTCTTTAGCCAATTGACAAATCTCAAACAAAATAAGCTAGGCAACACATTTATAATTTTAAAAATTGAACATATATAAATCGATATTCCACAGGAACATACACTTATCCTTCATAGGCACTTTAAAAGATATCCAACAAGGGAGTTCGTTTTGGAACCGGATCAAGGGAGAAGGCATTCAAAATAAGAAGAAAATTGAATGTAAAATAATGGCGACAAGGAAGCTGTATTTACCCACCTTATAAAGAAGGAAGTGTTACATGTTTACTTCATTAAACTCACAAGGTTGACACCACAAAATTGGAAGAAAGACAAAAGGGCTTCTGCTTGCATCAGGAGGCAGTTAAATACAATAAAGGCATGAAGTGTGTTGAGAAGAAATTACTTTTACACATTGTGAAGATGAATAAGATATGCTACCAGAACTAGCTTCATAATAGGAAGAAAACAATCCCATCACATTAGCATTTATGTTCCATATAACTACTATTCCTAAACTTCAAGATAACATGACATTTGAAGAAAAGGTAATAGTGTTGATTGATTCAGTAGCACCCATAGCCTTATTCAAAATATAAGGCAGCCAAGGAATTAAATTGTTTCACACCCAAGACCCCATCGTGTCAAGGATACTGCAAATGGAGGAATTTATAAATTCCTCTTGAAAACCTATAATATCAAGCTAGGCTATGGGTAATGAGTATTTGATTTGTATTTGCTGTTTTCCATTCCACAGAGTTTATGTTGTATTTCAGATTTTTGCAATTTGCTATAACTTTTAGATATAGCTTTTAGCTTTTCAAGAAATTTTCTTTGAAATTTTTTTCAAGGAAAGGCTAAAATTATGTGCATTAAGTAAGAAGTCGAAAAGATAACATACAATGTCAGAAAAGTTTAAAAAATAATAACGAGGCGTCATATTGCACAATTACGTTCACTTTAAGTTCCAACACTGAAAACTCATTCATTTCCACAGATTCTCCAACAAGTCTTGGACAATTATTCTGAAGTAAAGCTGAAACTTCCAAAGGACTCAATTGCTTCTCCTATGATCATGATCATGCTATTCACTTGATTCTGAAGTGTTCCTCAAAACATCGTCTTACAGATATCCTTATGTCCAAAGATAAGAAATTGAAATTAAGTGAATGCAAATGCTAGGCAGGCTATAATCAAACTCTAGTCAAAAGTTCTTCTTCCGCTCCCGTAGTATCGTTATGGTTAATGATGGACTTATGTGAATGTGTTCTACTATAGTATTTCATTAAACACCATTAAAGATAAATTTCTCCACACCGTGATTTGTTGTTCATTTTATTTTAAATTACATGAGCAATTTATTTTACCAAGTTGGATCTTCATTCCGTGATATCATCAACGTAACAAAGATCGAAGATATTCCAAAAACAACATTTCGAACTCATGAGGTCACTATTATGAATGTTTAAGTTCATGCCCTTGGCTCACTAACACACCTTCTACATTTCAAGGGTTGATGACCCCATTTTCAAACTTCCGTCCTTAGAAAATTTTAAAGTGACATTTTTTACGATATACTAATCTATAGCAGGTTCAAGGATTACATGAACATGCTTATTGTGCTCAAACTATTACAAGAGAAACAACGAGAAAACATCCAAATTTTTCTTTGTTAAGAGGTAGAAGTCTATCTGGTCATATCGTATCTCATGAGGGTACAAAGTAGACTCCTAAAAAAATTAAAGCACATGAATGGGTGTCCCTATGTCCATATGCTATTGTATGATTTCTGTTGTGTATTATCAAAGTCATGGCAATTATGGAGAAGCCATGCCATATCTTTCTAACATTATTGAAGAGGATGTATTTTCATGGACTTCGAAGTAACCATATGCTTTTGAACATCTTAAAGAGGCAATGCGCTCATATTGGTTCAACAGCTCACTTGCAAAGCAACCTTTATTGTGGAATGTGATGCCTCAAGAAAATTAGAATTGGTGTTGTTTTAATGCAAGGAAGGAATGTTCATCGAAGCTGAGAGTTGTCCAACTGTGCTGGGTGAAATTATTTGCAAACCTATTTAAGAGATGAAATGTTAGAAATACTCAATGCATTTTGAAAAGAAAATGAGAACTTACCTAATCAAGACAATTTATGTAAAACTAATCAACATAGTCTTAAACACTTTTAAACAAAGACTTTCTTAAGAGCAACAAAAATGGTCACAAAATATGCGAACATGATTTTGAAATAATCTATAAAAAAAGGAAAGTCAATTTTGCTTAGATGCAATTTCTATTGTGCAATGAAGAGGTAGTTACTGTTTAAAGTGTTATTTTCTTATTATCCAAACGCATTGGACAACTAAAGAAAGAGAGAATGAAATAATGAAAAGACAAGGACACTCTTATTCAAAAGTTTTAAGATCTCAGTATATCTAATACATTTATTTTGGAAAATGATTCTTTATGGTACAAAAGATTTGGCGATATCTTTGTGGACACCTCAAACTAAAACAAAAAAAGATTCTTCTCGTAATTCTGCTACTTCTCTCGAGAGAAATACTTAGGATTTTAAAACTTACTTGCCAGGTGGTGTTGTTGAATTTTTTTTGGGATGGTTTCAAATCCTGATATTCAAAGTTTTTATGGAATGTTTGGTCGTTGCCAGGACAAAGTTGACATTCAAGACTCCCAGATTCTGCCAACTTTATCCATTCCAAGTTTATTGGGAGGAGATTTCAATGGATTTTGTTTTAGGCTTGGTTTCAAGTCCGACAAGAGTGTCATCATGGTAGAAATATATTTACCATATGCACACTTTTGCATTATCTCATCCAGTCAACAAACAAGCAAGCACACATACTAAGTACTACATTTATGATGTAATTCAAAAGCTACATGGAAGCCCAAGGGTTATTGGTGATAATAAGATCTCATTTTACCGGGAAACTTCTTTACCGTGATATTTTTGTTTAAAATTTCCAATTAGCTCTAGTTCATCTTATCATCCTCAATCACGGTCAAACTAGATAAGTAAAATAAATGTTTGGAAGGACACTGCTTTTTGTATATGATAAACAAACATAATGGGGTCAAGTGGTTACCTCTTAGCTGAATGGTGTTATAACACTTCTTCCATACCGCAACAAAATGACCCCATTTACAGCACTTATGGATATCATCCACCATCCATCACATCATCTTTGAGGAAAATTCAAAGGTTCAAGTGAAAGGAAGACTGGGTTACTACATCAGCAAGAAGTCTTCTCCAACTCTTAAAGGACAACCCTAACTTGGCACAAAATTTAATGAAACAACAAAAAGAGATCAACACTGCTGCTGAAAGAAGTTTTGATGTAGGAGATTGGGTATTTTTACACTTCACAACCATATAAACAAATGTCCCCCAAGCAAGCTAAGAAGGATAATAAATTATCGCCAGAAAATATGTCCTTACAAGGTGTTGCAAAATATTGGGTACTATGGGTATACAAATGAGCTCTGCCTATGAAAAGTATCCAAGCCATGTTTCTATGCTTAAAGAAGGTTATAGGTGAAAAATATTCCGTTCAAAACAATATTTTCTAAAATTTATTAGAGAAGGAAAATCATATTGAATCAAGTGCCTGCTAAACAAGAACTCAAATGAAATGGCCAACTTGATTGTCAATTTATATTCATCAAATGGAATACCACTCCATCGAAGATCACATGGGAGGATGAGAAGTTTATACAAAGGAACCAAAGCATCAAGGCATTGAGGAGAACACTTTTTTGAAGGAGAGAAGCATAGGTCCCATATTACTAGTATGTCCTTATTGGTGCTGATAGGTGTAACTTCATTTATTATTTGCATCTCTTGTAGCCCCTATTTTGTTATTATTGTGCCCTCTAAATTATTATTGTTAGGTTGGCTAGGATGCATTATGTCACTAGGATTAAGTATTGCATGTATATGACCTCATATATATAGAAAGGAGGTTTTGTAAATTGTAGTATCATCCAACAATTGGTCATTTATGCAATGTATTGGGAGGTTTCCCTAAGTGGCTTATTTCTAAGGCGTTGACATTCTTTCTATTTTTGAAAACAAAATGTCACACAACATCCCCCATGTATGTTGAGCTAACCCATCAAGGTGGCTTAGGTTTGAAAAGGATTTCGTTATTATGCTTTTCATGTGCTGAAGAGAAGGCAACAAGGGAAGGTTTTTGTGATTGTCTAGTATTTTCTGAGTATTCTTTCTCTGCTTATAAATACTATTCTCTAATGTTGAGGGATAACTGTGTCGCTTAGCACTGAGTTCCTGGCGCAGAATTTCCTCAATTTCTCCTTCCATGAGTGGGATTCTCTGGAGGAGTCTTGATTTTTTTGATCCACTATCAAAGCTTTAGGCCAACCCTAGCCTCCAACTATAATGCAGATCCTAAATGGTGCCTGTCGTTTTCAGAGGTCACAGTGGAAACTCTAGATCCTGTTTGGTCTAGCCAGGCTGAGCCTCTTCAGCAGTTGAGTGTGTCTTTTTAACCTTGGCAACCATTGTTCGAGTTTGCATTTGTATTCAGCATCAATCCATATTTTTTATTCAAGCTACAATGCGCTTTTCCCTTAAGGGATTGCATTATTTTCAACATGTCATATGTTTTTTGAGCTCATTTTTTATGGAGAGATCCTGGCACTGGCCTTCGATTTTGGTGATCCATGGATTAGCTTTATCCATAAGTATGTTTATATTTTGATCTATTTTAATTTTAAATTCATCTTCTAAAAATTTCCCCGAATCATTTTTTTTCGTATATAAAATTCTGAAACTCGTATCTATCAGAATGCATGATATGTCAAACCTAAGTGGATCTTGTAAACAAGTCTTTCTAGATTACAAAGTTCTGAAATGGATCTCGATGTTTCATCCTTGCCGTATCCGTTCTATATCTAAGATGTACAGATCATATCTATTGTATCTCCTAAAATAATGTTGTTAATCTCCTTTGGCAGCTTTATATATGTACGTAAACTCTTCTTTTCGAAGACTATTGTCATATTGTTCTCGTATTTCACCGTATAATAAGAGCATCATTGTAATTCTTATTTGTTGTTAAGTATTCTATGTTGATTCATTTGATGGCCCTCCCGCTCATGCTCAAGACCGGGGCATTTATTTCTTGTGCGCTTATCATGGGCATAGTTGCAACCCTCGTAGGGTGTTTTTCACCAGATTAGGTGTGAGACCGTTACCAGCATTCAGTTTGATTTTTTTTTTTGCTCCCCTTGGATTCAGTCTCTATCTACCCATCTGGTTGTACATAAGGGCTAGAAAACCTGCTATCTCTGTACGTAAATATTCCGTAAGGCATTATTATTTTAGCAGTTTTTATGTAATCCTAATTTTGACATACATATCGCTTCCTTCCTTGCAGCATAAAATGGTGTTTTCTTATTGGAGAACCATACAACGATGTTGCATTCAAATAAGATGAGCCCAATGGCAGTGAAAATAGGTATCGTGGTCGAAAGCCACAAGAAGTTTGATTACACCACTGGGCGGATCGCACAAGGGTAAAGCCCCCGAAATCAGTAAGTGACAGAGAGAAGGAGAGAAGAGTTTGCAAGAACTATTTTGGCACATGCAAGATCTTTAAGTATAGAGATAAAAGAGATGAGAATGGAAATAATGAGGAATTTGAGAGCCCATCCTTGGGGAAAGCTCCATATGTCTACCACTGCCACATCAAGTCAACTAGTGAACCAACCACAAGCTTCCACTATGCCTACTCTTCTTGGTCATGAGAATGAAAGGACCACAAGAGCAAGCATCCCTTTGGGCATTACTTTCAGGAATATGAATCAACACCCAAAGATTCAAAGACCACCATTTTCCAATATTTTTACCACCTCAAGGACAAAAATAAGATTCAAGGCACAGTATAGAGACAGGGTTCTTTCATAATCACATGTTCACCTCATGGGTGATTATTTTTCCCAAGTTTGACAAGGTCACCCAATTTTGGCCTAAGGCATGTAAGTAAAAAGCTAGATACAGCCTTCAACGAACAAAGTCCCCAGGATTGAAGCCATCAAGACTGGCAGTCACTGGAGTTTTGGGAAGGCAGTGGGAACCACGGGCAATTATGGTTCCATGCTGTCAACATTGGGCCATGCCAATGTGACCACCTCTACTCGAATCACTTAACATCAAGGGAGAGGTTTGAAAAAAGCATCCAGAAGAACCTTTCATGAGCCTCTTTGGTGTTAAAACAATTCCAGAAATGGTGAAACCTACATCTTCCAGCCTTCGAGACTATCATTACGTGTTCGATCCGTCTCACAGCAAGGGAGGGTGCAAGTGCAGGCTTATTGGACTACTTGGACAACCTTGCATGGGCTATTAAATTCCACTAAGCCCATCACTTTATTGATGTCACTCAGAGGCACAGAGACCTCAAGATGCTTTGCCAAAAGAAAAAAAAAATTTCATAGCAAGGCCCTCACACCTTTCTAAAGGAAGGAAGAAAGTTGTTTCTTCCAAGGGAGAGGCCCACCAGAAACCTGATGTTTAATCCCAAGGAGCCGAGAAAGAAAATACGCGCCCACTTGCCAACAGTCACACCCTATTACATGTGTTTCTCGGGAAAGCACACCACATTGAAGCCCTCTCGTATTTTGAGGAGGAAGAGAGGAAGACATGAACCAAGAGGGTCACGAAAGGTCGATAATGTCGAGGGAGATCCCACAAAGACGGATATAAGCCTTGACCAATGGGTGTTAGAACTCTGTATGTTTGAGATATGCTCATACTTAATTCCCAGAGTACAAGGCTCCGGCTTGCAGTAACCGAGGTATTCCATCATTGACAGGGCAATCACAACTTTATTGATGCTCATTCACAGAGAGAGTAATCCCATCTATATTTCTTTGGAGGGATTCTTCCGTTTTGGTTCAGTGAGACAGAAAATGCATTTCTGCTAATATGTCCCACCACTCTCACCACTATGGGGTCCTAAGCACTTCTGTGGATCACTTTTTTGTAGTTGACATACCAGACACTAGTACTGTCTTTTGTGTCCTAATGGTTGATTACATTGGAAGAAAGTCACCACCGATTGGAAAGATTTTGTAGATGGAGTGGTGGACATTAAGAGCAAGAAACCCCAAACCATCCAAGGCATGCATACTTATCTCACCTAGCACTTCCACACAAACAATGGGTAAATGGATTTTTCATAGCAAGCAAGGATCTCGAAGGGCCCTTCTCTTATGTTCATGAGTGACCACAAAGTAAGGGGACATTCCTCCAGTGGCAACCCCCCGAGAGGTCGCCGACGAGATTCGTGGGGGAGGCTTCAGCGTGTCGTCCAAATCTAGATCTGTACGATTGGGACAATGGGAGACCAAATTACAAAGACCGAGGCTTAGGAGAGCTCTCAAGAATGAGGGGATCTCCTCTCGGCATCACGATTAATTTCTCTTTTCCTAGATCCGTGTTGTGGAAGAGGAAGGACCAGCCTTCAACACACATATTTGGCATGAATGACAAACAAAGGAGAGACGCACATGCACCTCCGGCGTGATGTATCATCAAGACCGTCATTGTTGAACAAAGTGTTGCATCTCCAGATTGGAAATTTTCAACTTCTTGTAGAGTATTCCAAAGATCTCCACAAGCATATTATTAGATGACATGCAAAGAAGAAGAGGGGTTACTTAGTCCAAGGAGGAGTCATCTATCATCATGGTAAGAGTTTTCTTAAGGCCAGAGCTTCTAAGCTTTGGCTAGCATGCCACAAGAGGCACACAAAGAGTTATTTCCACACCATATGTATTCAGTCTGAGGATCGGTACTCCTACCACGAGGAGCTTTGATTGGGAAGGCTTGGAGAGAGGAACCACATTAGCACCTCTTCTAAGAGCATGAGCTACAAAGAGTTGGGACAACCAATGGACTCTATGCCAAAACAAGCCACTATTTCTCTTTCTTCTCGAGAAGGGAGTATGCCCGACACAGGTTCCATGTGGTATGAGAACCTTGATGGCAGTGATCCGATCATGTAGAGCCACTATTTTTCTGATTTATCACACTTTTTACCATGTTGTTTGATATGACCTTGTATGAGTGAGAGATCATGTGGATCTGCTGATTTTTTGGTGTATTGTTGAAATTTTTAACTTAACACCTCTTTTAGCAGTGTGGAGATTCTTTTCATGATAGTTCTTCCCCAAAGGCACCAACATATCCTATCTTCACCATGTTACAAAATCTGTGTTTTTAAAAATGTGTGTGTGAATGTCACTTGCCACACCTTGATCCAATGAAGGCAGAGATGCACCTGACCAAGAGACCATTAAGGCAACATTTTGACCCACCTCCTCAAGCTCAAATTTCTGCATGTTGTACATATGTAGTCTTCGTTCGCCTGATGATATGCGATGAGCGTGTCTGCTTTAGGGATTTAAAGGGAGGGAGATGAAAATTAGAAAATTTTGCCACGGATTGGAACCCTCCCCACCTCATGACATAGCTGATGAGGAGCACTGTCACTATAAACGTATTTCTGTTAATTTTTTTCACCTCAAGGGATTGACCACACATCTTATGTTGACCTTGAGTAGAACAATCACATTATTACTGATGATATTTCTGGCCACAATAGTGGCCTTTTTTTTTATTTATTTATCCCATCAATGGAGAGGGGTGCGCACCAGCTCTTACCCTGTCATTTGCTTTGAGGACAAGAAACATTTTGATGGAGACTAATTGTTCCTGCCCAGTCTCAGCTAAGAGGAATATGTAATTTTGTTCATTGCCATGAATAAATGAACAACAGGGATACTAAAACCCCAAGAATGAATAAATCAATGCCTTTACATGAATATACGGAGCAATTGTGGCCATGGGAATAAATCATCACAGTGAAATGCTCGAGCTATGAGATCCTGGGTCAAACTGAATGAAATTCATATTTTGCTGTTCAGATACACGTCCTATGAAGGGACAAACACAGTTTTACAGATGCCCTCATGTGAAAATATTTGGAATCGATCAAGGTGGCTAGGCTTCATGCAAAGGCTTTCATCTTATACCAGGAAGAGTGCATGAAAACAAGAGAGGTTGTTGATTGTTCAGGTTTATATATCTTTATTCTGTTTTTGACAAACATTTATTTCTTCCATACTTATGGAGAATTGCCAACAAATACGTGAGTTCATGTAAGTGAGACCACCTCTTCCACTGATATCTTATAGCCCTGGTCAATGATCCATACTGAGTTTTTAAACAAGCTCTCATTCTCAATCGCAATGCATCCAACGATGATTTGTTTTCTTTGTAGTTTCATAGTAGAACTCTAGATTTGTTCGTATCTAGCCTTTATTGGAGCCTCTTTCCCCAAGGAGAGTGTCTTTTTAACCCCAGAAGAGCATCCACTATTCGAGCTTCAGTTTTGCATTCTTGGCATCGGTTTCGCGTCCGTTATTCGAAGCCAGCATGCGCTTTTCTTGAGGACCGTGTTATTTTCGTGGGAGGGTTTGCAGTATGTTTTGACCCCATTTTGAAGAGAGTCCCTGCACCGGGCTTTTTCTTCGATTTCCTTAGGATCCATGATTTAACACAATCCATGTTCATTTATATTCACTCTACATTAATGTAAATTCATCTTTCGGCAGCCTCGAATCAGCCTTGCGTATCCGTAACTTGAAACTCGCATC
This sequence comes from Pinus albicaulis, assembly GCA_034641835.2. Taxonomy (NCBI): domain Eukaryota; kingdom Viridiplantae; phylum Streptophyta; class Pinopsida; order Pinales; family Pinaceae; genus Pinus; species Pinus albicaulis. The sequence goes on along the minus strand of CM076576.1, from coordinate 773,739,742 downwards.
TACTCTTTTCGTAATGCATGATTTGGTCAAACCTCATGATTGTGTAACAGTTCCTTTGCTATCACAGAAGATCTCAAATGGATTTGACGTTTGTCCAGCGTATATGTTCTCTAGGACTCAGATAAACATTTAGTTATTGCAACCTTAAAATAATGGGACAGCCCTTTTTACAGCTATATGTATGTTACAAATTTTTTCTCAAAGATTTCTTTGGCCTATCGTCTCCCCGTATTCTACCTCTATAAATGTAAGACACTGCTTGCAATTCAATTTCTCCGTTGTATATTCTTACACTTGGATTCATTTTGCAGTGCCTCCCCACCATGCTCTCCAAGAACACACATTATTTCGAAGCATTTTATTGTGCATAGCTTAGCCTCTTGTATAAGCTGTACCATATTCAGTTGTGGAGATCTATTTACCCACACCTAGTTTGATTTATTTTTTCTCCTTTCGCATCTAGACCCGCACCATCGTACTCGGCACATCCAAGGGTCAAAATCCATGTATCTATGTACAAATATCCCGTGCTATTGTTTAGCAAACGTGTTTTTGGTCCCAATTTTGGGATATTATGGTATTCGACAAGAATTTTTTTTAAGAAAAAAATGTTGAAATTATTCTATAGAAGCTCTTTACCTATGCTTCCCCAAAAGTGTCAATTCTTTCAAGAATCCATAGCCACCAATAATTTATCTCTAAAAATCTTCACCCGAAGTGGAACCTATTGTAGGAGGACAAGGAAGTAATACAGAAATTTGTTATCCGCCCTCTGCAGGTGGATATGACATGATAATGAGTTTTTCTCATTTGAATTATTCACCCGTGTTCCAAGATCCCATGGTCCTATAGTGAAACATAAAAACATAAACCCCAACTAGAAAACAATTGGATAAATTTCAAAATGATTTATACAATAACAATAATTTACTGAATCGCACTTGAAGGAATACATGATGAGATAATTTTAATATTTTAACAATAATTTAATTTTTAAAAACACGAAATGTGTAGGCATGAAATAATAGTTCCCATGTTTAAGAAATTAATTGCAATATGATAACAACATACATTTGCATTGAGTGCACAGGATTATTTGAACTATTTTCTAGATATAATGGAGATATTGAGAACCCCCATACACATGCTCCTAATAGGAAATAGGAATAATTCAATGAAACAATGTACTAGAAAGTGTTGGACAAGACTCATCACCGAGAGGAATAATGCACATGAATTCTCAAGGAAAAGTCTTTGAAAAGTTAAATTTTATGTAGTCATGGTTAGAAAACTCACAAATAACACTACAAAACATAGATATATCTAACTTATTCAATTTATTTGGGACCTTGAAATGAACATCTATTCAAGAATAATTTGGATCCCTAAAGTTCAATTTTTCAAAAGATGAAAATCCTTTTTTTGTCCCAATTTAAACATCTTTCAGTGCTTTCCCCATTTTACCCAAAATCCTGACTTTAATTTAAGCCTAAAATTTATGACTGGTGTAGATATCACTAAACACAGATAATGTGACCATGACTGTATCTCAATAAGAATGTCCAATTCATATTAGGCTGTCAAATACAAAATATAGGACAATCATGAACTTTTCGCAATATTATAAGTGGTTGTCACTAAATTAGAAATGATTTATCATGAATTTTTAAATACTTTAAATGCAATTAGTCCACCGGAAACATTCTAATGTGTACTTAGTTCTATAACTTTCCACCCACTTGTTGCAATCTATAGAGAAAGAGAAAAGCCAAGAAAGTGAAACTTAAAATTATCACCGCTACTACCATAGAAATCACAACCCTAATATATTTTGATTCCATCGTAAATATTATATTTATTATAATATTTTTTGACATCTTCAAAAATTTTCAAGACATCAAACCTTACATGGAATGCACTTTCCGTGTTGTTCTAGAGGTTTGCAACCTCTCCCGTAGCTTTGGAAGTGGAGCAAATAATTCCACGTTCCCCACAATCTTCACAACCACCACAAATATGTCGATCAACTCGTTCATGGAATAATTATATCATGTGAAGTATATTTGCCTCTGTTATCACCAAAGCTTTCCTTAGAAGTTGTGTAAGAGGAAAGTATACCTTATAAAACTACGTGTCCAGACCTTAGATGCAGACTTAGTCAATCTCAAAGATCCTAAGAGAGGGGTTCTCTCACATTTATCTTTGTTCTGGGTTGCTCAGCGTTATAGATTCAAGAGTTTGTTTTCAAAAATGGGGTGAACTACAAACTTAAGGGCAAGGTTGAGAGCTTTCTACCTCATTTGCATATGGAGTCAAAGGATGGTTTGACTGATTTTCTATTCTAAGCACAAGATGGTATTACAGTGGCAAGATAGCTAGACAGTAGAACAATCCTCAAAATTAAAGTGAATGACATTTTAATAATATGTTACAATAAGAATTTTTAACATGTCCTTAAAAGAAAGGAAATGAGATGACTACAAACAAAGAATAAGAATTCTTTATTATAGTAATCACTAAATGCTTAAATTAGCAAAGCAAGATGATTTAAGAATTCACGTTTACAATAATTTAGAATAGCATTAAGAATAATCACATTCTTAAAAACAAAGATAAGCACTTCAAGCAAATCTTCGTTTAACCTTTATGCAAATTATCTAGAAAATGGATAAGATACAAAATACAACCAATACAAAATTTCACAAAGGGTAGAAACACTATTGAACCGTAGTCCAATATGAATCCCCGCAACAAGTCCAAATAACCGTCATCCAACAAGCCATGCGAAATTTCTCCAAAAGTCATTCAAAATCTCAATGTTACGAAATAGTAGCAATAGAATCCAATTCAAAATGCTTCTCCCAAGAGGGAGTATTTATACAAATTTGTTCAAAATATCTTGAAACAAATATCAAATTGGTCTGCAAATCTCTCCAACTATTTACATAAATAGAACTTAATTAAAGGACACCAACCACTGCATCTATTTCCATACTATTTTGTATGGATAGGTGATGACAAAGAGAAGAATTCGAATTTTATCCAACTTTAGTTGATGATGAGGTATCCATTACCAAAATCGCTTCTTTTCAGCAATCTGCCCAACAATTTTCAAACTTGGGGTCCAATGATATTCTGTTTTCTGAACCGTAATATATGTAAAAGTGAAAGAGGTTATTGTATATAAATATTTTTTGAGATAAACCTTCTTCAGCTCTCCAAAAATTCTCTCCAGATATAGCACAATAGTCTCTAGTATTACATGTGTAAAATGTAGTTTACAGTCCTGGAAAAAATGGCCTCACAAAGACGCATTTATCTCTCATTATAAACCATCAGAAAAACTGAGATAGATGGTTATGGGTTCTCTTAGGAACAAAAACCCTTCAGTTTGCATGAAGTATTTTTATTGGCTGAAAGCCAATCCTTCTCTCCTAGGCCTGATGACTTAAACTGAATTTTCTCGCAAAAGTGCTTTCCAACATTGTTTAATATTTCAAACCAGATAATGGTTGTTAGAAAATAAGAGAGAGGTTTTAGAGATACCCTATTAAGAACATAAAACCCTTCAGTTTTGTAAAACTACTTAGATGATCACAATAGTTTCTGAAAACTACACTAAAATATGCAATTTCAGTAAAATGTTCCTTCATGGGGTTTTTCTATCTTTTCTACTCTTTAACCTTTGATCGTTTTACTTTCACTTTAGATACAAACTCACCACAGAAAGTATTTTTATCTTTACCATTTACCCCGTCCGTAATTACTTTTTACCTGTTTTACCTTTAATCGCTTCCGTAATTTCATTTTAACTTTTCACTCTACTTTTACCGATACACTTTTAACCATCGATACTCTTTAAATCGTTATGCTTTCCTATCCCCTTCGTAATTTTCATTTCACTTTTTACCATTCACTCGGTAATATCATCATTCGAATTCTCTCCGAATTTAGACATAAACGTTTGTTGAATGATATTGAATTAAGATCCGAGAATTGAGTAACAATTTTGTCGCAACTCAGTATTGAATTTTCGTTGGTCCAACCATATTTCGAAGTGATAACCGTTTAAAATCAAACAATTTGTTAACAGAAATCTAGGTCTTATGAGGGGAATTCAACAAGCTACATTCGTGCTGTTTGAGTTTCATTTTTGTCTTCAGGTATTCAAATGGAAGTTTCTGGCTTTTCTGCTTGCATCTGAAAGTATTTTGCTTTTTTAATGAGGAAATGGCAATAATTAAAAGTCAGTGAACAACTATAAAACAAAAATCAGGAATGATCTTAGCAATAATATTTTAACATCGTATCCTGCTGAAAAGCCTAAAACGGTTAGTTAAAGTTTTCTTTCATGCTCGACATGATGAAGAAATACCCTGCTTCGGAAGCAAACTCGGTTTTAACAGTATCGTGGTGGTGATGATGTTTTGGAACACAGTCCCATGGAATTGTTTTAAGTCGGCCAGAAAAAATTAGTGGATTTCAATGAAAATTTAAACCGTAGCAAGAGACACAACAAGCTAATAATTAAAAAATTTTTGAACACGAAAAAATGGTTTTGATGAAAGTTAAAAGGGTTTTTTTTATTTTTCCGAGGTGGTGATGCCAATGAATGCGTATTTACCAGTGTATGTAAAGGTGCCTGCTGCAGCTGTAGGCGTAGCAACTCGTGACCTCTTTTTGTCGAGGTGGTTTAACTCTGGAGGGCAAGCACCGCTGTGATGATCGCCACGGACAGGACTATTCAAAATCCACCGCCCCGCCGGTTAACGTTCCTCACAAAAGGATGGGTAGCGGGTTCACGTGACTGCCGGATCCGTTTGAGGGGACATCCAATCTACCAGGCGATGGGGGTATGTTTTATGTTTTGGGGATGGGGGCCCGTCGTACTTTTGCCAACACTTTTAAATGTTATTTAATCACTCCTGGGATATCTACTGTGCGGATAAGGCGGTTAACCAGTCCGATGACCACCTTAATCCTGCGTGCTTAAAAGGCTACGTTGTTTCTGTTGGTTAATCAAAATATTGTGACAAAACCATTTTTTGTAAAAAAACAAACTTTTCTTAAATGCTTATTCATTTTTGTATTTAAACATACATATATGTTTAAGTTTTTGCATGGAGTTTTTTATTTATATGGTAACAAACAAATTATTATTTAATTTTCATTTGTTAAGGGCTGGATTATAATACAATGTAGTATCATAACCTAAAGGGCGTATATGGGTTATTATTTTAAATGTATGACATAAATACCTTTGGTTAAACTTTATATTATGGGTTTTTTTCAATATTATATTATGACTTAGGACAAGGTATTTTACTAGGGGATTTAGTGCCAACAGAGTTAAATGTAAATATGAAAGACAAGGAAACTCAAAAACATTTTTGCACATCTAAGCAAAGTGATAACTTCGAAGTACCTATAAATATCTGATTCTTCAACACTAAAAACTTAGAATAGCAAGTATTCTGAGGGATTTTATGGAATTTTGTATGAGTTTCCAAGTAAACAGGGATTTTATCAGGACAAAGTTAAAGACAGAAGATCACAGGAAGTGAGCAGATTATTCACACTTAGGTCTTTGATCATTATGCCCAGGGTCCCGTCCTCCGAAGTCAAGTACAATGCCCAGCCCTTGATCTCCAAATACCTTAGTCTCTTGGTGGAAATTAGCAGGTACTTTTAGGGAAAGTGATGAGGAGGTTAACTGCCTTGATTTTTCTTTATTGGTGATTTTCCAAAGGTATTTCGCTTAGCATTTCTGTGATGAAAGTAAAGGATCAAACATATACATATCATTCATCAGATAATACCAAAGACCATCTACCCACCCTATCTACTTCTGATACACCTACTTACTTTCTCTTCTTCTGCTTAGAAAAACCCACTGCAAACCCTTATCAATCTTTTTCTTTTACACATTAAATCTATCTATTTCTACCCTTATTACATCCAAGTATTTACTGAACCTGAGCAACTTTTTATTCCACCTCTACCTATTCACTTATCTCGCCAAGATTAAACCTGCTGGCTAGATATTTATTCTCTAATCTACAACATGAAATTGAAACACATGAGTAAGCCAAGTTTAAATGTATTTTGTTGACTTATTCATAAATTGTGGCAAAAGTTTGGATGTGTTTATCAAATTTGTTTATTACATCGTAGCAAAAAGTAGTGGTATTTAGATTCTGGGACACTTTCCTTGGCCTTGTTGGCGGGGTCTACTTTTTACTTTTGGCCATTTTTATTATTTTTAATTCCTTTGATTTTTCTTTTAGGGTCTCTTTACATTTAAAATTTTTTTATCTTTTTTAAGTTTTGTACTATGGAACACCTTTGTCCAAGAAAAAGGTTTGAACATATTCCATAGTTCAATCAAGACAATCATGAAAATATTAACCTACTAGTGTAGAACACTATATCCTGACAAGCAAACAAGTTTTGAAAGCCAATGGTAATTTTAGTATCACCTCTATGTTGTTTTCTTCAACTTTACTCTTGAAGGTAAAGTGTAAGGCCCCACTGCAAACATATTTATTTGAGACTCATCTTAGGAATGAGAAATTATCACTTTATCTGCAAAACATCTTCTCATGGTAATATCCCAACTGCTGGGATGCCTTTTGCAATTGAGAGATCCCCAAGTTGAATAACAAATTAATTGAGGAACATTCTTTATGAACCCTTTCTAATTGAATTTTATCCTGAGATTGGCTTATGGTAGGTTTGATATTTGTTCTTTGTTTTCATATGCTTTTCTTGAAGGCAGCTGAGACAAAAAGAGAGAATGAGCTGCTTAGCCTTTGTGCTATATGCATGGTTTGTGGGGAGGAAGATATGGAGAATTCCATCATTTGTAAATCGAGAAGTAATTTCACTTAAGAGTGCAGAAATTTTACAAAGGATATATATATATATATATATATATATATATATATATATATATATTTATTTATTTATTTATTTATTATTTTTCTCGTATCGTGATATTAAAGCAAGATTCTGCGTGCGGGTTTCAACTCTGGATTTTTAGGACTCAAAGTGTTTTTAAGAAACAATACTAAGAGTTTGATCATAATTTTTTTTTTCAATACCTTCATTCATTGTTTCTCTAATCCATGAATTTCCCTTTGATTTCAAAGAACATGCATAGAATATCCACCTTCACAGGATTCAAAAGATATTTTTTAGATCCAAACAAAAGGAGGTTCATATTGTAAAGAATATTTCCATGACTTGTATTTCTATACTTAAGAATTCCTCCTAAGTGAACATACTATGTTATTATGAATAAACTTTTTGCCATGAACAGTGTTCTATTATTTTCTGTCAGATCCTTCTAGACTAATAACTCTCAAAGAGAGTCCTCAAAAGAACCTCACAATACCAATATGATCCACAAACTTCCATGGATATTCCAAATGATAAATACCAAAATAGAGCACATAAAAATGGTAGTGAATTTCAAGTATCATGAGGCTTAACTTCCTTAGTTACCCTAATTTATTAGCGTTTATTTTTTTTCTTTGTGTAGTAATAGAGAAACAAGTACAACAGAGAAATATAAAACAATTAGCTATCTAAAAAATAAGCACACAATATAAACAGTGAAAACTCTCATGCGAGAAAAGCCACAGGGCAGCAGAAAGGTTTCACTTCTTTTGTCTAGGAGTTTTAAAGGATAAAGCACAAAGGAAAATGAACTCTCAATGGAGCCTGAAGATGTATGGCTCAATATTCTGCTACAAATTCAGTCCCAATTTCTTTATTTTCTCTCACCGTAATTTACAATTCTCTCATTCCCATTATGAATATAAAATTCAACAGGAAACTCACACCTTCCTAGTGGCCCGAGGATAACATATTCCATATTAGTAAACTAGACCTGTTTGATTCTTCAATCAAATTACAGAAGCAGGCATATATATCCATTTCTTCTGTGAAGAATGAGGTTTATGTGAATCCACTCATGCGAATTAAAGCCCTACATCTCAAAAGATGTCATATGGTAATAAAATGGCTCAACAATTTTTAGCCCAATTTCAAACTTAGGTCTTTACTTATAAAATTTCTCCTGTAAATTTATCTTTCTAATTTTTCCACTGAAAACAATTTATATTAATGAAAATATAAGATATAATTCTGGATTAGTTAACATCCAATACATGTTACATGTGAATTTATTTTCCCTCTCCAAACACTGTCTTCCAGTCACTCATAACTGAACAAAATGTTTTTCCACCATCCTGCCTCCTGTTAATTTTTTTTATATGTCAATTGCAAGATACCATTACAATTATTCTAATATTATTCCTTAGCAGTCATGCTCTTGAAAACCACATGCAACAAATGTATTCTATTTAAATAAAATATTAAAGCAATTTTGTCAAATGTATTATTTTTCCATGTTTTTTTCCTGGGAAAATATTTTCCAATTTATTTTTTTTTAATTCCCAAATTTTGTGGTAGTAACATATTTTTATATTTAAAAAACTATCACCTACAATGTTACATATAATGTATATAAAATTTTGTTATAAATTTTCTAATATTTCTGTGAACATGCTATTAAAATAGTTTATAATTAGAGCACACAAACTAGTAAGATTTCCAAATCTTTGCTAATAATTAAGGGTACTTTCTAACTTCTTTAAATTTTTCATATTCTATACAATACCAAAATCACACAAGAAAAATATATTATGAAAAATGTCAAGAAGACTTAAAATAAAATAAAAGATTTTGAAAGGGAAGAACACATTATTAATATTAGGCACTAACTTTCCAAGGCTTGAGAATTACCTCAATAAGAAGCACTGCCCTAGCCAAATTATTTATGCTTTGCAGGAGAATAAAAATCAAGCACTATCTTGTATTTTATGACACCTAAGAAAATAGTGATATAATGTCACTGTCCTTAATTGACACATTTGAGTAAAAATATTTTGCTATTTCACTAGCTGGGCAATCATAGCTTCATTGGAGCCAGCTTAAGTTTTTGAAGAAGCACACAAAGAATCATACCCCACTTTTGGTGTTATATCCACCTTGTACCGAGGGAGGGAAAATTAAATTTTTTCATAAAATCTGCCTGCTGGAAGAGAAATGGAAAGACATTGGCAGTGTTACCAAATTCTCCCTTAAAACTCACCAGGTTGTCCAAAGCAACGCAGAGGATTGAAGGATTCCACATATTACTAAACACCAAACTAACAGATACACCACCACGTGGTCTTTCGATATACCATCTTTAGAGGTAAGAGAGGATTACTCAAAACTGAGGGCAAAGAGACCCCTTTGTCTGGATATTAGAGCTCATTAATTAAATGATCCTACCATGTTAAAATTTACATTCTGATATTCTATCATCATTTGTACAATTTTAATAATGAGGAGATCTCCTTACTGTTGAGAGTTATTGTGCATTTATTCCATGAGTGTGTTTTCATGTTGTTTTTTGTGTTTTTATTTTATTTTTATATGTATAGTCTTGTGTTTCCAGCTTAAATTATTTATTACATGTTGAACTTAGCCTACTAATTGCTGACAAACCAGCTTTCACCTATGACTATTTGTAGGGAAAGAATCCTCCCTGCTTAAGGCCTTGTGGGCTTTTGCCTGCCGATGCGCCAAATACCGCGCTGCAGAATGCAGTGACTCCACTAGCTTTCTTTCTTTTATCGAATGTTTGTTGACATGTCTTCTTCACCATATTTATAAATAAAAACCACTTCTGCCATCTCCTCTTAAGCACTTTTTTTGGAGCTTGTTCTTGAGAGTTAATTTCTCCCTATTTCATGTGATTTTTCACTTTTAACCATGTGTAAAAAATATAAGCTGACACAACACAACCTCACTCTTGTTTTTACCGTTTTTTTAAAATAAATATTGTGTTGAAACTTATAGAAACTTTCCACTACTATGCTCTTGGTATTTCATGATTATTAGGATAATTATTTGCTGAGCTTAGCCTAGAAAACTAAGTAGTATTGAATTTATAGATTTTTATTGTTTAAAAATTCAAATAAAGGTAAGGTTTAAGTAGGGCAAAGTATTTCTGAACCAGATATGTTTGTCCTTTAAACAAAAGATTGATGGTAAAAGATACGTAACACATAGAGGCAATTTATAAAACAAGGCCCATACATCTGCTTGCAGACTTTAATGGTCACATGCTGGTTTTCACCCTTGCGTTAGAACTCTGGACTGTGATAAAACCGTCAAAATAAAGAATAATATTCAACACTTTCAGACCAAGAGAGCTCCTGGTATGTATATGAACACTTTTAAGACAATTTTCTCTATCTCCTTATAGCAAAATGGTCTCATTAGTGAACAGGTAAGGTCATAATCTGGACACATCGTTATTTTTCAAGTGAAAAAATCACAGTGACATTAGAAAAGTACATTGCAGTGATCAACGCATATCCATATCTCATAAACTTTAGATTATGTACACTCCAAAGAACACAGTTATTGGTAAGTATTTGGACCAAAACAACCCACAAGTGGACCTTTTCCTCTTCTTCGTAGTTACTTCACTGTCAAGGCACACCTTTAAAATTAATTTCATAAAATAATCAACAATCGAATCCTATCAAATTCTTCCTGCCAGGGCCAAAAAGTGGAAATGAGAACAAATAGACCATCGAGGGTAGGCATCCATGAATTGGAATGTCATTCTAAATTTTGAAACATAGATGTTAATTATTTAGGGGAACTTAAAACTGCCTGTCCGCCCCCATGGAACAAACATCGAGTGTTTATGAAGAGAATTCATTTCTGTGAGGTTAAGCTAAGGCCCAATGTGTGTGGAGCACTTTTGGGGCTACTTGACCCACATAGTGTTCTTTGACTTCTGTGAATAAATACCCCAATAATCTCGTAATCAAACGCTCACGTGACCATGGTACTTTTAGTGTCCAACCAGCACTACCATAGGTTACTAGTAGTACTTACCAGATTCTCTTACCATTACCTCCTGTCAATTCTTCGTGCTTGTCGGAAGGCGTTTTCTAGGTCTTTCTAATACGTTGTCCGTAGTACCCATTAGAAGCATATTCGGGTAAAAGGCCCAAAGGCATTTGAGAGGTATGGATAGTTACGTTTATTTAGGCTTTTGAGTACCATACGTGAAACAACAAACCATATTTTTTTCATGCTTGATCATACAATCTTGAATATATAGGAAAACTTACCTCCTTTTTTCGCTTTTTTTATGCATGATCATATTTTCTTTATACACCTTCTCTCTGCAAACCAAACAATATTTCAAGATTAAGTTGAATAATACCCATAATAGACCCACAAGACCTCAGTTTGTCTAGTATTTTTGACCTCCTCAGAGAGGGAGGAGCAAGCAGGGTATTTTACGACGCAGACGTCAAAAACAACGCACCGCCACCATTACCGCTCATCTTTTACCGTGAATCTTTTCGTTGGAAACCCCAAGTTTCACCCAATTACACTAGTGGAACCCCGTAAGGTCACTTAGCATCTGGGTCCTTCCGCCACAACCCCCAAAGGGAAGAGGAGTGCTACTCACTTCGGAACTTCAAAAGAAGACAAGCAATAGGCACTCTGCCAGGCAATATTCCCTAGCATAATTTCTACAAAACCATTACACTTACACCTATGTTTCCACAAAGACACATTGAATAAATACCTGTATATATTTTTAGCATCGCTAAAACCTTCCAAATTTATCAAAGTTAAACTAATTAACTTAATACATAGCCTTAATTGTCTCCTATTCCCACAAAGCTCCCCCTCGTATATACCAAATTTGGGGCAGTCATGGAAGACCCTGAAATAATATTATAAATTTGCACCTACAGTGTTCATCCAATAGTATATTATTGACGATACTATTTGACCGAGACTATTTCAACACTCTCAATTAGGCCCAGGACGAATGGTATGTTGAGAATCCTTCGTCGTACGGGAACCTTTAGTGCGCCTTTCGTTGTCGCATCTTCACTTATTTTTGGTTACCCATCCACCATGATTCGTACATCACTCATTTAGGCAAAACTCCAACTATCCACATATTAGACCATCCTCCATGAATGTTACATCGTAGGTTACACAACTCTGCGACGTTGGATAGTAGTTTTAATAGACTGCTCAAAAATACTACAGTTAGTATATCTCAAAATACAGATGGTATACAAGGGACCTACGTCCGAGGAGGACACCACTTGCAAATCTCACAGCCTCAAACCTATCTCTACCCACTGTGATATATCTGAAATGTTCGCTCCAAACACCCAACACCTCGCAAACTTATAGATACTTCAAGCATGTCAATATGGCCACGACTTGATTGGAGTCATCGAACCAAGGCCGTGCTTGTGCAAAAGCAGAAAGATTCAAACATCAGATATTCCGAGGATACTACCCGAATACGACGTATCCTCACTACTATTAAATTCAACTCCACCTTTTCGTTATAATATGATTAATAGGTGTCAATATATCACCAACAACAGAAAAAGCTGGTATCTCTCCTCAGAGGGTAAGAAATACCACAATTAGAATGATGATGTAAGAGATTTCTTCCACAACCTTACACCAACCATAAATAGGGAAACCAATATTCCCTTCTCATGGAAACCACCACCGAAATAAACACAAAGTCGTTGAACAGCAACATTCTCAAGCTCAACAATGCTGCTTATGACTAGGAGAACTGCAACAAAACCCTAACATCAGGAAAAGAATATTAGGAGAAAAAAGGACACTTTGGGCGGGGGAGCAGAACGCAACGCACACCACAATCTCAACTGTGTAACCCAAATGAAATCAAACAGAGCCAAACAACAACTCTCAAGGGAAACAAGTTCAGTCTAAGGACAAAACTACCTGTTCCATATGTGATGAGTACACTAATATCGTCACTTCACCATGGAACTCCTCCAAATGAAAAAAACTTTCAGTGGCAATCATGGCAAGGTGACCCCGCCCCAAAATCCTTCACATAGTAATGTGAGCCTCCACCTCAAAATTGCATAGCAATACAAAATTTATGCATGATTAGGAAAGAAATGTTCTTCCATAAAACAATAGGAATTACATGCCCCCTCGAATACCAACCCATCGGTGCACTGCAAAGATGAGTGCATCTATCGTACCGTTAACCATATCCAAAGCACCTATAGAGCCCTTCAAAATGTGGTCAGAAGCCAAATCAGAACACAGACACCATACTCAAAGCTACCTACAATCTGACAAACATAGTATTATTTTAGCAACAAAACACATACCGCCATTTCAACCTTAGAAGTCTTACAAACATGCTCAAACAATCTAAAATCTCTATTTTCCGCATTAGCAATTAATTAATTCTTCCAATTCATGCCCTAATAGATTTTTACCTATAAAAAAATGTTCAGCTTCCTCCTTCTATGTCACTTCTCAACACCACCACAATCCATTATAATACTATACACCGATGTGCATAATTGACAAAGGAGTGACCTGTTACATGCATCATGTCCAAACTGCTTAAGAAGGATCAATTTAACCTAAAAACATGACATCATGCTTAGATCATACAATGTTCAACCTTCTAAACTCTACTCACCATATCGTAATGTCCCCTGGTAATTTTGACGGAACAGAATATATAGAAGTTGAAGTTCATGGCCCACTCACAATATACCCCCATGAAGTACATAAGGCAGCTACGATCATAATAGAATGTCTTTTTGGGTGATGATGTTCCCCCATGAATATCAAATAATCACCGTTGACCAACTTACATACTACATAATCCATGACGATCTCAATGTCATTTTCATTTTATCGTTAATAATACCACGAAATCGCTCAAGGATATCAAGAATTTTTGCCTACCTAATTTAAACCATCATCAGTCCGAGAGATCCTTCCAAGAGATCCCCTGGTCATACCGTATAGTATCCTTAAATCATAAAGGTCTGGCAGCATGATGCTATCATCAAACATCGATACTACCTCTTAAGTGGAACAAGGAAGAGATACCGAGGCCATCAAGCTTTCACACCATCGTCAACCCCATTTTTACACCCCCCACATGGCTGTGTCAGAAGAGAGCCCTGGAAACTATTAGATTTCAAACATGCTTTTTTCAATACTTGTGTGGTATTTTGTTCCCACCAACCATGTCGGGAAGTCCTAGCCATCACTTATAAGGGATAAACCCTATCACCCCTCATGAGGCCACAAACATAATAAACCTGCGTAGCAGCGCCATCTCCACGCGGCCCATATAAAACCAAAAAAAAAATGGAAGAAAATTTAAAACCTCAAAATATCAGCATTTAAATCTTGCACATTGTTATGGTCACAATATCCTACCAATATTTTCTTCTACAATTAGATGAAATTAAAACACTTGAACACTGTAAAAATGTTGTGGCCTAAGTTTCCATAAAAGGAAAATATTGCCACTAAAAATCAAGGAAAAGAATTTAGCACCAACCACATGTGCGCCATATGACAAACCATTATGGGAATTACACCCATCATTTCAGGGATATTCACGTATACAGGATGCTTCCAAGCCCAGGAGAAGCCCTGACTGTCACAGATCTCCCTCAGCTCTCACCCCATGAAAATAAGCAAGAGGGAGAGCCTGAAGCATATTATACACAATAAGAGGAGCCTACATCTTTGCTCACATAATACACCAACCTAATGGACCAAGGATGCACGGAGGCCACCGCCCCACTCCCGCTAGCACCAGGATGAGTCAAATCACTTAGTCAAAGGTTGTCCTAATTAAGTGAATTAGTTCATTGGTACCAAGTCCTCACGTTTTCCCAAAGCAACCACCCCTGGTGATCAACCATACACAAAGTTATTTTTCGAAGCAACCACCATGTGCATCGTTGTTCCCACATCCATCGCCCGTCCATGTTGATTTCTATGATGCTCATCGTTAAAAATTTTAGTTGGTCTTTATATAAAACTATTTTCTATAGTTTTATATAGTTAACCTTTATGAATATTTTTAAAAATAATTAATTATTAAGGTTAGCCCAACAAATAAATGCACTTAATACTTAAACCATAGCCCCACTCCAATTTTCTAGTTTGGAGCCGATTTCAATGCGTCTTGCTCGATTTACTAGGTCGGGGAGGGATTAAGTGATTCAAATTCCCATTTTCACCTGGAAGGTCAGAAATTGGAAGTTGGAGCCCGGAGGAACAAAAACAATGTATCTACCGGAATTTTCATCAATGTGAGGGATTCACCACCATTTCAATCTGTTGGGGTTTGAAGGCTCGGAAGTTCACATCACAGGTGACGATGCTAATTATATGCAGATGCCAAGATCCGTTCTACATGTACTGACGAGAGGTATTAGTGCTATGAATAATCAAGTTCTAGTTTCTAGAAGGCAGCATAGTGCCCGTATTATATGCAAGATTCCCAACCGTTCTCTGGCATTTACTGACGAGGGCATTAGGCGTCAAGAAGTTCCTTGTTTTTTAAAGTATAGCTTATCGCCATTGACAACAAAGAAAAATAAGCTTGTATTTTTTATTTTTTCAATATATTGAGCAAATCTCCTTTTGAAATTTTCACCTTAAAAATAATGCGTATGACAAGATTGTTACACATAGGAATCTAGGAGTTCAAGCCACCAACTTATGGTAGCGAACCAACAACAAAAATAAGAAACATTAAGAGGAAGAAGGCGTGCTAGTTGTTAACCTTTGTTTGAAGAGCATCAATTTTTTTCATCAAGAATTGAGTTTTGGTTTTGTCTCTTTAGAAATTTTGAGACGATACTAAAGGTCGATTTTTCATCCTTAGTGTCAGTTGACACGTTACCCTTGTTTTTCATTTTTCATTACCAAGACATCAAAATTATTTTTACTAACGTGTTCCTGTTTTTAGCGCTATCGCCTAATGGATAACAATGTACACATGAATTTGATATTCTTTTCATGAAGGTTCCATTCGTAAAACAACATCACAATTTCCTTATATTTGCTTTACTTAAACATGATATTGGGACCCGTTTTTAAAAATGTTGTTGATAAGGCAATAAGGTCTTCCCTTCAATTATGTTTTATGTTGGCAGCTTTTGCCACATATCTTTAACCATAATTATGAATAACTAGAATTCATGTTCTACAAAAATAATTTTTATCATTCAAATGGTTGCTCTATCTGGCATGGCCCAACCTTAGGTTATGATTCTTGTGAGTTGGCCCTTATTTTTATTTTTTTTATTTAAAGACAATAGTTATGATAAATGTTTGGCTTTGATAAGCCGTAGAATGGTATGTTATTGTGTAGCATAATCCTGAATGTTGTTGTTCTACTGAAGGTGGTGGAAAAGCTCTATGGGAAGCCCTTCATCCATCCCATCCGATCCAACGCCCACCATCGTAAGTTGGGGGGATTTTTCCTAAGTGATTCTGTCCACCCATGAGACAGAGTAAATACTGTGACGGATATGGCCATGATTACAACAAAGAATTATGCCTCAGAATCTGCGCCAGATCCACTTTAACTTAGACTGTCGACATCAGCCACTATTAGCTTCTTTTCATTTCAACATATTTATGTCATAAACTCATGGAAGGTTTGAATAATTTCATTTTATATGCTCTCCTGCTTCGGGTTATTGTTCATTGCAACCTCGCAACATCTTGTGTTGTTTATTGTTTTTGATCTACATGCCACTTTTTTTTTTTTTTCTTTAAATTTAATATTCTATCTAATAACTAAAAATTATATTGACCACATATTATCTTAGTATGTACTAGTGTTCAACAACTTGATACTATTACAATCACTTATTTTTGCAAGTCGGGGCAGTGCTTATATATTCTCAGATGCTCATTCCTTGTGACCTACAAGTATCAAAAATACATGGGTATCCGTGATAGAAAGGTATTAATTTCTTGCCCCAAATGTACAAAGGATAATCTTTACTGACTTAGCCCATTTCACTGCTAGAGCACAACAGCATTGGAATTAATTTGATCAATAATGGATGTAAGGAATGCTTGCACCCAGCCCACTTATACTTGGAACAAAGCATGTTTACAAAGCCGGGTGGTAAGATCCTAGTTCCCTCCTCATGAAGGAACATGGCTTCGATGAGTCAAGTGCCTGCAGAGGATCTTCATTCGTAGTGCATGCTTAGGTTTCATTAAACTTCGTCTTTTTCCGCCCTCAAGCCCATTCTTCAAACATTTCCTCTTTTTTCACCGAGGGAGACTTGGTTGGCGAATTGGGGGTGTTTTTTATTCACCCACCACCTTTCAAATCCCATTGTGAGACATTCTACCTCTCAGCCTTCTTCGTTCATGAAAGGTGCTACTGGAAAAGTTGCAACTTGAAAACATTCTCTTTTTAGTTACCTTAGCTAATGTATCGTTCAATTTTTGTTCAGTTTGTTCGCCTTTGAAGTTTAAATTAATTGTAAACAATATTACTATTGTCCTTCCTTTCAATTTGTTTTTCAAAAGAGGGAGTCTAAATGCCCCTAGCAAGATGGATAACAATAGATTATTCTGTGGATAGTAGATGGCTGTTACTTTCTATAGAGCAAATAAGATATTATGTTGTGAATAGTGGAAAATATTGTGGATAGCATGACATAAGGGCATGATATGTCAGTAGTAAATAAAGTGTTTTTTCTCAAGGGCAATGAGGATTGTATTGTGAGATGAGAAGAATTGGTTTGAATTCATCAATTTCTTGTAACTATGGACAACCAAATATTTGAAACTTTATTTAAATGAGGTTTTAGCATTTAATAAGGAATTTTTGACAGGAAAACCCACCAAAAAGGAGTTGGTTAAAATTTACCCAAGTAGTTGGAGTTTTTGACCTAAAGCCATGTCATGATGTGGTTTGGACCGTAAAATGACTATTTATTCCAACTTAAAACCATGAATGCTATGATCATAAAACTCTGTTTCTGAGGGGTATAGTGCCCTTTATTGATGTCACGGTGAAGAATTCTAACTATATATATCTTTCCTATCTCACATGTGGTGTACATGTCTTAAGATATCAACTACTTTCATCAAAATTTATTTATAAAGATCTTCAAGAGAGACACTTGCAAATTTTCTTGGCTCACTGAATTGTATTGGTTTGAGTTGTGTATACATATATACCAATCTTGACATTGAAAGTCTACATAGAACTTATACTAAAAATTGTATCTTCTAAGGTCACTGACAACTGTAGTTAGATGATAATCCTGGTGAGCCTTCACTCTCGGTATCCTTTATGCTTAAAAATAATCTGGGAATATCAGTTCCTATGATTAAATCCTTTTAATATACTTATGCTTAGGAGGTGGTCTTATGGTGACTGATGTCACTTCTTATAGTCTTAAAAATACTATTTTCTATATATATGCCTAGAATATAGCACCAAATTTGATGTGACATACTACTGTAATATTAATGAAATACTTTCTCCAAGATGATGACATGAAGGAGAGTGATGGCTTAGTTTATAATTATTGGCTTTGAGTTTATTTTATGCATAAAATGGGTTTCAGTCCTCTTGAAACAACACATAACATAAATTTATGAAACAACACATAATTCAAATATTTTGGAGTGATTCCAGAGCATGTCAAGTGTGCTCAGAACTTCGATATATAGATTAGACTAGGACCTTCATTGTTCTGCCTTAGGTTACCAGATTATCCTTTCGGTCCTCTAGAACAAAAAACATCTCTGCCATTTGTGTTAGTGCATGTGCCCAAAATAATTGAGCCTTAAGCCTATATTATGTTATTTCCCCATCCAAAAAAATCCCATGGAGGTCTCATCTATATGTAAAATAGACAAGTCTAGCAATCTAACCCCTCACAAAAAAATTTATTTTCTAATTTCCTAAAATTAGTGTGTGTCCAGACTCCAGAACATAGATACCGTGTTTATTACAAGCACAACACTCTTTATTATTTGTATCGTAACCTATACAATGCATCAGGGATATAATAATGGATCCATCTTTGGATCTTTGAAAATTTTGAGAATTTTGGCACACCAAAAATTGGAATTTCTGATGCATCTCTAGATATTTATTAAAGTTATATATATATACTTAACAGAAATAAGTAATCCAAGATACCTCTGCCTAGATATGATCCTGTGATTTGAAATGGAAGCATGACAGAGATGTGCCCTGGATTCCTCTTCTAATGGTTATTTTGATCCTTGATCAGTTTTGGGCACCCTGATCCATGATTTGACACAAATATGATCGACTTTCTTGATGAATTGAGTATAAACCGTGACAATGTCAGCATCCCTATAAGCTCTTAAGACATTCGCATTTGAGGAATGAAATCTTCCAATTTCATTAAATATCTTAGTTCACACCTGAAGTTTGATCAACCTACAGTGGCATGTTTATTGTTTTGATATCCTACCTTGAATGGCTGGTTATGATTGTACTGGAGCATACCTTTGATCAGTTTAAGTAATGACCTAAGTGAAGACATGTGTTACTTTCACTTGGCATATTTAAGTTGAAGAAGTGAAAGGGCATCAGAATTAAGATCTCATCATTTCCATAGTAGTTGTGTTGTCAAGCAATCTCACTGTATACAATAGCTTTATCTTATTGCAGCAGTTGCTTATGACTATCATTTCAGTGTTTTTATACAACACCCTTGTGACAATAACCTTTTGTATGAAAATAATCCTAAAGTGTTCATGATAGTCCTCCTGTGGGCCTAACTGAAGTATACCTACGGTGAGTAAGTTCCGAAGATCATACAGTTTCGCTAAGCACAAAGATCTTCTAGAGTTTGCTGGCATGATATTATAGTCATTAACACTGTCTTGAATGAGTGGTTTGCAGAACAAGGCCAACAACCTGAAGGGATCCTAAAAGGCATCAATAAGCCTAAACCTTGTGGTATACTGTTGATAGCAAGAAGCTTCATAACAAAAAGGCATCGTCACACTTAAGGTATAATTCTCATTAACACATGCAAAACAGAGAATAGTAGGCAGGTTGCTTCAGATGCATTTGATCAATGTATGATACTAGCTGATATAACTTGACCAGAGACTTTAAGTTTGTTTGAACAGAGATGTTAGAGGCACCACTGAGAGTGATGATGACAATAATCAATAAGATAGTAAATACTTACTTGGAAATCCCTTGCCTTCAAAAAATATACATCTGGAAATCTCCAGCACTATCCTATTTCCTCATTCAACCAACCCATTCTATTCAAGTAAATAAAGTGTAGAATTGTCTTTGCCTTTAAATCCCTTCACTTGTGTAACAATTGGCAAATTCATTTGATGCAAACTCCCTTTCCTTATCTGATTAAAGGACTTTAATTCTCTTCCCTAATTCATTCTCCATTCCTCTCTTAAGTTCTTGAACTCAACAAATGCAACAAACTTTATTATTAAGAAAAACATGTACATTTTCCTAAATATGTCAACAATAAGGAGAAAATGCCTTGCACTAGATACTGAAAGTGTCTTCATGGGTCCACAAAGGATCACAACAAACTAATACCAAACTTCACATCACACTCCATACTTTTTCTTCACCAAAGATCTTCCAACACTATTTTCAAGGCAAGCATGTTGCACATGCATCTTTCTCCTCCTAAACTGAAAGTAAACCACTAACCATCTTAGGTTTGCTCTAAAGGGAAGTTAAGGTGCTAATAACTTTGATGCCATAAAGAAATGCTATGAATATTAATACTAGATATATAAGCATGTGATTTTGCCACATCAACATCCACAAGCCTATACAACCCATTCTATTTTAGCACTGATGCAATCACCTAACCATTACCTTTATCTTTCACAAAATGATTTTCAACACTAAATGAGGCCTCCAAATATGGAATCTATATTGTTATCTCACTAATTGAGAGAATATTTTTATCCATATCTGATCAATGGTATGTAATGCACATTCTCAAAAGTACACTTCTTAACCTCTAACAATTTCATTTGAACATCCCCACAATTTTCCACAAAATGCACCCAACCAAACCCAAAGACTATAGTTTCTATTTTGGATTTGGCTTCAACGAAGGTAATAAACCAATCCTTCTTGATGGTCATGTGCTTTAAAGCACCAAAATCAAGGAACCAATTATGTAAAGGCCTACCTCCCACCTAAGAAGAAATTTAAATATATATATATATATATATATATATACTATATATGTTCTAGGGATCTTGCTGCCGGGTTGTCATAGGTTTCCTAGCTGTGCAGGTGTTTATTACTGTTGTGAATTGTGTGTGGCACTGAACTGGGATTGAGTTTAATACACAGTTCAATGCTTAGATTTTTTTATAATCCAGAGCCAATTCATCCCTTTATCTTGTCCATTCTGGCCACATTTCATGATTGAAAGTAAGATTAGGTCAAGGTTCATCCAGGGTGAAAACTGTTTTAGTCATAATTGACTTCATCACATCCATGGACAACTTTCCAGTAATTGATATCTGGCCAGATTTTTCATGCCTATAGAACAAGATGGTTCTTTCGGTTATATTTGATTTGGACTTATAATTTATAACTACCAGATTTGAAAATATGCATATACTGAAAATGTATCTCTCCTTGTACAAATTTAAAACAAGACAACATTTGTACAACAATACTAGGAGAGCATTGGCAAGTTCTAGAGTGGACCTCCTCTCCAATCAATGGAGCTATCAGGTAAATACAGGGTGCCACTGCTACTACTTGTGGGATTCTGCTACAAATAGATTCATGGCATGGCATGGGCATGACATGGGGAATTCTGAATGGAGTTTTTCTAATGGTTCTCTTCATGTTGATGGTTATAATTTTAACAAATTCAGCAGGGTGGCTGCAACTGGCACATATTCCTTTCAATATCCAGATTTTGAAGGCATGAGAAGGAATAATATTTTGAAGAAGTGAAAAGCAGTTCACCTTATTATAGTTACCATGCTAGGTCTTCCTTTAAGAGCTTCACAACATCAAATAATTTCCATAAATATGGTTGTGTAAGAGTCGTGATGGTGTTGTAATGTAAATTATGTTTCCATAGTTGAACATCTGAAGTATTTTGCGATATTGTTATTGTACCATGGCACCTGGATCGGATCCAGTGTTTATCAACACTTTTTTAATAGCATGTTTGCTTTTCTTCCTGCTGCTGTTCATTTCAACCTTTATACGATGCAGAACAAGTCTTTATGAAATAATAGCAAAGATCGCTAGAAGATGCTTCCAAAGGATTCCTGATTCTTAATGATTTAAGAACTTGGTAACTGCCTTGGTAACTTGGTAACGCTTCAGTTGACCATTTTAAGACAATTTGTTTTGCAGACAAGGATGGTAAAATGTGGGGACAACTAAGACACATGAGTTGGGCAAAGTTAAATTCCTTTCTTCTGTTTATTAATCATATAACTGAAAAATTATATATTGGACATCATCACATCTAAGAGAATGTTATAAGAATAACACCTTATGAAACCCTCCATTGTGCAAAATAACAATAATATCCTTTATTGATGGGAGTTAGACAATAGCAGGGACAATAACACAAATATTCTCATTGGAAAGGATCCTGGGATTGGTAGCAGGGACTCACACATCCTTTTAGAGCATCTCGTTCAGAATTTAAATGATCAAGGGTATTTCTACCTTCACTGGGTCTCAAATAGGGCTGGATTTTTTGGTATGCAAACTTGGAAAGATGCGAATGAACTTCACTTTGGAGATCACCTTGCACAGGAATGGTCTCACTACACAAAGTTGCTAAGAAAATGACTCATTTCTCTGTCCCCTTTTGAGGATACTTTGGTTTGGTCTTGTTGTCCTTGACACCTGGGATGTCCTTTTTCCTCCTTAGATCAGCTACTCACAAGTGTATTTGCTACTCCAAAATACATTGTATACTCAACCCTAGTAGATCTAATTCTGACAGTGGATTTTCCCATCAAATCATTGTACAATCAGCTCCATATAAGATCAACAACTCAGTGAATTATTTCTCTAATTCACTGTATATCAATCCTTTAACAATCAACTTGCTCACAATGACTGTACATTAGCCCTTAAATACACGTTCATAGCTCCTAGATCTCAGCCTTCTTGTCTAGATCTTGATTCCTTATTTCTTTCAGTGATAAGATACATGGTCAGTCCTTCTTGGATCTTTTTCCAAGTCTACCAGACCCATAGAACCCTTCATCTAGACCATCGATGCCCTATTTCCACATCTGATCTGCTACAACACTATGTTCAAACCTTAAGCGCTCTAGATTTTTCCTTCAACACCCTTGATCTGACCCTTGGAACCTCAAATATGATCCTTGGTTTACCAAAGCTAACCCTCGAGCTTCCAGATCTAAAGCTCAACACCTTTGTCTTAGCAGCGTTGGCTGTTAGGCCATATTAGGCCTTAACCACCTTTCGGCCTTCTCTAACCCACACCAGGGTACTAATTTTTGCCTTGACCCTCTAAAATATGGCCTCTACAGACCTGCGGACAACCTAACCATCCTACGGCTCTTCTCTCCCTTCTGTGTATAGTCTTGAGGAGTCTCGGTCCCTTTCCAACTGCCTTAGAAGCCTTACGCTCTACCTACAACAAGAAAACTAGGGCTTCAACCCTTCTCCAATACTCAAAACAAAACACGGTTAGGTCTCTAACTTCCACGACCTTGCCTTAGCAAACTTGGGTTGCTCGCACTAGTTTTCCACCTTCATTAGGGTTTGTTGCCTTATGAACAGAACTCGGCCCTCTTATGGCACGCTTAGTACAAGAGGGATACATCTCTCTTGCACACGATGTGTCATGAGCCTCTTCTTAGATTCCTTTTATACTTTCCCTCTGTCTGCAATGAACTCTTGATCATACTATCTCAATGAGCAGCTCTCCATCTTCGTATCAAGGCAAACAATTGATAGAGAAGAGGATGATTATCAACATCAATTGTTGAATCCAAACATCATAGCTCCCCCTTAATATTGAGAAGGTAACTCTGCCTATAATGTAACCATCTACAATTTTCTATTAATCCTAGGATTTTATAGCTCCCTCTGAAGCTCTGTTTTGGATGATCATCTAGCCTTTAATCATGTGCTATCCATACGAGAGATGAGACTTCCATGAGGCAACTAATCCATGATAGGGAAGATTCCTTTGCATTCAAGTGACTATATCTATACGACTATTTCTTATAGGATCTTCTGCTTATCATGCTCAACAAGACATAGAATCTGTCATGTACCTTATTCAGGACAGCTTAGATTTCGTGTAGATGAGTGTTTCCCCAAAACAGATTGTTCCATAGTGCCATGCACTTCTTTTCTTAGTTTATCTTTAAAATAGGGGCTCCAAGTGTGTTACATTTATGAAAAGTGATGTATTTTCTTTTACTAGTAGATCCCATGAGCTTCTTCATAAATAACATTTAAAAAGATGAACTATCCAACTGTTTTGTTCACAACAAGACTATAACACAGTTGGAAATTTACAAGAGATTCAATATATTATCATGGCTTATGGAATAAAACAATAATGCAGTAAATGATGTTGAGCTAGATATGCCATATATATAGAAGAGAGGATATAGCACAAGAGTGTATGGTGATACAAACTACCAGAGATATGATGCCATTACCATTACATTGATTCTCATGGCATTAGAATGAGTAGACCTGAACATTGGAGGGACATGTGGCCACAAATGAGCGACAGTGAGGAAGAGTGAGGATTATGTGATGATCATTAGAAAAATGTCATTTCATAATGCGATCTTTTGTGTAATGTGGTGACGTCGCTTCAAATAGAGGTGGCAATGCCAAATGCAATGCTCTAGAAATTATATAATGACGTAGATAATAAGTCAGATCCAAGGCTCCAAAGATAGTTAGAGAACCAAGCTACTAGAAACCTGGTACAGGTTTCTTGAAAGCAAGAGCCCATTTCTGAGATTGATTTTCACAGAAATATGTATGTATAGAGCCAATGTTGCTTACAACTTGAAGATATTCGATCAGTCTTCAAAAAAATGCTTGGAAAACCTTAGATCAAATTTTCACATGAAGATAATGTGGACTGAAATCAATGTTAAGACGATCATGCATTTCCAATTGTTCCACCATTGCATATGAGGATAGATGTTGCCAAACATGGATTGATCTCAATCCTTCTTGCTGATAATAGATTTTTCAAAATAGACAATGCTGAAGAATTTCTCCAATCTTGCTAATTGTCAAGTATTCCATACGTAACTAAGTCTTTTTTTCTATATTCAGTTTGCAAGCGTGGGATTTTTTTGGGCCCTATAAGGGCGAGGATATTATACTCAATTTATCAAATAGACAAATCACCTCTTAATTAGTATTCTCTCTATTTTCAGGTGTTCATCAATGTCCCATGGTATTTCAGTGCACTGTACTACATGTTGAGCCCTTTCTTCACACAACGTACCAAGAGAAAATTTGTAATTGCACGTGAAGGAAAAGTCATAGAGACCTTCTACAAGTTTGTGAAATTCCTTCTCTGATGTAGTGAAAATATGCTCAACCTCAATTGAAGACTCTAATTATATATGATGGAATGAAGGATATATTCAATGAAAATTTCCTAGAAACTTATTTAATACTTGATTTTACTTGTAGATTTATATCTCCAAAGAATGTGCCTATACAGTATGGGGGACTTAGCAGGACCAAAGATGTAGATTTTGGACCTCACAAGCCTGCAGTAGAGTTCTCCATTAGAGCTGGGGAGAAAATCAATCTTGAGATCGAGGGAGTGGAGGTAATGTACGTAAAAAATTTCTCAAGTTTGCAGATTTTGTGTCAGTTCCTGCATTTAAATTTAGTTCTTTCGCCTCGGTTTTGTTTCCAATATACTTCCAAATTTGATGAGTTTTAGTTTTGGATATAAATTTTATGGGTGTTGGATTTGAGATCGAGTTCATCCTCAAGATCTATGCGATTGGGATTTTTCTTTGTTTTTGAATTCTCACATTCAAGTTGTTTGTTGTTCAGGCAGGAGCAACAATTCTGTGGGACCTCATAGTTTGGAGTATGTGTAATTCATAATGATCTTGTATTCTCTACATTGATGACTTTTCAATGTGTGAGTTTTGACCTAAACCATTGCATTATCAATGTGTCAAGGCAACTCGACCTATATGCCAACTACTTCTTATGATCGTTTGTAGGAACATGAATCCTAATTTTTGTAGGTTTAAAATTTATCACAAGTTTGCTCTATTGTGGTCGAATTTGTGGAGGTTATCTCAAAATTTATTTAAGGTACCATGGATCTAAATTTCTTATGAAATTTCAACACTATAACAAACTTTGGTGCAAATTTTTGATCAATTCTCACTTGGTTAGGGTTATAGATGTTAATGAAAATTTTGTGTGCATGCATGAGAGTTGGGTGCAAATGCACAATTTTGTGTAGCATTAGTGTGATAAATATGGGATAGTGCAAAGCATAGTTTTGAAGATTAGTCTAAGTTGACTCGTACCTAATCAACTCAGTCAAGTTGATTGTTGGTTGAACGGTTAATTGTTGGTTCAATGGACAGAAGATCTTGCAGGCACAAATACCAAAGGGCAAAATGGAGCCCATCATGGGGTACTCTTTGTAATTCTCCACCAATGCTACCTTCCATGCTTCCTCAAACTCCTCTCCAACCTCAATATCAGTGCTAGTAGTAGCATGACAAACAACACTACGCTTAGCAGAACTAGAAGAACGTGTTTTCCAAACTACACGAGAACTACTTCCCTCACGAGTCACCACGTGCCATGCTTGGTCTCGGTGGTTCTCTTCCTTCTACTCCTGGTTCAATTACCATATCTTCATTGGAACCAACACTCCGAACTCCACTAGACAACAATTCACCATTTTGTGGTAAAATTGGTCTTACATCATGCACTTGGGTTCATCTAATGATAATAGGTTAGATGACCAAAAAATGGTGTAACAGATGCATTTTCCAAAAAGAATGCCTAACCGAAGCCCATCAAAAACTCAGACCACTATGTTATGGGCCTTACAACATCATCACTACAGTGGGAGACAATTATTTTGAACTTAGAATTCCCCCATTCCTTGGCCTGCACCTAATGTTCAATGTGGATCGCCTTCGGCCATAATTTCCACCATTACTAGACACATCCGACATTGCAGAACAAATCACACCGACATAGTTAAGTCCAGACTGCATGGAATAGGATGCAATTAATCAGATCATGGACACATAGCTTAAGATCACTCACCAACAACGAATCCATCTATATCGAGTTTTCAAAGCAGGCCAACTCCTTCACCAGGGTAAGTGGTTCACCGTGGACTAGGTTCAACAAAAATTTCCCCACCTCATGGAGGCTCTGCACGCAATGGGGACCATTTCTTCCTAAGGGTGGACAAATGATCCAGGCGGTTATCGGTGGCCACCGGCCTATTCCACCTAGATAGTTTCATCAATTTTATTATTTACTAATTTTAGTAATTTTTGGGTCCTAAACTTCTGAAGCAATTTTAACCCCCTAAACAACAGTTTTTGAGGTCCTATGCAGTCCTGTAGCCAAAGGAAAGGGAACACAACAAAACCTGTAGCTCAGAGAGATATTTAAAACGAGTTATCATACGTGCCAAATGAAGATAATATGACCAAGTTACCACCCCGGGAAGTTGGCTGCCCAGCTAACCCCAACGGGGCCCTAAACTATTGGTGTTACATATCCTCCGGTTAGGGTTTTGGTTATTTAGAGTTTTCTGTTATTTTTAAATAATAAAAATTCCCTTGAGCCTCATTGTAAGACAGTTCAAAGGCATGTAGCTGCCACATCTCTTCTCAGAGATAAGCTACCATATCCAGAGCTAGTTTCTTTCAATTATGTCTACAAGCATTTTCAATATTTAATATTAATGAAATGAAATATTTTTTCTATTGCATCTCTGTATTTGTGATTATATCTACATTATTTTTCATTCCTTATTAAATTTGGATCACAAAATCACATCACCCAATTTTTGGTCATCCTTATGATATTTTTGTATTTCACATCTTTTTTATAACCAGAAATTTAAAAATTAGAGATATGGTTAGTGTTAGTTTATCATTACGATACAAGACTGAAATGTGGGTAGAATCAGTGTTCTCTATGATTTGGAAATTGTAATTTATTTAGTTTAAATTATGCATGTATGGATACTCCATAAAATACTAAAGAACTTGTGTCAATAATATCAAAATGAAATATGTACTTTTGAAATTTATATTTAAATGTCCAGTCAAATCCTATGTGTCCAACATTGTGAATTCAATTCCATTTATCAATCTAAATTTCATGATATTATGCATGGTATTATGCTCATTTAAATATTTTAATAGCTAGTATTTAGATTGATTACATCATTTGTTAAATGTGCATCTTATCTGAATGTTATTAGATACACAATGTACAACACTCTAGAGCAACTATTTGATGAACATAGTTTTAAGAAAATATTTTTTGTTTATGTATTTCATTTATATATGTTAAGATCAAGTATTTCGCAAATGCATTGTTTTCCATAACCTCTTCTTCTGTTTCTTGATATGCATGTGACAATAATGAGTTTATAGTATAAGTCCATGAAGCATTGATACATTTCTATTGTTCAATGTTTCCAGCATTCAACTATTGTTTTAGGTAATTGGAAGTTCTGATTTCATTGCAAATTATGCAACCACAAAAGAACTTGTACAATTAATTACCTAAACATTTCCTCTAAAGTTTAGTATTAACAAATAAAATAAAAGTTTTAATAAAATTAATTTTAAATAGGGTAGGATAGCTTATATATAATTCAATAAACAATAATAATATTATATATATATATATATATATTTAATATGTGATTATTAAATTAGAAATAAAATAAATAAAAAATTAATTTAAAAAATTTTAAGAACTGGTCGGCCTTTTCATCTCTTTCTTTCCACTATTTATTGACCATGATCTTTTCTGTTCTTAACAGGTTTTCCTAAAGATGAGTCTTGATTTAGACTCGAAACGTAGACTAAAAATGACGACTGTGGATATTCTGAGTTTTACATCTGAAAAACTACACCACAGAAACCTCTAATCTAACTTGTACAATTGTTTTTTCTCATATTACATATATCAAAACATGGTGCAAGTGGAAAAATACATTGAAACAAGCAACCATTATAGTCATTTATATTGTTTCCTTTTCTCTACAAGCGTTTTTCAAGAAATTTTTTCTCAATTTGCAGGTTTTAACCCTGAAAAGAAATTATCTACACACAAATCTTATAACAGAAAATAAACAATAGCGAGAGCATAAAACATAAAACAGACAAACACAGAGATTTTCCCCTAAATCCCAAATCGGGACAACAAGCTTGATTTTTCATAATTTTTCTTTTAGTGTTACAACACACATATATACATGCCAAATCATACATAAACCCCAATCCATTAACCCTGGATTAGAATATAACCGTATTTCCCTTGACCGGATCTACAAAATACCAGGGGCTGAAAGCCATTGTACCCCAAAACCATGTGCAAACTCATGCACAAAACATGGGTGGGCCCGCCTATGAGTGGGTCTACACACCAAATGTTTTTTTGCTAGGGCGCTGCCTTGGACCCCGACAGGGGGGCTGCCGCCCCCTTGTGACCCCCCTAATGCGCCTGGCGCAACGTACAACACGTGGGGCTAGTCATGGAAAGAATATAACACATACTAAACACAATTGACAATATTTTAACATGTCCACCTCAGATACGTTATAGAAAAATACATAAACCAATCACTTAAAGTATTGAAGTTGCAATATATATTGTCCTATGTAACAAACGTGGCCCAAAAATTCTAGATACAAAATTTTGATTATGTTGCAAAATATTATATTCATGTACATAAATGTCCACGTTGAAATCTACATCCTTGTTTAATCTTAGTCTTAGAAATTCAACGGAACCTTTGTTACAGGTGATTTAAAACCATAGAAAAAGAAGGAAAAAAAATATAGATGGAACTTTGATTAACGACATAGTAACTTGTTACAAGAGGATTTTTTCCACTTGTCAAAAATTTATAATGTAAATTGGATATAGGCACATTAGTTCTTGCAATCATAGTTATGCCTTGATCCCTATTCACATTGGTAGTGCTTATAATATAGCATATCCATATATTTAATGGTAAAATGTTTATAAATTTTTATGCCACAATAAAGTTACTATTCTTTTGATGAATACTGTATAAGTTTCCTCAGGAAAATATATTGCACTAGTTTTTGTTGCACTATTGCTTCTTGTACTATGTTTGTCACTATGCTCATCAAAACAATTGTGCCTATGAAATCAAGTAGAACTTGACAACATATTCCATGTTGAGCCTAGATTCCACATTCAGTGTGCCCATACTTCCAACAAAAGCCTTATTATACACAAAGCTAACAAAAAGAGTCAGTCAAATATTTGCACATTTCATTAAAAAATACTCTATCAATCACTATGTTGTGTTCAAAATTTTCAAGTATTTAACTCTAAATAAAAGTGGGATTGAACAACTCAGATTCATCAGGTTATTTTTCTAACAAAATGGGTCATTTTAGAACATATGTTTCTTTTCCAGTTGGAGCAAAGCTCATGATAGTTTTTTTCTAGAAGTTGAGTACGAGGAAAAACACAAAACAATGTGCATTTTTTCTCTAGTTGACATTTGTTGTATATTTAGTGATGTGATTCCAAGTTTCTGAAGAACTTCAAATTTGTTGTCTTAACAACATATACGATGTTTTCCTCAATTTTTTTAAAATGCAATTGTCATAAAGAAATCCATTTTTGTGATATAAAAACTGCAATATGTTGATGCAGCATAGGTATCTGAAACAAATTGAGCATCTGTGTTTCCTTGTCACACTATGTTATTGTATTAAACTGCCTCAAATGTTTAACTCTGAATACAACTGTAACTAAAGAACTCTTGTAATTTAATCCTATTGATGCTAAATGAGAAAAATGTGAAAATGTATTACTAGATATAAATATAGAGACAAATAAAAATGAACTTTGGTATTTTATGATCAGTTACTGAAATTGTAGAAATAATTTATAGTCACATAATATACAGACTCATGATTTCAGTAACTGACCCGAGAAACATGAAAATAATTGGAAGTGTGCATACAGTAAACTCTTTTTATAGGCTCTTGGGCAACAAAAAATATAGTCTTCTATATTTATTTCTTCTATAATATTTTAGTATATAACTTATAATCTAATTATACACTAAATAGTTTTCATTCTTGTTATGAGGTTTATAGCAATTTTTTTTCTTCTTTTTTTAATTTTATTTATTTATTTATTTATTTTTAAATTTTAAAATTTTAAAATTTTAAATTTTAATTTTTAACTTTTTTTTATAAACTTTGTGCATAAAAAATAAATAAATATAAAAGTATTTAACATTTTCTTTCAATTTTGGAAACTTAATTTGCAGGCCAGATCTAGAAAAAAATTGTGAAAAAATACACCTTGTTCAACACAGGAGTTTCTGACAACACAAGTAGCAAGTGAATTTGAGTGCCCTTTTTTTCATTGTCACACTCTGGAACCACCTCCTGACATCCTGAACTCCCAACCTCAGCATTTCCATATTCTGGAACTACCGACCCTAGTGAATTCAAAAAACTATGATCTAGCTGAAGTTGCAATAGAATAAATGAAATCACAAAACCAAAGGAAAAAAAAACATCACTTTGTCAAACCTCGCAACTATAAGATTACCTCGAAAAGAAAAAAAATGTTGTTGTCACATCGGCAACCTTGTACTTTTTGTGCTTTGAGGATCAATTTCTAAAAAAATAGGCTTATTTATTTGCTTGTTCTGTGGTTTTTTTATATGACACATATAATTCAATAATTCAGAGAATAATTTGTATCCTTGACATTAAGTTTGCAAGAGGCCTTTTTTTTAGTTTTGTACATCGGGAAATGAATGAAACACAAAAGCCTTAAAATATTTTTTCCCTTCTATGATAATTAAGATGAAGTCTTATCCAGAAACATTTTGAGAAAAAAAATATAACCTTCCGAAAAAGGATGATAAATGAACTATATAACCCATATTATAAATGAATTATGAAACAAAAAACACTTGAATACCCGACCTCCCGACTCTGTGATCAACACAATATTTAAAAACAAAAATAAATAAATAAATAAATAAATAAATAAATAAATAAATAAATAAAAGTATTACTAACATTCTAGACATTAATTTTATAGTTTTTGTGCTTTGAGAATCAGTTATTAGAAATCAAGTCTTATTTATTTATACGTTCTGTAATTTTTTGAGATGAAACATATAATTTGAAAATACACATAATAATTTGCATTTCTATTATCAGGTGTGCTAGAAGCCTTTCTCTTTCGTGAATAAAAAAATTTGCAAAAAAAAACCTCGAACATAATTTTTTTTTTTTTTCAAAAATTGAGTCGGAGATCATATCCAAAAATATTTGCAAAAAAAAAAAAATCACTTCCGACTACTTGACCTTTCGGCCACGTGACTAGTAACATGGGCTGACTATGAACACAAAGCGTCTGACCTCCAAAAATTGCACCAAATTTCTTTCACCACCACTTTTGTTATGGTATTATGAAACTATTACACCATGCCTCCAACTGTATGTTACCCACCTTGTTCCTTAAACCTTACAGACATCCCATCTGCAATGTTCATTATAGGTCAATTTGGGCACCATTCCCAATGACCTAGTTTAACTGGACATCATCCCCAGAACCATGAATAGGGTCTATCATCCCCTATCATTTCAGTTTCTATATGCCCTAATCCAAAGAACAAAAACAAATCATTCCTGACTTCCATTGCAAGGTTTCCAATATTTGAAGTATATATTATAACACCTATGAGCTCACCAATGCAGTATCTAAAGGGGCTAAGTGCATTGCATATGCAAGTACCTCCATTCAAAGGTGCTATGCAAAGCACTTCTCGACACTCAAGGGTGCGTTGGTCAGTTGGGAGCGAAATTCTCATTGTTCCGGAATCTCCACTTGGCTAGTGCTTTCTAGAAGAGAACATATGTGTCAAACTTCGAATCCATGTGTCCATTTGATACCTTTGAGTTTGGGAACATGTCTTGCCTATTATTAGAAAGTCATTTATTGTAAAACTACCTTCAACTCATCTATAAATTGAGCATATATCCTAGTGCTTGAGAAGGAAGAATTTGAGTAGAGAAATGCCGGTGGAATTTCAATTGAGGAGTTGATTTGAGTGATATGCTTCTGAAGAGATGTTCATTGTGATGAGGCTGGGATGATGCTGGAGATGATGACATCAAATAAATCACTGGTTGTAACCTCCTCTTCTATCCATTAATAAAAATTGTTGTTTACTTTCCCACATATGTATCTATATAATATTCTATCTTCCATGTTATGAATTCTTATTTGATGTATATGGTTCATGTTTCATTGATTTAACTGAATAACTTGAATAGGAATCTGTATATTGTTATCTCTTTGTTTGTTAGTGTTCATTCTTGTAGGAAATATTTCGGTGATCTAGCTTGGATTTGAAGCTACAACAAGAGGGACAGATGGAGAATTGGAAGCGTTTGGACTCCAAGTAAGTTTCTTGATATGTTCTGTGTGTCTATTTACTGTTAGGAAAAGTATCTGTAAAGTTTTTAACCTATTTTCCTAAATGAAATGCACCACATTTAAGGAAGAATGCTTTTTTCCATAGTTCATAATTCCGCATAACAATGTTCAATGGCACAAAAGAGAAATTTTGTTGCTCTAATAATAAGTTTTCTCGCCCATGGTTCTAACTACAAGAGGATAAACCTTAACCAATTATTTATATAAATTTAGAATTACAACCCATTGTTACACAATGAACATCTCTTCTTATTATTCAAGGATGGATGCATTATGTCTCTTTGGCTCTACGACACGCATATCCTTTAGTCGAAATTTCTGTATTCTTCCAAAAAACTAAGTGTGCTACTACATGAACTTCCTCCAGTTGATCGTCTTGATTGCTGCATTTTCTTAGGGATTGATTTTTCTTATATATCTAGACGATAACTTCACCATTATATCAAAGAAATACTAATACGTTCCATGGTGTTACCCCTGGAATGATATGATAGAAGAGATCCATTACCTGATAGTAAGCCTGCAAATCCATGATACACACAAAATACTAAAATATTATCTTAAACTCTCTGAGTAGCTTGTCGAGATTGCTCATCAGTAATGAGGCATTTAGCTATTGACAGGGGCATGTGACCCCCATTTCCAAATTTCCTATGGAGGTAATGGAGGTTTGTGTACAACAAAGGCTAAAGCCTTTGCAAGTTCAACAGTAATACACAATCCATGCAAGAACATTTGCTTCACCTCTCGTATATGATTCCCCTGTCAGGACAATATTTTGTAAAAATATATCTTCATGTACACATTGACTCAGTCTGCCAAACTGACTATCTGTGTCATAGATTTTTGCACTAATATAAAATT
The DNA here is from genome assembly GCA_034641835.2 of Pinus albicaulis. NCBI lineage: Eukaryota > Viridiplantae > Streptophyta > Pinopsida > Pinales > Pinaceae > Pinus > Pinus albicaulis. The sequence goes on along the minus strand of CM076576.1, from coordinate 773,705,178 downwards.
TCTCATAACTTAGTTCTTTTAAGAGATATTTTTTTGGAAAATAGATTCTTGAGGTGCTCAATTTTTCTTATGGAATTACTGATGATATCATTGAGCATTTAGGAAAAACTGTTGTAAGACTCCTTTTCAGTTTGAACTTTAGACACACTGTAAATATTATTTTTTACTTCAGTAACTTATTTACTTTTGCGTACAAGCATATGACACATCTATCCATGAATAATCATAACAACAATCATAACCAGGACTTTTGTGACAAATGATATAGAACCATAACACACCCATATATATATATATATATATATATATATATATATATATATATATATATATATATATATATATATATATATATATATATATATATATATATGAAACTTTGTTTGACTGCATACTAAATTGTCATAAGAGGATTCTTGTCACATGTTGAGCATAAATTGAATACAAGCATTTAAATTGTTGTAGTTTTAATCCACCTTGATCTTTGTTCACATTGATAATTCTTATAACATGGCAGAGTCATCTATTTCTTGTTAAAATGTTTATTATTGTTTATGGAAAAGTAAAGTTATTGTTCTTCCCAACATTGATGTACATGTTTCCTCAAGAAAATACATTCCACTAGTTTTTGTTACGCTATTATTTCTTGTACTACATGTCTATCACTTTATACATGCAAACATTTATGCCTATGATATAAAGCACAACGTGAAAATAGATTCGATGTTGAGCCTCGCTTCCACACTAGGTGTGCCAAGAGTTCCAACAAAAGAGTTATTATACACAAACATGACATAAGAAGTTGACCAAATACTTGCACATTTTGTCAAAATATACTCTATCAATTATTATGTTCTTGTATTACATTTTCTCAAATATTTAGCTTTGAATACAACAACAACTAGAGAACACAAAGCCATCAAATTCTTGTTCTAACAAAATAAGTGTTTTTAGAACATATCTTTCTTTCCCATCTTTTACAGATTTCGTGAGAATTGATATTCTATAAGATGAGTGAAAAGAGAAACATAAAAAAATGTGTTATTTATTCATATCAACTACAACGATAATGCAACGTAACACATTAATTTGAAATAGTAGAGATACTTTCCTATCCATCCTTTACTATTGCATCCCTGATATTACAATTACTCCATAAATTTTGCTCTCATTTTATCTTTGTATTTTTTCAAAAAAACATGGCCCTAAATATTTTCCTCATAGCACTAAATACCAGGAACAATCTCCTTTAGACCATGAACCAATTAGCCTTTAATTCCTATTGTCAAGCTCAACTCTCTTCTTTGTACAATAAAATATATCATCCTCACCACAAATTTTGCATTCCTAATTACACAATCCATGCTCTCATACTTAGTGTCATTTTTTCCCCTGTTATTCCCAATATTACAACATATTTACATTATTTTTAAAAATAAACTCATGCCAAAGCCTTCGTTGAATATTTCACATAGAAAGTAAAACTTATGAATGCTAATAATCAAGAAAAATCATTTTCTACTGTATATTCTTGTTCACTGATCTGATGCAAAGTGAAACAAATGTCAAACAACTCTGGTTGTTTACGGATTTGTTTTAAGAAATACATTTTCTATTGAGAAAACAAAGTCCCGCAATGTTGTCACCTATTTAAATAAAAAAACAAAGACACAAATGCCATTTTGTAAAAAATTACTTGAAAGTAAATTTTGAACAAAAAAAAAGAAAAAACTATACTAATAAAAATAGCTCGAATAACATATATATATATATGTGTGTGTGTGTGTGTGTGTGTGTGTATTTCTTTATTTAAGAATACTCTACAAAATTGACCGGATTTATTTATTGTATTTATTGTATATATACTGACTGCTATAACTGCACAACCTTGGGGTGATTTTTGATGAAAAATATTGTGTGACCATGGTCACAGAGAATACATATGCATATGCATATACAACATGTAATTTTCACTTATAATGAAAATTATGATTATTCCTTGGGAAAAAAAGATTACTCTACAAAATCACAATTAAAAATTAAATTTTAATATTTTGAAATTGGAAATTGAAATGCAATAGTTTGAAATTAGTTTCAAAATATTTGAAGTTATTTTTTTTTTTTTTAGAAATTAGTTAGTACTAGAGTTTCCTTGTATATATGGCCTTTATCTATAATTTCATATTATTTTACACAAATAACATTATAACTACATAGACTAAAAACTAAATGCACATGAACCGTGTATACAAATGAGTAGTGACATGGCACCATGTGGCTCTTGTTTATATCACATTTATTTTAATTAATCAATTTAATTAAAAAGGAAAAAATGGCATAGCTACTTTGGAGATAAATCTCAACATTTTATTTGTATATACCACTTATAATATTTTAGAATATTCCATAAAATTAAATCCCTACCATCCACCTAATTATTCTTGATAATTAATTTAAAATTATGGAAGCCCTATTCTAAAATAGATATGCTTATTGGCATAATTATATCCCTTCACTCTTGCAATAATAATCAAATTGTATCACAAATAATTTTTTTTAGATTGTTTTGTCTTCTTAAATTTTATTGTCAAAGGAATTTAGCTCAAGTGATATGGTTCATAATTTTTGTCCCAAGTAGGGTAGCTTCAAGTCTCCATAGAAAACATATTGGACCATGTGACATTTATGAAATAATACTAATAGTGGCAACCAAACAAAAAAATAAAGATTTTTTTTTTAATTAAACAACATAAAATTATTTCATTCACCAAAGGTGTTCCTATTTCAAACCCGTACATGAACCCATATTTACTTTACTTTTGAATGGATAGCCATGATTATTTTTCGAGAGAATATGCTTCATCACATCTAAGGTTTCCATTTGAGGAATGCAAAAGGTTAAGTGACGTGTTAGCTCAGGGTTTCGTTTCCCTTCTTCCTACTGCTTTGCTGATAATTCCCTAGCCACCTTGTCATGCTCTCGTTTCATCTTCCACCCTCTTAGTATCACAAATATGGTAGATTATATCATCTTGGGGAGTCTTGGGAGTAGACCATCGCCAAGTTTCACTACGAATCTCATAAGAATTAGTTCTTATCTTAGTGATGCTCATTTTTTTCTTAGTGTTAGTCAACATAGAGAGATAATTCAGGGTGTCAAGGGTGGGGTTTATCACCTCCTTATAGTATCTTAGCTTCCTTTTACCCTCAAACTCCTTATCATCCCACAAATTATCTTTAAAATTTGAGGTAATAATTTTTTTGAGACTATCCTTGCTTCCCATGCTGATCTCCTCCCTAATTGATGAGCCAAGATTGGGCATATTTATGCCACCCGTGGTTGAGGCAAAGGTGGGTGTTTGTAATGTTCCAAAATTTTAGCCTCCAAGATAAATGGAACATTAGAGTTAGCAACAGCTATAGTCGGTGAATAAATGGGAAGAAAAGCCCATAAGTATCCTAAGGAGGAAGAACATACTCCAAATGTGAAATGGGACACTCTTTCTAGCTCAATAAGACACCTCCATGTGTGAACAAGGTTAAATTGAAGCTACTTTGACTAAGTCAACAACGCAGTTTTAGTGGAGGAGGAATCCTAAGTTGGATAACACAATTTTTGAGGGAGATGTAACTTGGGTTAGAAGTAACCTAAGTGAGTGGGGCCAAGGGAAAGAAAACTCATATTTTATATAAGGAAGAGGATGGCAGCATTATGGATCATGTTGTAGATTATTATTCGTGGCTGCCAAGAATTGTTGCTGCTTTGCTGCTTAGCAAAGTTGCAGTGCTGTTTAGCACTGGGTGTTCCCGACCGGGAATACAACCTCTTTAATTTGAGAAGCTCATTGGGAGAGTTTGTATTCATCATTCCACATCAGGTTTTCATGCCAAGCTTCAGCCATCTACATCAGCACAACTTTTCCAGAGATTGTGCAGTGTTGCTAGGTGCAACGGTGGAAGGGATTGGAATCCCGACTTCTGAGCTAGTTTCTCATTGGAGGAAGGTTTCCTTCACTTGAGAGATTTGTTTCGAGATCTCCAGAGCTTATTTAAGATCTGTGGTATCAGGCCACACATTTCTCATACCCTCCCAGTGCTGTTTCTTCTAGGGAGTGTGTTATTTTGGAGGCAGTGTTCATTGCATGTTTTGGTGGCTCTGTTGCAGTGTTTCCTTGTGATTGAGAGGTTCATCCTTTCATGGGAGGAAGCCCTTGAGGGATCTACATCAGATCAGATATATTTTAACCTTGTGCACTCATGTGCTTCAGTGTTGCAGTGTTGATTCAGTAAATTATTGAATATCCCATTTTGTATGTAGAGTGTTTGACAAGATGCCCTTGCTGGTTTATGTTGTATTTTGTATAAGGAGCTTAGATCTCTGTTCTTCAGTATTATTTATCAATACATGAGTATATATATTGATATCCTATCATTTTTTGTGTAAACCCTTTCTTAGACTGCGCAGTCCCTTGAGCAGCTGCTCCGAGATTTTGCAGTCTTGGGTTTTTTCACCATTTTTAGCTACACTAGTGTGGGAGGTCTGTTTAGCCCACCTATTTTGATTTTTTTCAGCTATATTATTGGATTTAGAATGTATATTGACTAATATATGGGATACAAGAGTCCATTTTACTGTTTTATTGCAATTGTTGCTAGAAATGCATTTTTGATACTTGATTTATGAGTAATCCTGAAAAAGGAACATTACAGTGTTTTGACTATAGTTAGAAGAAATTTTTGGGAGCTACTTGGATTCCATATTTTAAAGCTTGTTCTTATACATCAGATATCTAAATTTAGTTGTACTGTCAATGGGGGACATGCTAACTTCGATCAAGAGGATAAGATAGGGAGTATTTCACTTGATATTGAGGTTGTAGGCTATGAATTACTTTTGAATAATCTCAATATTTCTCTGCGACTCTCTGGATATACTCAACCCCAAACATCACATTTAAATTATAATGATATTTATATTTGAAATTTATAAAATGAATGAATGAATTATTAATAATTAATTAATTCATAATTAATTAATAAATAAAAATAATAATTAACTTATTATTATTATTATTAGTATTTATTATTACTTGATCAATTATTATTTATTGATAATAATTAATTATTAATAATTATTAACCCAAGGGATTAATTATAAACACCAAGGTATTATAAACCTAGGGGAATAATATTAAACCCAAGGGATAAATATTATAAATCCAAGGTATATAAAATCTAAGAAAAATATTATAAAACCTAAAATAAACATGGTTGATAGTGGTTGACCATGATTGATTGCTATATTGACACAAAATTTGTAACAATGCGATGTTTGACTATGGTTTTCCATGATTGATTTTCATATTGAGACAACCCTTTGGCACAATGTGGAATTGGACCATGGTTGTCACAATATGACATTGGACCAAGCGATTGATAAGCCCAAGGGATATGAACCCTTATATTTATAAAACCAAGGTTTTTATATTATAAACCGAAGGGATTATTTCTAAAACCCCAAGGTATTATAAACCCAAGGGAATAATATTAACCCTAGGAAAAGGAACCCTTATTTTAATAAAACCAATAGATTAATATTATAAACCTAGGGGAAAAATAAACCCAATGGGTTAATTCTAAAAATACAATGGATTATAAACCAAAGGGAGTAATATTAAACCCAATGGAATAATATTATAAACCCTAGGTATATAAACCCTAATATAAATACTATAAACACTAAACTAAACATGGTTGACCATGTTTTACCATGGTTGATTTTCATATTGATAAAATATTTTTCATAATGCGACATTTGAACATTGTTGACTGTGGAATAATAAACCCAAGGGATTAAAACTAAAAACCCAAGGGATTAAAACTAAAAGCCCAAGGTATTATAAAACCAAGGGATGAAAATCAACCATAGTCAATCATTGTCAACCATGGTCAGTAACCATGGTCACTTTGTGTTAAAGGTTGTATCTTGGTCCAACATCACATTGTGACAATATGGCCATCCATAGTCAACCATGGTCCAATGTCACATTGTGACAAAGATTGTCTCAATATGAAAATCAACCATGATCTACCATGGTCAATGACAATGGTCACATTGTGACAAAGGTTATCTCTTGGTCCAACGTCACATTTTCGCAACATGGGCATACATGGTCAACCATGGTCCAACGTCACATTGTGACAAATATTATCTCAAAATGAAAATCAACCATTGTCTGTCACATTGTGAGAAACATTGTTTCAATATGAAAATCAATCATGGTCAACCATAGTCCAACTGTTGAAAAGTGTAACTAGGGTCGGTCTTCATATTGACTATGTAATTATGTATTTATGTAAAGAAGAAGACAGAGATAATACAATGTATTTTTGTTGTACTTTATTCATGGGTTTCACGAGCAAGATTTTTATTATAGGTCAATAGACTTATTATTGATGTCTATTAGGGTTGTCTTCCGGTCATAAGTATATTCAAGTGTCATTTATATGAAGTAGCTAGAGAATGCTCCAATACCTTGTCATAAACAGTGAGAGAATGGCTTAAGACATACCTCATCAAACGATGGAAAATATATTCTCTCATGTCGACCTACATATACAATGATGTAGTCAACCTCCATTCAACTTGAAGGGTCATCCTAAAATAGTGACATGATGAATATATATACAGTTAGCTCTGTGGTCATTTCCACCAAGAAACAATAGATATGAGACAGGAAAATAGTGTGGATATATCTGTGATTTCAAGAAGGATACAACTTCGGTCAAGTAAAATATTTAGTGCGGATATCTCTGAAACATATATATTATGATAAAGTCTAGTTTAAATGTGAAGTCAAGGCAGCTTTGAAGTGTGTAAAGATGTAGATCTATTTGAGAAGTGATGCAGATGGATCTGAGGCTAAAAGATATGAATAAGTATGAAATTAATGCAGATCATAGATGTATAGAAAGGATACTAAATAAGGATGAATCTCTGTGATAATATCTATGCCATCACAAAATTGCAAGGACTATTTTAAGAGTAATATTATTCAATTATAATTCTGTGTCTAAGGTGCGAGTTCAGGTCTGGAATATAAGAAAGATCAAGGCAATGTTCTTCATGAGGAAAAGACTATTCTACTGTGCCAAAACAAGATTATGTTAGTGTACAAAACATGACTGTATAAAGTACTGATATATCAAGAAAGGATCATATACGTCCAGAGAAGGAAGAATATGAGGAGAGAACGAGCTCTCTAGCCTTGGTGTTGATAGGTGCAGATCGGTGTAGGTAGGTGCAGGAAATAAGGAGCCAATGAAGAAGAAATGGCAAGGCCTTGGAAGCATATAAAGGTCTAGGGTCTGAGTCTTGGTCATGGTACTTGTCATCTGAAAGTGTATAAGAAGAATTTATCGTGGGTTTTCCTCTCCAAGAGGGAGAGGTTTTGCCCTGGCTCTAGGAGCCTAACTTTGCGTATTTTTTATTTTTGCAATTGAATTAATGAAAGAATAAATAAGATAAGCAAGAGAAGACATAAGTAACTCAAATAAGATCACAAGTAATTATCAAGAAGATAATTTTAATTAATCACTAGCCCTCTAAATTCTCAACATGGAATGAGAGCTAAGGTGCTGAACTCAAGGGATACTTGACAAAGAGACACTCCAAGAAGCAATAATCAAAGTTTGGGTGCAAAAGTCAAATCAGTTTGCAAGGAACACTCTCAAGCTATTTTCGAGAAATATATTCTTCTCATTCAAAGGATCAAATTTTCAAGAAAATGATATTTGCCATAAATGATTTACATTCAAGACATTGTTAAAAGAGGACATCATCTTTTGAAGGTATCCTTTACCATCAAGGATCCAAGAATACATATATTGAATATTTATATCTTAGAAGAAGCTCCTAACTTCTTCGTCATCATCAATGAAGCTGCAAGCCAGTCAACTCAAGTATGTATCTATGACCTTACTTAAATCTATCAGGATGACTTATTGTAGAGAGAGCAACAAGCTGGCTGGGTAATCAAAATTTAGTGCATGGAAGAAGAGGAAAGATTTGAATTTAATTGAAGACGATGTTGTGGACTACATCAAAGGATCAACAATTCAACCACCAAAAGAAGATGCTCCAGTTCATGCCAAGTACATGAAGGGAGAAATCGGAGCCCAAAGGATTCTCATAGAATCCATTAAGGATCCGCTCATTCCCTATGTATCAAAACTAAAGTCTGCTAAAGAAATATATGAGAAAATGGTGGAGCTATTCTCTGTGAGTACTGCAGGAGAAGAAATATCTCTGAGACAAAAAATATATAAAATGAAATTTTCAAGGGAAGAAGGAATCACTCCATACTTTATGAGGATTTCTGAAATAAGAGATCAACTACAGGAATTGGGAGAAGTAATGTTAAATCTAAGACTTTTGTGATCCATAATGTAGATGAGTGTCTTTCAGATTAATCACATAATAAGGATTTGGTCGACATTTCAAACTAACTAATGTGGTTCATCCACATTAGCTAGTTTGAAACATCGATCAAATCCTTATTGTGGGAGAAGTAATGTCTGAAATTGAGATGATTACAGTGGTGTTGAATGCTCTACCTGAAGAATGGGGAAAACTCACTTTAAGTTTATACAGGAAGAAATAAGACACACCATTCCATGATTTATGGTTTGTATGTAAACTAGGGGAAACAAGACTTCAGCCAAGGTGAAGGGAATCAAGCCTTTGCAACCATATACAGGAAGAAAAGAAGATTCAGAAAATATGGTCCTCAGAATAAAAGAAGAAATATGGAAAAAGCATGATTCTTTGGATGTAATGAAATTGAGAATTATAAAAGATATTGTCCTAAATTTGAAAACGAAAAGAGAAAAAGGGAAGAAGCCAATGTCTTGGAAATGAGGGAAGAACCTGATGCAAAGAAATATAATAAAGAAGAAGCGTGGGATCTCCACTATGATTGAGATAATTTTCTCCTTTAAGTGATTTCTATTGGTTGTAAAATAGTATGATAGGAAGCTATATAGCATCATGATCGAAGCATGGCAGGAGCTCTTGATGAAACAACTACTGGAAAACCTCACTGATAACAATACTGATGGAGGGCAGTCATCAAGATCAAGGGTCAACATGGAAACATGTGCTGACATTTTCTAATGGAGTTCTCTATTAATTCACAGATTATAAATAAAGTATAATGGTTTCATCAAGAATTATGTGCTACAAAATTCTGGGATGTGATGACATATTGATGAAGCACGTCAAGGGAATGAAGCTCTTAATTCTAGTGAAATTTCTACAGGATGACTCAAAGGAAAAAGGTGTGAGGTATATATATATATATATATGCTACTGGATGCTATGAAGTCATGTCATATGGTTGCAGATAATGGACTTATATATTTAGAAGTATGGTCTATGAAGGAGGATCTCTATCGGTTCACTGACAGATGAAATCGGCATAATATATCCTCATGTGGAATATGAGGTGGTTGTATATGAACAAGGAACTGTAAATTGGAATTTCCTGGGAATGAAGATGAGCAGAAAGGAAGATATCATGAAGTGGAACCATGTCAAGAGGCATTTATCATCCAAAAGCCAAGAATATGTGACTTGAATATCTCGTGGGAGGATATGTAGACTCTAATAGAAGTCTGGCAAAGAAGAATACCCTTGAAAAAACATATCATTAGGAGATGTGTCAATATGAATAAAGGATGCCGAAGCCTACAAGAATATGTCATGGTGAAAGATCATCATTGAGGTAACTTTTGTTTTATAATTTCATATGTATATGTTTGTCTGGATGAATTTGAGCAGGGTTGCTAATCATGAGAAAAGATGTATGATCCTTGGAGATGATTCGAAAGAAATAATAATGGCATATACGGTGGACTAGATAAGAAAGAAAAATGAATCAGTTTCTAGTAGACGACATGACTCATGAAAGAAAGTGACAAACAATCTTTTCCATATGAAGCTAAAGTCGAAGATTCCTCAAATATCGAAATCCATGACATCAAGGGGAGGAATTCTTCATGAGTAGCTGGGTGTCCCACCATTGCTGCTACAGGTCCCTGATTGAGAGGGAGCTTGGTGATCAGTTTCTTACTTGGAAGAAATTGGGTAATTCCTAAGAATAAGCTTAGGTATATTCATTATACAGGAATGAGTACAATCCCTTGTGGAATAGGTCCTTCTTGGCTGAGAGGGAGAGATAGACACATCATTCTAGTCTTCACTTGGGAAGACACAATGGAGGATTGGGTAATCATATGGAATTCAATACCCTTTGAGAATGTGTTAGGGAATTCAATAGAAGAATAGTCAGGGATTGATATTCTTTGAGGGCTAGCTACCCAAGAGAAGAATAGTCCAAGAAGGTCATACTTTTTGAAAACCCGAGTGGAGTATGTACCTTGGAGACACAATGAATATGGTGTCTATAGTCATGTGTCTTGCAAGCATTGTAGCCCATTGTCTCTTGAGAGATGGGGCTGTTAGTCAAGGTATTGCACTAGGACAATGTTGGTTTATATGATGCTATACATATGCAATTACTAATATGATTCTTCTTACGAAATTCTTCAGTTTGAAAGTGGCCATGTACCTGTATGAATACCTCCCTGGTTAAGAGGGAGTGTTGAAAAGTGTAACTAGGATCAGTCTTCATATTGACTATGTAATTATGTATTTATGTAAAGAAGAAGACAAAGATAATAAAATGTATTTTTTTGTAATTGATTCATGGGTTTCATGAGAAATATTTTTATTATAGGTCAATAGGCTTCTTCTTGATGTCTATTAGGGTTGTCTTCTGGTCATAAATATATTCAAGTGTCATGTATATGAATTAGCTAGAGAATTCTCCAAGACCTTGTCATAAATAGTGAGGGAATGGCTTAAGACATAACTCATTAAATGATGGAAAATATATTCTCTCATGTTTGCCTACATATACAGTGATCTAGTTGACCTCCATTTAGCTTTAAGGGTTGGCCTAAAATAGTGACATGATGACTATATATACAGTTAGCTCTATGGTCATTTTCACCAAGGAACAACAGATCTAAGATAGGAAAATAGTGCGTATATATTTGTGATTTCAGGAAGGATACAACTTCGATCAAGTACAAGGTTTAGTGCAGATATCTATGAAATAGATATATTATGATAAATCCTAGTTTAAATGTGAAGTAGAGGCAACATTGAAGTGTTTCAAGATGCAGATCTATTTGAGAAGTGATGTGGATGGATTTGAGGCTAAAAGATACAATTAAGTCTGAAATGAAGGCATAGATGTATAGAAATGATACTAAATAAGGATGAATATTTGTGATAATATCTATGCCATCACATAATTACAAGGACTATTTTAAGAGTAATATTATTCAGTGATAATTCTATGTCTAAGGTGCGAGTTTAGGTCTGGAATATATGCGAGATCAAGGCAATGTTCTGAATGAGAAAGCGACTATTCTACTGTGTCAAAACAAGATTATGTTAGTGTACAAAATGAGACTGTATAAAGTGTTGATATCTCAAGAAAGGATCATATACATCCGGAGAGGGAAGAATATGAGGAGAGACTGAGATCTCTAGCCTTGGTGATGACAAGTGCAAATTGGTGTAGGTAGGTGCGAGAAAGAAGGAACCAATGAAGAAGAAATGACAAGGTCTTGGAAGCATATAAAGGTCTAGGGTTTGAGTCTTGGTCATGGTACTTGTCATCTGAAATTCTATAAGAATATTTTCTCATGGGTTTTTCTCTCCAAGAAGGAGAGGTTTTCCCCTGGATCTAGGAGCCTAACTTTGTGTCTTTTTTATTTTGGTAATTGACTTGATGAAAGTCTAAATTAGCTAAGCAATAGAAGACATAAGTAACTCAAGTAATCTCACAAGTAATTATCAAGAAGAGAATTTGAATTAATCACTAGCCCTCTAAATTCTCAACACCAACATCACATTGTGACAAATATTTTTTTAATATGAAATATGCCTCGATTTTATAATATTTGTCCCTTGGGTTAAATATGATTCCCTTGGGTTTTTAGTATTAATTCGTTGGGTTTATTATTCCCTTGGGTTTATAGTATTTATCTTAGGGTTTATATACCTTGGGTTTATAATATACCTATTGATGGTGATTGAAATTTGTCAACTAAGGGGGTCTCCCTGATGTGAAGTCCCAATTAGACCTTACATTGTTTGGAATAGGAGCCCCATATGGGGTATCAACTCGGCTGCCATATATTCTTATAGATTTTTCTTGGATTAAGTTGTGAGCAAGAGAGAGAAGCACATATATACCTTTTCAAAAACCAAGTATGCCTGGTGAATGTTCATTTGTAGGTGTATCAAGGTTTTTCTACTACAGAGGGAGGAAAAGTGAGCCTCTAGGAGAGAGGTAATAATACCACCCTAGTAGAGGTGCACACAAGCGAAAATAGAACCACCTAACATCAAGAATAATAGTCCACATAGATGTGATGATTGCTACAACCATTACAACACAATTTTAATAACATAAACACTAAAATATCTGAGTTTGTTCAATTGATTTAGTACAGGTGAACGAAAATAGAAATCATAAACATTCATAGAAAAATATTATAAATATTTACAATTCATGAATGAAAATGTGTTTTCCATCAGAATTCAAGTATTAAGTAAAATTCCCAAGATAGATGAATACAACGAGCATCACTAGCTCCAATAGTGGAGTGTTGGAGCCACGACTTACTCTCCAGAAGTATTGACTCTGTCTCTCTAATGCCTTGTGGGAGAACCCAAGGTGAAAAGTCTTTTGGATAAATAATGAGGGTGTATATATAACAAATGGGGTGATCCTTCACCTCCCTTATGACTCTTGGACTACCATCATGAATGCTTGACTTCTCATGACTTTTAGAATCCCTACATTACTCTTCACATTACATAGATGACTCTTGGACTTCCACTTTACATTATATTTATCCAATATTGAATTACATATTCCAAAAAATTATGTGGCACATGATGAATCATGGAATGACATTGCATGACAATGATGACATGGAATGCATGATAACATGGCCGTTTAAAACCACTCTTTGTTGTTGCTTACTTTTTGTCTTCTTGAAAAATGGATCATGATCTTATTCTTCCTCCTCCTCTTGACTTGAAGATAAGGAGTCTCCAATGTGATATTGGTACTCAGTTGTTGTTGCAAACCAATGCCCATTTTTATTTTCCCGATGGATCGACTTGTATTTTTAGCTACAAGGGTTCCTTTCTCCATATCCTTCACCATCATCTTGTCATAGAATGATAAAATACATGCAACGAGAATCCACTCATGAAAATATGACATCAGTCCAATAAACCCCTAGTCTAAGATGTTTCAAGATGATCCACTGAATACGTTGTGACTGGGTGGTGGGTTGATAAATAGGCTCAGTGACTGCACAATTTCACATCTTAGTAGCTCAAGGGTCAGGCTTGAGCCTTGAGACTGTGCAATGCACCATTCAGGATGGACTGGGCTTGAAGATTGCGCAGTTTGGGATCTCAAGGAGTCAGGGTGAGGGATTAAGCACTGATTATTCCTACTATGCAGTTATGTAAGGAGAGGAGGTCAAGTGATTTTGCAATTGCGTAGCTCAAGGTTGAGGCTTGAACCTTGAGATTGCACAATGCATATTTTTGACTGAGCAAGAGAGAGATTTTGCAGTTTTAGATTTGAATGATCCAGGATCAGGGGTTGAGCACTATTTATGCTTACTGCATTGTTATGGAAGGAAGAGGAGGCCATTTGACTATGAAATTGTGCAACTCAGGAGCTTAAGGCGTAGGCTTGAGCCTTGAGACTACACAATGTGAAATTGAAACTAGTTGAAGAGAAAATTATGCAGTTATCGAGCTCAAGGTTTGGGCTTGAGCATTGTGGTTGTGAAATGTGTAGTTATAGGAGGAAGAAATTATACATTTCACAGTTCCAAGGGGAAAGGCTATTTCTTGAGGGTTGAGAGTACGCAATGCGTAGTTCAGGCTGGGAAAAAAGAGGCTAAGTGACCCGGTCGGGGAGTTTTCCCAGTTCTGACAAAGTGTTGGATCAGTGAAGAAAAGATGAAACAAAATAAGACTTGAACATGATAATACAATTATATTACTTTATGAAATTACAAGGAATAATTATAATACATGAAAATCATATTTCCCCTCAATGCGATAACTTTGTGATGACTTACACCAAGTGTGATGCCAAAAATACACTTTACGACGACAATGATGACACTTGTGTGACAATGATTTAAAATTTAGAAATGAGTGCAATACATGTATACATAATATTTCCAACTCATTTACAAAAAATTTACTCCAAAACAAACCAAAAAAAACTTATATACATTGTGTGACACTTAACATGTTAGAGGACGACAATTACTAAAGTGCGAACGACACTTGTGATATGTGAACAAAATTACTAAAGTGCGAACGACACTTGTGATATGTGAACGAAAATGAAAGAAACACATGCCAAAGTGAAGATAACATGAAAGTGACACTAATTAAGGTAAAATAAAGAAAAAGTGTCAGTCAAAAGCATGAAAATGACACTCGCAAAATAAAAGGTGTGCAAAAGCGACGATTTGCAAAACTTACTGAAATAGAAATACAAACACAGCTAGATGTGAGAAATTGTTGATGTCAATGCACACTGACTATCGACATGGATTGAAAATTGCGCAAGCACTGTCTTGATGGACTTTTTTGTAGGGAAAAATACTGAGAGGGGGTGAATCAGTATTTAGGGCTAAGCAATTTTTTTTTTCTTTCTCTTAAAACCTTATGTTACAGCACTGCATTCAACATGTATGTCCAGATATCTTATTGAGTATTTACTTAGAGCATTACATCAGATAAGCATTAAGCATAAACAAAAATAACAGAACAAACCATCAAACATACACAACACATATGAACACCAGGATTTAAGGTGGAAACCCAATTTGGGAGAAAACCACCGCTGCTGTAATATCAGTCTTCAATATTTATTATAGAGAAAACTTCTTACAATATATGCTGGTGCAGACTTATACCAGCACACAGGCACCCACCTGCAGAAAGCTACAACCTTCTCTCATTTACCAGCTACCACTGGAAGGGAGCTACAACCTCTTTTTTGAAGGCTTCGATCCTCGGCACTACTGTAGACCACGTTTCATCAATTTTCATACTGGATCCACCAGTTTCCATACGACATACCTTGCCGGTCACCAAATTTATTTGTTTTCTATATACTCACATGATTTCTTCATGATTTCATCTGTCATTCAAACAAGAGATTTATCATCGTCAGATCATTCTATCCATGGGTGCATCGTAGTTTCAGATTTATCAGTTAAGAACAGAGCTCGCCCATACAGATACTCCTTAGAGAAATTTTTCGTTCACAACCCTTACAATGCACAACCGTTCTTTATTTTTCTTCTCCTTATATAGTTTTCCCTCTATTAAAACCATGGGTTAAAACCACGAACCGCTGACAGTATTCCTTTTAGTTTATCCCACGGGGCTTTTGATCTTTTATTTTAATTTTATTTATCAATTTAAAGAAATTGATAAATAAATAATTTTGAACAGAAATTTAGAATTAAAGTTCACCCTTCGCATTTTAATCCTTCCAAATAATATGGTAAACCTTTGACCCCGGGCCCAAAAATATAGTTAATATCCAATCAAATACGCGCATGGTACCATAGGTAAACTTTGCGCAATTCTAGCGTTCAATCACCGTTAGATTAGCAAGCTTTCAGATCAATGACGTATATGCATATCGCTCGACCTCCAATACGGATCGTTAACGTGTGATGGCCCACCGTACCTGTGTTAATCTCCGCGCACCTTCAACAAATGACAACCGTCCGATGACCCCTTCCCAGATCAACGACGCTCAACGATATTGTTGGGCATCCTGGGTCGAAGTATAACGCGCGATGGCGCACGGTGAAAAGTGGTTTTATGAAGTCGTACAGGGACGCGTGTCGAGCATTCTATGGAATCGCTCCTCACCATGAAATACCACTGGCCCGACGAGAGCGGTGCAATAAAAACCAGAAACTGCCGTTACTGTTCCTCTCGCAAGGTTCCGCCTTCTTCGCTCAAGGTTCCACTCCCCCTGCTTGATTATTGTAAATTGGCTTATTTACTGTGACATCGCTTGTGTTCTTCATCAATAGATTAACCCATCATTTTTTTTATTGAGGCTTGTCACCAGATCGATGCAATCTTCGTAACATTCATAATATATAACACAAGAAATTCACACCAGACACCAGATTCCCTTTGTGACCTTAAATTCATTCTTGATTCGTCGTTCTGCCTCTTCATGCTCCATTCTGGTTCCACAAGCACCAATGTACAGTTTCCATACCATGTTTCATTGTTCCAGATCATACACTAATCCTAAGAATCCGAACAGGCAATTTTCCAACATATCTCCTCTTTTGCTTGTCTCTGCTCCTTGAACGATACTTCCCTTTTTCTTTTGATCAGATGCTCCTTTGTAGCCAATGCCTTTTCCATCAATGACAATATTCCAACATGTGTTAGGCTTATTTGAGGTTGCGTGAGGGACCACACTCATGAATTCATTACAAACTGAGCATGTGTGTGCAAGTGACTTCGATAATTTCAATCCAAAAGGAGCTCAAAGACTTAACAAAGCTAGAAGTCACTACATAATGATCGATCACAAGATCCATAGTAAGCTCCAAAAGTCAAGTGTAGGAAATTTTTTTGAGGGTGTTTGTCACAGTGAAAACACTTGGAAACACATTGGTAAAACTCCAGTTTCTCTATTCGAGTTTTATCCTTAAGTTCAAGGTCTTAGTACTTTAAGAAGTGTTGGTTCGTCATATACATTACCCCGAATGTCTGCTTATCCCAATTAAATATATAGTCTTCTCTATCCTTTACTCAACTTAAAAAACATCAATATAAGACTAGTCATGGCTCAACTACATCGATAGGGGAGAAAGATAATAAGTATATCAAGCTTTTAAGCACATTCCATGGTGTTGCTTCGCCGTCAAAAACCCTAAAAATTACCCCAACGGAGTCACCTTAAGAGAAGACAAGCATCGCTTCGCTGTCAGTAGACTTGAACAATTACTCAATGAAGTTGCTTGCTTCACCTCCCCGCATAAGAAAAATTTCTCTTCTTTCACCCTTTATTTATTTTATATATAGAATGTTTCTTAGGCACTTATTTATTTACCAAGGCGGAAGAGGGATCCTAACTTATTGAGAGCAGAAGAGGTTGTTCCTTGTTTAAGGGATTTGAATGATAACATAAGTTTTATGCCCATTTTAAAGTTTTTCTCCTTCCCCTTCTCTATTTGGTTGAGTCAAAAGGTAGAGACACCATTCAATACAAGTCTGATTCAAGTATGAAGGGCCTAATAAAGATACACACTTTGCAGTTTGACCAAAGGATTTCTATATGGAAAGAATCATATTTTCCATTCAAACCTCATTGAATTTAAAGACATGTAAACCCAATATAATGAAGAGGAAACATATAAGACAATAATTGTTCGTCATAAAAATTTCCCTTTTCAAAATTTTCCATATTTCCTTTTGAGACAAGAAAACATCTTCATGCAAGGTTTTACAAAATGAAAGAAAAGTCAACACACAACAAAAAAACCAGAAGAAAAAACATAAGGAGGATAAATAAAAACATGATGTGAAACCAAAATAAAAAACTCATGGAAAACTATATAAAATCAATGTGGGATGAATGTGTAGGTAAACTAATATGTATCTATGCCTAACCATAACCTAATCATCTAGAAGGTTAGGGGTCACGTAGAATCAAATTTCCAATGTAGCCACTGTAGTTGTTACCAACCTGCAATAAAAAATATATCATCGATTAAAACTGAGATAAAATAATGTGCAAGAGAAAATATAAGAGATTAAATAACTTTCACAAAAAAAAGAAGGTCTTTCCTATTGGCAAAAACATGTGCCACAAACACTTCTTTTAACCAGTTCACATTCTTACCTTTTCAACTAAGACCATAGTTAAAGAACATTGGAATCTTCTTGTGAACATATCTTCATCTACAATGTACTTCTTAGCAAGCATGAGGAAATACCAAAACATTCTATTTAGAACGAATCTTTCTAGGTAATATTTCTCCAACCATTCAACAGTTGGATCATGAAACTCAAAACAATCCTCTTGAAAACCCTGAAAATTTTGAAACAATGATTTTTCAATTAAAAGCGCGGGACCAAGATGAGAATATTGTGAGGGAAAATGGATTTGATCATATTCAACAGTCATGCCAATACAATGAGGACCTAACATAACCATCGACGAATGATGAATTTCCTTGTCCACTTGACAAGTACCTGAATAGTGTGATGTAAAACTATATGAATCAAAGAATGTAGGATATTTGTCATCGAGTTTTATAATGGGAAAATGGTAAATTGAATGACAATCATCATGATAATATGGGATGATTAAAGAATAAAATTCCCATTTAGTAGTTAACAAAGATAAATCAATTTTAAAAACTATGAGAATGTTGTGAACAATAGAACCAACTTCCTCACATGTCGAATGTGACAAACCATTTTCCTGCAACTGGTGACAAATTATAAAAGCATCGTAATCATTGAAAAATTTTAAAAGCAATGCCATCACAACAAATACATGAGACCAATCAGGAAATAATAAACGAAGAAGAATTTGATTCATGCAATAAATCATGAAATCATTATCACTCAAGAGGATTTCAGGTGTGATGAAGGGAAATATTTTCATTATAAAATTCAAAAGAAAAACTAGGAGCTGACTATTAAGAAATAAATATGATAAGCATGATTCCTTCAGCCAAAGATAGTTTTTGAAGTGATCAAATTTGAAATTCCATGACTCTATGAGAGAAACATATTCCAAACTTGAGTTAAGTACAATAGCCTTGCATGGAGATGAATCATGTGAAATAAAATATCGAATTCGTTCAGACACAGAATCTTGAAATTTTGAAATATTACATCTGAAATACCAAAAATATTTCAAAGATAAAATAACATCGAGTGAAATCATGTAGAGAGAAGGATTTTACAAGAGAAACCAGATATGTCTTAGTTCAGGGGGCTTACCAGAGTCGCGATATCTTGACATGACTATCAACGAAAGTTGAAGCATCTCAAATTCTTGACAAATCCTGGAACTTTCAAGGATTTTAAAATCGCATCCTGAAGATTGAGTCAGATCATTCATGGTGTGATGATATTTTCTTCCTCTCATATCAATGGGTCCACTACAAACCAGATGGAAGCCATCTTTGTTACTTATTTGACCAGATTCTATAGCTTCAAAACCAAATTACTCAAATTGAAAGATTCTTCTTATCACAATCTGGAGATGTATGAATCAGAGAAATTTCATGAGAAATATTATTTAAAGAGCTGTCTTCATGCAAAACAAGAGGTGGTGAGGGATGGGAAGAAAACTTAATGATTTGATTATTTCCTTTTGTTGGGGTTCCCATGGTTTGGCCAGGTTGACAGAGACCAAAAGATGAGACAACATAGAACCACTTTCAGACCTTAGGATCTAGCCCTCCTAGGTCCAGAGAGGGATCTCTCTATGATTATCAAAGGATATATGTCTTTGAATTTCTCAATTGTGATTTTAGGCTAGTTATAGGCTCAAGGTTGTTTGTTTGATTGTTTGAGTTTGGTTGTTGAGAATCAGGAAGGAAGGTTTCACCATAAGACAAGGATGGGTAAAGAAGGAAGCTAGGCAAGAATAGATAACTCGGGGAACATCAAGGCCATTGGGCAATGGAGTCAAGAAAGGATTTACTTATGTTCAATGTGTAAGCTTCAGTTGGGCTAGTCATCTAGAGCATTTGGATCTCAAAGACTGATTGGTGGGATGGAACACTAAGGAATGAGAATGAAGGATGGAAAACCATCTGATTCCGTCTATAGATCAGGCCAAAGGTCATTTAACTCCAGGCCTGCTTGGACAAAACCATAGGCAACACAAGGGGTCTTGAGAAGGTTTGTATTGGAAGGGCAGGTTATGAAGAGGCAGCGACAGGCTTTACACCTCCCAATGTTCCTAACCTCTTTCAATTAAATCTTAACAAAGACATATGAACACTGATTCTATCAACTTGCACATCAGAGAGCAGGCAATAATCATCCACTACACTGGTTTAGTCAATTAAAAACAATATTCAGACACACATATGAGCAGAAAACATTAAAGACTGAGAGAGCTGGGATATAAGGTACCTAACAAGGGTAAATATTATATCATGCATTCAGATGTCAGTCAGAAGAACATGAAATGAAATGAAAATAAACACAGAGATAAGAAAAACATCACCAACTGCTGTAGATCAGGATCCAATGAAAACTGCTTATCATGTTAAACACAACACCAATCAGGTACATCACTGCCCAAAGCTTTTACATTCAGCCTGAATACATCATATTTCTCAGCCTATCATACAACTATTACACAGGAAACTTGGCTCGGGACGCAAATGCTTGCAATTCACTGATAATCCAACAACAACCATTACAATGATGTCCCTCTGTGCTTTATAGCAGAAGAGACACAGAGGACCGAATGAGGAGGTAGGTGAATTTTAAATGTTACATTTAAACACAACAAGGGGAATTTAAAGGGGATTTTAGGGGGATTTGAGGGGTAAAAGGGGAAATAGAAGGGGAAGATAAGGGGGATGAAAAGAGATTGAATGAGGGTAAAATAAAGGGAATTCGGGCAAAGGGAAAGAAGGGGAACTGATGTATGTTGCAGGGGTAAAGGGAGGAATGATAGGCCCTTTTTAGCAGTTTACTAGCAGAGGTGGATTTGTATTAGGCACAGTAATTGAGAGACTTCAAGGAGGATGGGTTTTCAGGGGAAAGGCATTCCTTGAAGGCTCAAAACAATCTAGCCCCCAGCTGACTTGTCAAAAATTTCATAGGGGGGCTAACAGTGGCTCCACATGGGGATGGCTTCTTCTTGAAGGAGTCAAGAATTCATAAAATGATCTCTTGGTGTAGGCCAGATGCCTGCTGCTATAAGCCATCTTTCTTCTTTCTTTAGATTAGCTGCCACAATATATTAGATACACAAATCAACAGAAACATTTTCCCAACCAATCTACCTACCCAAACTAGAGCTCTAACAATTTTCCCTTGGGTGCATTTGAACTAGCAGACCCTTTACATTTTATTTTGCAAAGTAAAAACAAACCTATTCTAATTCTACCCTTATTGCTCCATGAGGCTAGATTAGACTGTTGGCCTCATCTATTTCTCTACCTAATCTACTACCTGTTGGGATTAAACTGGCCAACAAGTTTCTTCACCTACATTCTAAGACAGGAAATTTAAACACAGCCAAGCCAGGATTAGACTGTCTGACTTGCTGGGCAGAAAATTGAAGAAAACAAAACTGAGAAGGCATGGAATTCTGCAACTGTGAAACATCCTTCTTTCTTTCTTGTGACTCAGGTTTTGAGCATATTTGAGTCACTTCTTTCCTTTGCTCCAGCTCTGATTTTGGGCATATTAGAGCTGGATCTTCTTTCACTGCTGATCCAGATTTTGAGCTTGTTAGGACTAGCTATTCTTCTTCCCTTTGGCTCAGATTTTGAGTTTATTAGAGCCATTCCTTTTGCCTCAGAGGTTCATGTTTTGAGCATGTCTGAACCTCTCTTTTCATTCTTTTTTTTTTTTTTTTTGGAACAATTTCTTCACTTTTTTGCTGAAAATGAAAATTTGCAACGGTATATACAATGGAAATGAAACTGGAAATGGAGAGTTAGCAGAAATAGTGTTTGAGCATCCTGCCATTGACAGGACCCCCAAACAGCTCTGTACCATCGAGTTCTTGTAATAAAAATGCATTAAGACCCACAGTGGCCTGAATGATGAATGGACCTTGCCACAAGCTATCGAATTTTCCATGTTTGCCTTTATCCTCTCTTCTTGAATCCCACTTCAGGACCTTGTCCCCAACCTTGAAATTTGCTGCTTTGGTTCTTTTGTCAAACTGTCTCTTCATGTTTTCCTGCACTCTGACAGCTCTGTCATAAAATTTCTCCCTTGTTTGCTGGAGATGGATTGTTTCATTAATTCTCCTTATCATGCTGTCTTCTTCTGATTGGATTTCTTGAATAAGATTTACCACTGGTATTCCAAGGCTAGTAGGAGAAACTGCTTCTGTCCCGTAAACCAGTTGGAAGGGGGATATGCCAATAGATTTCTTTGTAGTGAGCATGTCTGCCCACAAGGCATGTATCAACTTTTTATGCCAATACCTTTTGTTCTCTTCCAGCATCTTCTTAATGATTATGACCAGGCTTTTATTTGATGATTTAGCTAGGCCATTACCCTGGGGGGAATAGGCAGTTGAATGTCCAAGTGTGATTCCGTACCTGTGACAGAAATCAATCATTCTATTGGATCCGAAAGCAGCAGCATTGTCAGTGATTATTTTCCTTGGGCAGCCAAACCGAGATAAGATGAAGTCTTCTAGGAACCTAATGATGACAGAATCAGTGGCATTCCTAGTGGGTATGGCTTCAATCCACTTAGTGAAGTAATCAGTAGCAGTCAAGATCCACTTGTGTTGCCCAGAAGATGAGGGGTGGATTTCTCCAATGAAGTCTAAGCCCCATTGCATGAAGGGACCTTCTATGGTGATAGGTTGCAGAGGGAGGGGGAGGAGCTTTCTTTTGCCTTCAAAAATTTGGCATTTGTGGCAGGTAAGGATCATTTTATGGACATCACTGAAGAGTGTGGGCCAATAGTAACCAGCCCTGAGTATCTTATTTGCAGTGGCTTTCCAACTTAGGTGGCCTCCACACTCCCCATCATGGAATTCTTGTTTGATTTTTTCGGCTTCAGTTTCAGACAAGCATTTCAGTAAAAGGCCATTTGGATTTTTCCAATATAGACTCTCATTCATAATGCAGTAATTTCTAGCTTTGAGTTTTATGAATCTGGCCTTTGTTTTGGACAGTTCCGGGGGGGCATTGAGGTGTGTGAGCACGTAAAGGATATCATCATACCAAGGAGAGTTCTGCAACCGCTCCTCTACAGTTGGATGGGGTAATCCTTCCTGCTCATCCGGGGCATTCATCATGTTAATATCAAGGGCTTGTAGATTAGATTCAGCCATTAATTGGGCCAGGCCTTGACCTTTGATCAGCTTGGTGGGTTTGATTTCAATGTCATATTCTAAAATTGCAGCAATCCATTTTCCCCTTTTCCCATCTGGGTCTTGGGACAAGATATCTTTGACCACTATATTTGGCACATAGGCAATGGTGTGAGAATGCAGAATGTACACCCTAAAATATTTCAAGGCCTTGATCAGGGCATAGGCCTGCTTTTCCATGATGTTGTACTTTAAGGGTGCATCTCTCAAGGCTTTACTGAAGAAGGCTATAGGCTGTTCCTTACCTTCCGAATTTTTATGCAGCAAAACTGCGGCTATTGTGTGTGGGGAGGCAAATGAAAAGATCAGAAAATCTTTTGAGAAGTCAGGGTTGATAAGGATAGGGGCTTGGGTGAGTGCGAGCTTTACTGACTCAAAATATTTTTTGGCTTCAACAGTCCACTTGATTCCTGCATCTTTCTTCATCATTTCAGTCATTTTCCTAAGATGCTCAGCAAGATTGGGGATAAATCTTCTAAGGAAATTGATCTTCCCAATGAAGGACTGTAGCTCCTTGATGTTTCTTGGATGTGTAATTTGGAGTATTCCCTCAACTCTCTGGGGGTCTATCCTAATCCCTTTCTCGGATATGATGTGGCCCAAAAGCTTACCTTCTTGCAGCCCAAAAACAGTCTTCTTAGGATTTAGGGACAGACCATACCTTCTACATTTTTCAAAAACTTTCCTCAGATGTTTTAAGTGTTCTTCTTCTGTTTTAGAAAAGACAGTTAAGTCATCCAAGTAGATAACTATAAAGTGTCCAATCTCATCTAAGAAAGCAATATCCATTGCTCTCTGGAAGGTAGCTCCAACGTTCATCAATCCAAAAGGCATTTTCACATACATGAAGGTGCCCCATGGAGTGGTGAAGGCTGTTTTGGGTTGATCTTCTGGGAGTACCAGAGCCTGGTTGTATCCTGAAAAACCATCAAGCAGGGAGATTCTTTTAGAGCCCACTACCTTCTATAAGATATGTTCCATTCTAGGCAAGGGGTAGTTATCTTTCAGGGACGCTCTATTGAGGTTTCTGAAGTCTATGCACAGTCTAATCTCCCCTGTTTTCTTCCTTACAACCACTAAGTTTGACACCCAATCAGAAAACCTTACTGGGACAATAATGCCTGCATCATACATCTTCTTAATTTCCTTTTCTACTGCAGGCAATTGTTTTGGATTAATTCTTCGAAGTTTTTGTCTAAAAGGCTTCTGATTTTCCTTTAGTGGTATCTTATGTTGTATAATGTTGGTGTCATAGGCCTTTAAGTCTTCATAGCTCCATGCAAACACATCAATGAATTCCTTAAACAAGTCAATGTATCTTTTCTTCATGTTTGCAGGTATAGACTTAGCCAGTTTTATCATTTTGGGTTTGTCTTCAGTGCCTATGTTGCATTATTCTACATCTGATTCTGCATGTTCTATTGTGGGCTTCTTTGCAACATCATCGAAATCAAAGAGGTCCTCTAAGGGTGCTATGCCTCTTGGTATGTTCTTGTCTTTGGCTTGCAGCACCTCCATTTCTTCTCTATCTGCGTTTTCACGTTTTATGGCTGAATCTCAGGTTTCTTCAGAAAAAGAATTTACTTCTATACTACAAGGTGTTTCTAGTTCATCTGGGGAATCCTCACTTGGGCAGCTGTCATCAGATTTTGAGTCTGAATCAGAAAATTCAAACTCATTTCTGCCCATCAAGAAATCTTCAATCTGTTTGTCTCCTTCAAAGACTTGCCAGTATTTTTCATTGTTTGGCACTGCAGGCCTGAATTTAGTCTGAATGATGATCTGTTGGTCAACTGGGGCTTTAGGATAGGAGCTAGCTAGGCAGGCTAGTCCATTTGCAATAGCGTTTTGACCCCTAGGAATGGATACTAAATCATATTCAATGAACGTTTTCAACAAATCTAGAGTATCATTCCTATATGCCCTAAGCCTGGGGTGTTTTGCCGAATACTCACCATTCATCTGTTTGATTACTAACTCAGAGTCTCCTCTCACGACTATCCTACGGGCTCCTAATTTTTTCAACAGATTTAAACCCAAGATTAGAGCCTCATATTCTGCAATGTTATTCGTGCATTTGAAACGCAGATTGACAGCGTGGCTCTCCGCGTGATCATTTTCGGTGTTGCGCAGCCACACTCCAGCTCCAGCGCTTTGCCTAGTGCAGGACCCATCAAAGTTCATTTCCCATAGGGGTTAT
Source organism: Pinus albicaulis (assembly GCA_034641835.2). Classification (NCBI taxonomy): domain Eukaryota; kingdom Viridiplantae; phylum Streptophyta; class Pinopsida; order Pinales; family Pinaceae; genus Pinus; species Pinus albicaulis. Next base: position 773,679,702 of record CM076576.1, on the reverse strand, counting down.
TTGTTTACTTCCACTTCACCTTCTTCCTTACAGCTGGGTTCGTCATTAGGTTGAGTTGGGAGATCTGTACTAGGTTGTAAACTATCTTGTTGTTCGTAGAGGCCATGGATGTCAGGGAGGTGGTTAGCTTGCTGTTCTTGTTCTGTTTCTGTTTCACTTGGAGTGAGAGATCCACCGCAGATCTTATAGGCTTCATTTCTGATTTCCTCTTCATTTTCAGTGTGTTGCCCATGGTCTTCCTGGTCATACTCTTCCAGAGTAGCCATTATGTGGAGGTCTATAGGCTCGGTGTTCTCATTTGTATGCCTATTCTAGGACTCTGGCTCTTCTAAGGATTCATCATTACAAAATATGAAGGAGTCAAGGTCGGTATGCACAGAATATAATGGAAAATTTTCAGGTTTCTCGGGGCTGCTGACTAGGAATTTCATTTGGGACTCTCTATACAGTCTTCTTAATTGGCCAAATATAGGGATAGTGGCATATGAGCCATCCATCTGCATGGTGCCTTACAGCTTGGCTCCCCATGATCTTGAAAACAGCATGCCATACTTGGGTGGCACGTCTGCCACCACTACATCCATGACCATACATTTCGCAGGAATTTGAGTCAAATTCACACACAAGTCTTTGATCAGGCCAAGACATTTTACCCTACTCGAGTCAAATGAGTATAAGTCTTTGTAGGGTCGGGTGATTTCGAGGCCTAAATTCTCCATGACTATCTTAGGCATTAGATTGTGTGATGCACCGGAGTCATGCATGGCATTATGGAGGATCTTGTCATGAATGTTAAGACTGATATAAAAAGGTGGAACTACCCCTTCCTGAAATTTCCCCTCAATCTTGGGACCGAATAAGAGGGCAGGCTGATCATCACTCAAATTTACAGTGTCATTATTTATACTAAGATTTAATGCTTTCAAAATCTGGCCTTTATATACATCCTGAGAGGCCAGCTCAGATAATGGTACAGAGATTTTAATTTTTGCAATCTCACTTTCTAAACTGAAAGTGGATTGATTTTTGGGACTGTTAAAATCTGTTTTATTTGCAACTACCTTAGTAGCTGAATCAGTTTGTGTTTTCTCATTATGTACATGTGTAGACACAGTTTTATCAGGAGCACTGACTGAGGTGCTAGTGCTACTGGTTGGTTGACTTTGTTTTTCATTGTTTTGGTTGCCTTTCTGTTGGTTTTTCTCAGAACTCTCAGCTGTTGATTTATCGTTTACAGTGGTTGCTTTAGAAGATTTTTCAGGCCTCTTTTTGATGGTCACCTCAGGAGTTTTGGTTTTGGAAGTGTCTTGGTTCTTTTTTCTCCTGAGCCCATATGGTTCTCTGATCTGTAACATAGCATCTTGGAACCCAAGTTTGTACTCTTCAGTTTCTAATCTTTCCTCATCCCAATATGAAGATGAGGGCTGATCATCCTCTGAGTCACAGTTCAGAATTGAGTCCTCTGTTTCGAACATGTTTATCACATTCCCTTCAGATTCTTCTATGATTCCCTCATCCTCATCAAGAAAGTTTTGGAAAGGGGGAATGACTTGTTTATCTGACTCTTTCTGTCTATTGGGGGTGTTGTTGTTTCTTCTAAAGTTTTGGTTTTGGTTTTGGTTCTTGTTCTGAGTGATAGCCATATTTTCGACCACTTGGCATAGCTTATCCAGATTCTTAGACAATCTGTCAATATTAGGATCTGAAGTGGAGGCTACAGTGTCATCCCTGTAAGTTACTCTCTTCTCAGCTCTCAGTTTGGCCCTTTTTTCAATCAAATTTGCCTCTATGTTTACTGCCCCTTTCTGCATGTCTTCCAATGTGGTATATTCTTTATCTCTAAGCTCATAGGCCATGTCAGCATCAAATCCATTAGGATATTTGGCCAGGGCCATACCTTGTGGAGGTTTCATGTGTGGAGGGAGAGCATTATAAATGCCGTTGAATCTAGTGGTGTAATCGTGGACACTCTCTCCTGCGTTCCTCTTAAGGGACATGTATTCTGCTAGGAGCTGATGAGGGTTCGCCCTAGTTTCCAATTTATTAATGAAAGTCTGGTATAAAGCAGAGAGATCATTGATACTACCAGCAGGCAGGTTTTAAAACCATTTCTTTACTTCACCTCCCAAGCTTTGTGCAAAAATTCTCATTTTGATTGTTTCATCATCAATTTCCATATAGTCAAAAGAGTCCTCCATTTTATCTACATGTTGTTGTGCTGTTGTAGGCTCTTTAGCAGGGAAGAGTGGGATTTTTGATTGATAATCATCTGGTAAGGGTAGTAGAGGCTGAGGTAAAACTAGAGGTGCATACCAGGCTGCCATGATGATGTTCTGATGAGGTATAGGGTTGGCTTGAGCAGCTGGTAGTTGGATGACAGGGATGGTAGGACCAGCAGAAGTCTGTTGAGCAGATCTAGGGTGAGAAAACCCCAAGTTTTGGAGAAAGTGGAGATTAGGTGGTGTGGAAGGAAGGGTTTCACTGTCCCTAGTGTCTGGCTGGTCTGGAACACTGAATGACCTAGTTCTAGGTAATATGTTTTGGAGGTCTAGGTCTAAGAAAGGGTCTAATAGAGCTGCTAGATCTTCTGGTGCAGAATTGGCTCTATGAATGTTGCTGGAAATAGTTGATCTCCTACTCACGTGTTCTTTTAAGGATTTTCTCAGGATTATCAACTATTTCAGGTGGGTTTGGATCAGGGAAAGCTCTTGTATGAATGGTTCTGTGAGCCAGAGTGCTGTTTATAAGCCAAGCAGCTTAGCCCTACTTGTTATTTCTACTGTGGTTAATGTTGAATTGGGAACTGGCCTCCCTGTGGAATCTTCATTATGCTTTGGGACTGGTCTCCCAGTGGAGTCTGATGTGAAACCGAGATAATCAGCAGGCCTACTGATCACCAGTGGAGTCTTTAACGTTTAGGAACAATGGAGTTGCCAGGTGGAGGGTTTAGAATGATTCTAGGGTACACTGTCCACCACAGTGCTCAGGCACTATCACCTTTCATGAATCTCCTCTAAAGCAACAAGCTCCAACCAGAGATTGACTGGGAGGGCATTTACCAGATATGTCACCTCTGAAGAGAGGGTGAGATCTGGAGGCTACCTGGCCCTATCCAGGCTCTGTCTAAGAGTATGGTAGATATTCAATAATGGAGGCTGATTCAAGAAAGGTGTGACTTACCGTCAACCTAGCCAGAGTTATAAGTTTCTGAGGTTTAAAGAGTGTTTAAGACGAAATGTACTCAGAAGTCCCCAGCGGAGTCGCCATTATGTTGGGGTTCCCATGTTTTGGCCAGGTTGACAGAGACCAAAAGATGAGACAACATAGAACCACTTTCAGACCTTAGGATCTAGCCCTCCTAGGTCCAGAGAGGGATCTCTCTATGACTATCAAAGGATATATGTCTTTGAAGTTCTCAATTGTGATTTTAGGCTAGTTATAGGCTCAAGGTTGTTTGTTTGATTGTTTGAGTTTGGTTGTTGAGAATCAGGAAGGAAGGTTTCACCATGAGACAAGGATGGGTAAAGAAGGAAGCTAGGCGAGGATAGATAACTCAGGGAACATCAAGGCCATTGGGCAATGGAGTCAAGAAAGGATTTACTTATGTTCAATGTGTAAGCTTCGGTTGGGCTAGTCATCTAGAGCATTTGGATCTCAAAGACTGATTGGTGGGATGGAACACTAAGGAATGAGAATGAAGGATGGAAAACCATCTGATTCCGTCTATAGATCAGGCCAGAGGTCATTTAACTCCAGGCCTGCTTGGACAAAACCATAGGCAACACAAGGGGTCTTGAAAAGGTTTGTATGGAGGGGCAGGTTATGAAGAGGCAGCGACAGGCTTTACACCTCCCAATGTTCCTAACCTCTTTCAATTAAATCTTAACAAAGACATCTGAACACTGATTCTATCAACTTGCACATCAGAGAGCAGGCAATAATCATCCACTACACTAGTTTAGTCAATTAAAAACAATATTCAGACACACATATGAGCAGAAAACATTAAAGACTGAGAGAGCTGGGATATAAGGTACCTAACAAGGGTAAATCTTATATCATGCATTCAGATGTCAGTCAGAAGAACATGAAATGAAATGGAAATAAACACGGAGATGAGAAGAACATCACCAACTGTTGTAGATCAGGATCCAGACCAGATTGCTCATGTTAAAACCTGACACCAATCGGGGTACATCAACACCCTTCCAGCTTTACCTTCGGCTTTGAATACATCATATTTCTCAGCCTGTCATACAACTATTACACAGGAAACTTGGCTCGGGACGAAAATGCTTGCAATTCACTGATAAGGCAACAACAACCATTACCATGATATCCCTCTGTGCTTTATAGCAGAAGAGACACAGAGGACCGACTGAGGAGGTAGGTGAATTTTAAATGTTACATTTAAACACAACAAGGGGGAATTTAAAGGGGATTTTAGGGGGATTTGAGGGGTAAAAGGGGAAATAGAAGGGGAAGACAAGGGGGTTGAAAAGAGGCTAAATGAGGGTAAAATAAAGGGAATTTGGGCAAAGGGAAAGAAGGGGAACTGATGTATGTTGCAGGGGTAAATGGAGGAATGATAGGCCCTTTTTAGCAGTTTACTAGCAGAGGTGGATTTGTATTAGGCACGGAAATTGAGAGACTTCAAGGAGGATGGGTTTTCAGGGGAAAGGCATTCCTTGAAGGCTAAAAACAATCTAGCCCCCAGCTGACTTGTCAAAAATTTCATAGGGGGGCTAACACCTTTCATGTCATGGATAACCTCACTACGTTGTGTCAATTGGAAAGTTAACTCATCATATGGAGAACTTGAAAATCATGGAGCATCTTCATCGCAAGTAGATGCATTAAAAATATTAAAGCACAAGGGATAGTGAGATGAAGAGCAAGTTTTGATAAGAACATCTTCTTTGACCGAATCATATTCTAGATCTAAATTAAAATCTTCATGAGAAACTAAAAGATCAGCTGATGCACTTGCGGTTTCATTATCACATACATCAACATAGTCATCATCATCAAAATGATTGTTGCCCAATGCTACATATTGATTGCATTTGATTCAATAACGAGATTAGCAGATTGAAAATCATCCAATAATGGAATCACATTATCTTGACATGGGGAGATTTGAAAAAGGAAGAGAGATCAAAATTCTCTTCACTTTCCTCCTCTACCAGTGTAATGTGACTACCTTGTATATTATCACAATTTGAACCAACAATTGAAAACTTAAGAGAGCATGAAGAGCTACTTGGTGGAGCATATTGATCAAGAAAATCATGATACATAGAGTCATAACATGTAGATGATGGGATGAGAGATGTCACTTGAAGAAGTAACACTTTCAATGGAACCATATGTTTATATTGTTAATGTCATCTTTAGGAATGAAATGATTATCCTTCACCTTAGGCTCCATGAGCCATTCTGGGGTTTATTCCATTAGATATGAATCATGAAAAGTGAAAGGAGGATGAAGAGGTGGATTAGGAATTTGATTTTGATATTTCCCAAATTTATTATCATCGCATGGAGGCACCCTCATTAGAATTGGATGTAGAAACTATACAACATGCATGTATATCTTGGATTCACTCGATCTAACAATTTAATAAAATTAAATACTGAATCACTTCTACAAATATTTTGCGGAATTAAAAACACAATCTCTAATCACATGAACATGAAGAAATATCAATCACAAACAACATAGATAATTTCATGGGGAAAGATTAAAGCTAAAAACCCCACTATCTTCTATTGTATATTAATCATGGATCATGAAACAATTACATGCAAAACTCTTCTCACAAGAGCCCTCCAGTACTCAGCTAATTGTCTCACATTGTCATATGTAAAACTGACCAACACATAGCCAATTCTCAGCCTCCAGATAGGCTACCTTGCTTGCGCAATCCCTGATGGTAAATATCCCTAAAATATAGGAATTATTGCCTGCCTTGACTGCGCAAGTATCATGGGAACACCAATGGGTGTTTTCCTACATGTGTGCAAGCCAATAATCCTAAAACTGATAGTCAACTTCCCTCTCAACTTGAACTCAATTAGGTCTCCACTGGATCTAACATGCATGTAGCTAATAATAGTAAATCCTTAGTTGCATACGAGATCAATGATTGTGAATTAATTAAAATTTAATTCCCTATATCTCTCACTAGTGTATCTTCAGTTACAACTAGCACAACTAATTTTAACTCACTTAACTGACTTAGACTGATTTACAACTTGCACCAACTCATGCACCACTACACTTCAAACTCTATTACAACTAGAATTACTCTGCATGCCTCAACAACAACCTCTAACTAAAAATCCACTAGCTAACTGAAGTTATCACTTTTAGTTAACTCATTCAAGTCCACATTGAGAATATATTACAGTTTAATGTCCATCTTAATTAAGGTATAACCAAAATAGACATGCACCCAATAATAGCACTATGGGCCCCACCCTAGTCTGGGTGCTTAATGAAACCCGGTGTTGAATGCAACCAAGAGCTTAATGCAGTACGCATGGGTGTTGAATATTATTGTTGAATATCAACACTCCCTCTCAACAAGAAAGGGATTATCCTTCACCCCGATCCTGTCTCTATGGTATTTAAATTTTCTCCTGGTGAGCACCTTCGTCCAAATATCTGCATCCCAATATTCTGCGGGAATGTACTGAAGCAACATGATCCTTATATGCACACAATATTTGAGATGATGGTACCAGATATCTATATGCTTGGACCTATCATGAAACATAAGTTTAATCGAGAGTTTAATGCAACTATGATTATCACAATGAATCATTGTTGGTTCCATATGAGAACCAAAGAAACCAACCAGGATCTTTCTCATCCAGTTAACCTCACATGTAGCTTGAATTTCTGCCATGTATTCCGCTTCCACTAAACTGAGTGCCACAGATCATTGTTTCCAGATGTACCAGAAAACTGCTATCGATCCAATGCTAAAGGTCCCCCCTGATGTGATCTTTCTATATTATGGACTGCCAGCCCAATCTACATCTGTGAATCCATGCATCTTCACTCCATTATTTTGTCTGTACCATAGACCATACTCTGATGTTCCCCTCAAGTATCTCAGGACATGCTTCCTCGCCTTCCAAAAAATCTTGGTAGGCTTAACCATAGCTTGAATCAGCTGGTTAACTGCATAGAAAATGTCCAGTATCGTGTTCATCAAATACATTAGTGAACCCATTAACTGTCGATAGACAATAGGATCCACTACCTCTCCAGAAGTATCATATTCTTTCCTCCAATTTGCTGGAATAGGAGTATCCATGGGTTTGCAGCTCTCCATGTTAAACTTACCCAGTATCTCCTTTGTATACTTGCCTTGAGACACAAAAATTTCACCATCGCGCTGACATATCTCCAATCCAAGGAAATAATGAAGGAGTCCTATGTCCTTCATTTCGAACTCCCTTACAAGATCCTCCTTTCATGAGTGTATCAAAGGCTCATCACCAATCAAAATTAGATCATTAACATATAGAAAATTGATCAATAGCATACCCTCAACCACAATCTAGTACAGGTTTGCATCTGCTTGAATTTTGGTGAAGCCCAGTCCAGTGAAATAACTATCTATCCAAGTGTACCAAGCATGGGGTGCTTGCTTCAGTCCATAAAGTGCTCTTTTGAGTCTGCACACATGCGACTCACTGTTGAAGAGCTCAAAACCTTCAGGTTTCTCTATGTACACCTCTTCCTCAATGATCCCATTGAGAAACATATTTTTCACATCCATATGATGAATGCACCAACCCGTCTGTGCTGAGAGTGCAAGGATGGATCTTATGGAAGATTACCTTGCAACGGGTGTAAAAGTCTCATCATAATCTATCCCCTTGATCTGTGAGAATCCATGGGCCACAAATCTAGCCTTTTGTTTCTCCACACTCCCATCAACAACTTGATTTACCTTGTAGATCCATCTCAATCCAACCACTAATTTGTTGACCGGTCTTGGGACTATCTCCCATGCACTATTCTTGACAATGGAGTCATACTCCTCCACCATTGCATCAACCCAAGTAGGATGTTGCACTACTTCCTGAAAGGAAGATGGTTCAGTCATAATAAATTTTCTCATAAGAGCCATGTATCCAGTAAATCAGTCAGGAGATTGTCTCTGTCTGCGTTGTGAAGTAGGGCTCCTACATTTTGTGCAACATTAAGTCTCAGTCTATCAGCTTCCGTGGTGTGCCTTATGCCATTTATGATGGATGGATCTACATGAGTGATTTCCTCCAATCCATGAACCTCCTCATGTGGTTGATCCACATCTCGAGACTCATCCTTGGGAACCAATAGTTCCTCCTTTGCATGCAAGTCCAACTCCCTCTCAAGGGAAAACCACATGGATTTCTCCTCATCAAATTTGATATCCCATCGCAAAATAATCATTTTGTTGTTTGGAAAATACACACGATAATTATGGGGTGTTTCAGTGTACCCCACAAAAATCCCAACCTCAGCTGTAGGTTCCAGCTTCTTCCTGGCGTCCTTGGTCACATGAACATAAAAAAATGAGCCAAAAAACTTAAAGTGTGAAACATCAGGTTTCTTACCAGTGAAAGCCTCTATAGGTGTACTCATGCCAAGTACTCTATGAGGACAAAAATTTTTCACATGTGCCGCTGTATTGCATGCTTCTGCCTACAGATGCATCGATAAGCCTTGATCATGCTGTTATGTGGACTAATCCCTCTTACGGACAAGAGTGATCTCCCTAGTACTCAACAAGTAGGGAGAAACAAATGTACATTTGGAAACTTTTTTCTCTAGATTAATTGCATTTCAAAATTATTATAAGAAAGTAGAGAGGACATGCCCCTACCTTGAAATCAAAATTTTCGATGTAGTCTTTTGTCCCGTCGCTCCAAAGTAGCTTCTCCAATAAGTAGAACCTGCAATCAAAGACAAGATAAAAGAATCAAAGCATCTGCAACATATAATAATCAAGAAAATCTAACCCAACTTAGTGATCAAGGAGTCTAAGTATTGATGTTATTTCAATAAGCATAAGAACAACTCAATGAGAAAAAGAGATCCATATGTATTATCTTGAATAAAAAGAGTAATCTTACAACCTGATGCCTTGATGTCGTACATATTTCTCCTGGGGTCCTGAACAATTGTTTCTCCTTCAGTTTGATAAGCCTTCCTCTCTGAATACCAACATGGATCTATGGACATAAGGGTATGATAATTCTCATGTCAACAATAACTCACTAGTGTAGAAAGTATGCAATCTTAGGAATTCTCTTTAGCAATTACCTTTACAATCTACTATGTGTGTAGAATCTACATACAATCTCTAGTATAGAGCCTACGTACAATCTCTACCCTTGAACCTGAAACTTGAGCTCAATTTATAAGGAAATGGAGTTAGTTTCAGTTCCATGAAGAGGGGGATGGATTCGTCTCATGAAGGGATTTGAGTTCCATGGACCAAGGGATAAGCTCCATGATTTGAGGGATAAAGCTCGAACTGTTCACGACTCTAGAAGCTTCCAGTTGGGAGAATATTCGACTAGATATGCTTCTATAATTTAATTTTTCCTTTAATTTTCTTTTCATGAGTGTGCATAGGTAATAGTGGCAAATGTGCAGGGGTTGCCCTAGTTTATGGACAGAACAACAACGCATGCACAAGGAAATGATAGAAAAACCACGCAAGTATACTTTTAAGGGTTTTACAGAGCTTTTCTCCAATTCCAAGACTTGATTTAGGAACATTGGTATTTTTTACCTCTAAGGGAACATGATATAGGTGGTGATAGACCCATATGAATAGTCAAATGTATGGTGAAAAACTTATGTGTAACACATGCAACATCACTCGTGTTGCACCAACAATAGTTCTATTCTTCCTCTCCACCACCCCATTATGATGTGGGTTATGTTGCGCTATGAGTTCTCTTCGAATTCCTTCTTTGTTGCAGAAGTTCTTGAATTCATTAGAAATGTATTCTCTACCATTATCACCCCCAGGAGCCTTCACTTGCTTCCCCGAATCTTTCTCCACTAGTGCCTTAAACTCACAGAACTTAGAGAATGTTTGATCTTTCTTCTACATGAAGAAGATCCAACACTTATGAGAAAAGTCATAAAAAAATATTACATAGTACTTATGTTTTTTTATTGAAGCAACCGAGAAGGAACCACACACATCTATGTGAACTCCCTCAAGGATCCTCGAAGCTTGGTTTTCCTTCTCATGAAAGGTGGCCTTTACATATTTTCCCATAGTAAATACCTTGCATGTGTCTAAATACACAAGTTTACCCCTGGGAAAACCAGTAGAAATCTACTGCATGACTTTCAAGGCTCCATGGTGAAGATGGCCCAATCACCTGTGCCATAATTCGCCCTCATCTCGGCTCACCACTTGATCTTCCTTGCCCATCATTGTTGTGAAAGCATATACCTCCAACTTGTAGAGATTCTTAACTCTAATCCCTATCCTCTTGGCCCCACCCATTGTTTTATGTCGCAGGAAAGCTTTTCCATCACTAAAAACAACATCATAGCCTCTATCCTCCAACATTGTGACTGAAGCCAAATTTTTCTTCAGACCTGGTATATGCATCACATATTTTAATTGAAATGGTTTACCTGACTCCCTTTGAAAGTTCATGGTACCAATCCTGGTAGCACTGTACCGTACGTCGTCGCTCGTTTCAATATGCATCTTAAGATATTTTTCCTCCAAGTCACTAAAAATTTCCTTATCTCCTGTCATGCGAAAGGAAGCACCACTATCCAAATACCACATAGATCCCAATGCATTGGACACCATGCATGTGATCCATGAGAAGTCAAGCTCAAATTGTGATGCAAGGGACTCACCAACTGTAGATCTAGCAACCTTCTTATTCTTCTTCTTTTGTGGACAATTAGTAGCAAAATTCCAATGCTCGTGATAGTGAAAACACTTCACACTACAAGAAAAAAAAGACATTGGTGAGGGGCGAAAAATGTCACCATAAGCTCATTGGTGAGGGTCAAAAGAGCATTCGTCACCAAAGGTGGCGTCACTGAAAGTATAGTTGTTGTGGTGACATTCAAGGTCTGTCACCAATAATGATTTATAATGATGGATAGTGACTGTCACCATTTCATACGAGCAATGGTGACAGACAATAGCCTCCGTCACAAAAAAACTGAACGTCACCAAAGGTGGCGTCGCTGAAAGTATGTTTTGTGGTGACATTCAAGGTCTGTCATGTATATTGATTACAATAATGGATAGTGACCATCACATTTCATATGAAGAACAACAATTTTTTGTGATGGACCTTTCATGGCCGTCATTATTGGTGCATATATATGGCGACGTTTGTTGACCGTCACCCTTTCATATTTGGTGAGGGTCAAAAAATGTCATGATAAGCTCATTGGTGACATCAAGGTCCATCGCAAATAATGAATATAATGACAAACAATGAACCTCACCATTTCATATCAACAAAAACTATTTATGGTGACAGACCTTTCATGGTTATCACTATTGATGTGTATATATGGTGGTGTTCGTTGACCATCACCATTTCATATTTTCGTGAGGGTCGAAAAATGTCACCATAAGCTCATTGGTGATAGTCAAAAGAGAATTTGTCACTAAAAACTGATCGTCACCATCCCCTATGAATATCAGGGCACGATGGAATCAAACCACCAACCTCCTACTTGTAAAGCATGTGCTCTTCCATTGAGCTAGTACCCTTTAAAGAATTAGACTTTAAACTAGCAATTGCCCCTAAAGGTGAAAATATACACCAAAGGAATAGAAGATCTATGAAGATAAAAAGTTGCTAGAAATAACATGTTCAATATATATAATAAAAGACAATAAGAATAAATATGATATTCAATATACATGACAATAAATCAATTGATTAATTTCCTCTATGATACCTATTATTTACCTCTATAATATTGTTTTCCATAATATTAATTTCCAATGGCAACATATTTTAAATTGAAAGGATCAGGATGTCCCATTTCTCTACGGACAAAACACCATGTTTAATTGGAAGGACCTCTAGCAAATTCAAAAACGTTCAAGATATCCTACAAGAAAAATAAAATACTCATAAGATATATGGTCATATTTATGAAGCTTACTGCAAAGGACATGGATTTTTTCAAACACTAGCAATTGTGATTCCATAATTATGCTTTAAATATTTACTCTCAAAGTCAATGTAATTGAAGTTACAACAATCAATGTTGAGATCAAAATTATGCACTCTTGGAATATTAACAAGTGAAGAATTACTGTAATGCCATGCATTTCATTAAACAATTAAATTCCTTATTCCTAATCATGTACCTACACTTTCAATATCAAATTTAAAATTTTCAATCATGTAAATAAGCTCAAAATTCAATGTCAAATTTAAGATGGTCAGAAGAGAATGATATAAGAGAAAACACATCCAAAATACTAAAATTATTTATATCAACAAGTAGAAAATTTAGCAAATATCTAAGTCAATGTGAAACACAATCATAGATTCATAACAATACATAAACCCCCAATAATGACAAAATTGATAACTAAATATCAAGTCAATAGATAGACTCCATAGATAATGCACTCCATGTTAAGAAGACAAGTGATAGACAAGGAAGAGCCATCGAATAGGCCAACTGAAAGATACAAGGAACTTGTTTTGGAAAGGATGCTAGCAGAGGTCCTCCATCTAAACAAACCTGCTATGAGTGGCATTTTTTAGACACTTTTGTTCCATCAAAATCACCTAGGATTGGCCCTTGGCATCATCCACACCACCTGAGGGGAGGGGTGACGCTTTACCAAGGTCTGAAAATTAATACAAGTTTGATTACCATCCAACTTGTTTTTGAACCACACTCCCATGGGCTGAAAGGAACTTATATAGGAAAGGTATTTGCCTTTAATCTAGATTATGAATGGATTCTAGGTTCATTTTGCTTCATATTTATCTCAGTTGATGGTTTTCCCTAACCAAAGAGGTATCTAGTTTTTCTAGGTCAAAATTTGTGCTCAAAACCTACATTATAGATAACATGATGTAAAAAAGTGGCTACTATGTGAAACACATAATAAACGAAAACCCCATCAAAAGCATAATATTTGGAACATGTTTCCTTCTTTTGTACAAGTAATGTATTGTGGAAGAAAGTCATCCCATTTTGGAAAAAACCTCCATGTTTCTCAAAGGAATTCCATCATTACTACCCTTGTTTCTCAAAAAAATATTTAAAAAATGAAGCTATCTCAAAATATTTCTTTAAATCCAAAATAAAAGCAAAATAAAAACAAAGACTAAAACCCTAAACATAAATCCATTAATATTTAAACTCATTATATACCTAGTGTACATTGGCATTGGCTTCTCTCATAAAGTGCCAATATGTCTAGGGTTGTTACTTTCCTTGTTTCTCAAACAATGTTTGGCTCTTTCTATGAGAGGGAAGCATCACTGGGAGAAATTATCATGGAGGCAAGTTGTATCATAGAACCTTTTCATCTATTTCCGCCATTTGGAGTTAACTAGGACTAGGAGGTTACACTAGTTAAACTTTTACATAAAAACACGTGGTGTTGCATAAAAATATGTGGAGTCAGTGAGTTGGAACATGTGGGCATGTTCTTACATGATGAAATTGGCACATTCAAGGGGAACTACATGAGTTAGTTACTGGAGAAGCATGCTTAGCATGAGTTTTCAGGTAAGCACCTATCCTTAGTGCATGTGAGGTGCTCTAGTTGGGGAAGATTCCATTGGAGGGTGCACTCTCTTAGGTTAGTGTCAAACCTGGTTGTGTGGAGTAATCAATTCTAGAGGCTTCCATTATAACATCCCCTCTTACTCTATAAAAAAGAAGGAGAAGCATATTGCATTATATAGTAATAGTTGGTATGTGAGAGACGTGGTTGCTAGTGATAGTGCTTCCCTTCATGGGTTTGTTAGAATTTAGTTGTTTTTTGCTTTGTATGCTTGGGAGAAGTTGATTTTGGTTTATTAATCTTCTTTTATCATTTAATAGGAAGATATGTTTGCTAGTAGAGATTATATGTGTTGATATGATTTTTTCACATCTGATTTATCTCTATTCATTGTTGGGATGTTAGTGCGCTAATCTGGTTTCTTCATAGATCTGGTATATATTTTCCGTTGATTGCCACTATAGCGTGCTGATTTGATTTTACAAATATATATTTCCTTCGAATTATTCATGTTTTTTGCTGGAAAGATCTAACATTTTTCCATGCAATGTCTACACTCTTGAATCTTCAATACAACATTTTGATGTTTGTAGATCTGAATTTTTGATAGTTATTTCAAAAGGTTTCAAATTAAATTGTAGAGTTGAAGTTCTATGAGTGTCGATCCACTGTCATTAGATGAAATTTTAACATGGCATCAGAGTTGTGCTGCTGAAATTTTCCATCAAAATGCATGGATAATTTAGGTACCTATAAGAAGGCACTAAGAATAGAAGATTTCATCAAGTATGGTGCCCAAAAATCTCTAGTGGTGTAAGTCTCGGTTTTGACCCTTAAGATGTATTGGATGAAATATTGTATAAATTGCAAACAAGAGTTTAAAATGGCAGGATAATTAGAGGCATGGCTAACAACTGGTGAAAACATCCTTAAGATGAATTAACATTCTTGGTTCAGATGTGACTTTTGAGGGAAGATTAAACCTCATTTACTTATACCACATGAAAATCTTGCAACATTTGAAGGGATACAAAATGCTAAATGTGCCATACTATCTAATTCACCAAAATCACAAAGATAATTCAGAAGCACCTCATAAATGAGAAAATAAGGTTATATTACCATGGCTGTATCAATTTAATTAGATAATGGGAACTAGAGAAGTATGAGAAAACTTGGGGTCAGTTTCTTAAAGATAATCAATTTGTTGAAAATATCTGTGAGGAAAAACAAATAATGGAGAAAGAAGCCCCAAGGGAGGAAGAGGAAATAGTTGAGATACCTCCACCTCAATCTCAACCAACACACGCACCATTAAAATAACCCATCACATATAGTAGAAGGGTCACAAGGGCCATGGAAAGACAAAACCAAGATGAACAGAAAAATGAGCAAGAATTTGCCAATGTGGCAAAAAGACAAAGATCTAAATTGTCTTCAAGAAATACCTTGGAGATACAAGAATACCAACATATATTGTATGACTATATTGAATCCTTGGAAGCCAAGGGGAAGGTACATCAGCATAAATCATCAATAAAGGTACAGATGAGAAATTAATGATGCCAAAAGAATATACCCTCACTGATGAAGAAGAGAATTCCCCTGTTGAAGAAGAACTTGTTGATATATTCAAAAACATTCCCCTAACGAAAAAAGGAAAAGCTACCTGCATGAGTACTACTAAAGACGTTGTTGTAACTTATTTTTACCCTTACAATAGTTTGTAAATTTCTTTTTATTTCAAAAAGATAAAAAAGAAAAATAGAAAAATAAAAATAGGAAAAATAATGAAAAATCTAAAAATCAAAAGAAAGAAGTGAAAAATAAATAAATAAAGAAAAGAAAAAGAAAAATATTTTTACCTTTGAAATAAGCATGCACATTTAAATGCCGCTAAATTGTGTAAAATTTTATTTTACACAAGGTGTGGGGAAGGTACCAAAGAGGCTTTGCACTAGGGTAGTAGATTTTGAAGTAAAAATTAAATAAAATAATAAATTGATACACATGGAAAAACCACTTGAGTTAAGGTAAAGTCTAACTAAATAAACACCTAAATGAGCATATCCTAACAAATCAAAATCAAGAACCAAGAGAGGCTCCATGACTAACAAAGACCTCAATCAATGCACATATACCATAAGGTATCTAAATTAACAAAGAGACCCAAATGAATTGGTCAAAACATCTATTGTTTCCAAACATGCAACTAAGGACAAATCCAAAAAGGGTACCTACAAAGGAAATACACATCAAATGGAAAACCACAATTTTGAATCTATATTAAGGCAATAGAATCTAAAGGAGACACTTGAAGACACCATGATCCATCACTAAAATGGATAGGAGAACCTTGGTGTAGGGTTAAGGTGGGTTGTTTATGGGCAATGAACCATAAAATATCCCACACCAACATTCGAAAGGGATGTGTATGGTCATACAAAGTACAAAGCCATGCACAACAAACTGAACTCCTTTTGCAAGAAATAAATTAGCAAAATTTCCACACATAAGTAGACGTGCAAGGAAAGGACTCAACAAATTATTTCTTCGAAAACCTATCAATCGTAATTAAAAAATAAATACAATTTGAAAAGAAGTATCGATAACATTTTAAATGAAAATTTTGATCATCAACTTGTATCAAATAAATTTAGACACACAAGGACCAATTCGAGAAGACTGAAAATGACCCTATGTGAATCCTTCTATAGAACTAAGGAACACTACTCTAATATTCACCCAAATTACCCACTAACAAATAAACAAAACATAACTCAAGTTAATGAAGATAAGACGGCTTAAGTTGTGCTAAAATATATAAAAATGCATTTCATCCTTAAGTATAGAGAGCTTAGATGATTAGTGTTCAAAAAATTTTTAATGGTATGTTGAAATGAACGTGTATCATGTAAATGTCATTTGACAAAGTGTAATACACGTTAACATGTTAAGAAATAACAAAGAGACAATCCAAACAAATATTAATGGGCTATATTATGCATCTATTCTTTGTACAAAAGACTAACTAAAAAAAATAACAAAGATTAAAGCAATGAAATAAAATCATTTTGGAAAGAAATATGAAAAACTTGCTCATTTTTTGCATACCAAATATGCTCCAAGTATGGGCACAAACATGAGAGTTGAATTTTGAACTCTCTAGGCTCTTGTCAATGTGGTCAACCAAAAAGATGTCAAAAAACTAAATATTTTGGGGGATTCAAAACTTGTTGTGGATTGAGTCCGCGACAAAGTCAGCATAGTGGCCCCTCATTTGGCTCGCATTTTGCAAGGTATCAAACAAGTCTACAACAAGTTGGATTGGTTCTCTTGTGGCCATATATACTATGAACTCAATACCCTAGCAGAAAATCTCTCCAAGGAGGCTGTCCAACTTATTGCACAAGTGCTAGAATACCAAGAGTATATGAATAATAATTTTTTGGGGGTTGTTGCCTTCCATATCTAGTTTTGTGTCTCACTTATTGCTATATTTTGTGATTATATATCTAAACAATCAAATGATATTATCCGAAAGTGAAAGAGGTTTTTTATTTTTATTTTAAAAACTCGCACAATGTATAATTGGAAATTTTTTTTATTACCAGAAATCAATCAATTACTTCTACATACCACTAAAAGTGGAAAAATCTCTATAACATTTGATCACCTTGAACATAAAGCACACTAAGAACCTTGACAATGGGGTTCTAATAACATCGCCAAAGATCCAAAATTGACAAAGCACAATTTAATGAGTATTGATTAGTCAAAATTACCATGTGGATCAACTACTCATGTCGAAATGATGGTATATTGGATTAGGTGTGGGTTGCACTTGAATTTGAAAGACTAAAAAAAAAGTGGATAAAGAACATTGACTACACTAGGAACCTCGACAATGGGGTTCTAATAACATGGCCAAAAATCCAAAATTGACAAAGTACAATTTAATGAGCATTGATTAGTCAAAAGTACAATGTGGATCAATGACTCGTGTCGAAATGATGGTATATTGGACTAGGCAAGGGTTGCAATGGGATTGGAAAGAGTGAATAAAGAGTCACTTGAAGAAGGAATACAATGAATTTAAATCTTGGTTGCACGTATAGGGATGGTCAAAAAAGCAAGTAGAAGCATTTGGGACACCATAAAAATTGGCAACTCATTTTTTCTAAGAGACATCTAAAAGCACATTTTTTTTATAGGGAAAAGCTTAAAAATCTTCCTTTTGAAAAATGCATCCTTCACATTAGGGAAAAGTTTCCATCTACATCTCCCAGAGAGATATGTAGAGAAATTTTTCTTCAATCGTCCCAAAAAAGGGAAAAATAAAAAACCCTTTTAGGAAAATGCATTTCCCTCTAGTTTCACCACATTTCCCAAAAGAGATATGTGGAAAAATGTTTCTTGGAGCATCCTACAATAAAAAAAACACCTTGGGAGCATGGGAAACATGGAGGTGACTCCTCCCACCCTAAGGGACACATCCCCATAGAAAAATGGTTTTTTCATTCATTTAGTGGCATTTCTGAGTCATCATTGCTCATTTGTTTATGAATACAAAGTTTATCATATACTACTATGTTCAATGGTAAGCATGTGTCAAATCCCTATAACAAAAGGAGCTGCTTTGGATAGAATCAAGGCCAAGGCTTGACAATTGGGACTAAAATTTCATAGTTGCAATATAAACATGTGGACAACAGCACAATGGAAATTCATTATAATACACAGACCTTACAAAACCATATTTTCTTGATGATCAGAGAGCCTTTGGTATTTCACTTGCACTGAGCATAGCATGTAATTTCATCTATCGGTAAGGTACATCTATAAGACCTCATTTATAGATACTTCCAAAAGTCTACCTTGGAAAGATTACTTTTATTTTAACAATCAAAGAACTTCCATAACAATTATTGTCAATTAGTGTAAAAGCATAGCTCTGAAAGAATGGAAAGGTGTTGGCTATATCTAAGATGCAGAAATAAAAAACTGAATAAGTAGGAAGTAATGTTAGCCCAAATCATGGTGTAAAATGACCAATATTAAACTTTTTCCACTTCATACCGTCACACGAGTGTGTTTGTAGAAAAAACATTGGTGTTGTTGAAGGTATAACTACAACAATGTAAAAGAAAATATCCACGGTGCAAAATTTTTAGTTTGAACCATAGATATGAAATTAAAACACATTTTGGATAAAAAAGTATGTACTTGTTCAAATGCTGAGCAAAATTCCAAAAATTACAATGTTGATCCAACATCATTTGACGAAAATTCTATGCCTGCAATCAAGTGCATTGGCTTCCCTTGAGGCAAAATTCAAGGATTTGCATGTGCAAGAATTTACCTCAGAAAGACCTTGACACTTGAGTAAATCAGAAACCAAAGAAAATCTTGTAGCCTTAGCTGCATGGACAAGAATTATAGTAGGAGCACAATCTTGTTTTTTCCTACAATAATGAATTCAAGACCTTTATTTCTGGAAATCTCAGAAAATGTTTCCTATCAAAACCTAATTGAAAATTTGAGTTATAAAAAGCAACGTAACAATTATCATGTTTTTGCCTAGGTGAATTTATATATTCAAGTTTACATGCAAATACTGCAATTGCATATACTTCTGCACTTTGGACACTTCCACTCCTCATATTTAGCAACCTCTTCAAAATTTTCTCCATATTTGTCAGATTATTAGCGTGCATGAAATTACTATGAATTTGAGTAGATTAATGAAGCCTTAAATAATAATTTCAACATTTTATCCCTGAACACACACGTATATATATATATATATATATATATATATATATATATATATATATATATATATATATATATATATATATATATATATATATATATATATATATATATATATATATATATATATATATATATATAAGAGAGTCAAGCACACAGGTGAAATCAAGAAAGATTGACAAGCTTGTTCAACAAAAAAATGTTGAAATTATCTTTCCAAATTGCACCTTTATGCATGAGATGACATAAACTAAGAAATAGCGTTGTAATGGATAGGTTTATGGATGCAAACCACTGCGAAGCAGGTGCTATAGTAAGCTAACCTATTAAGCAAATACTTAGGGTAAAAGTTTTGTGTGCATGATTTCTTGCCAACAGCATTCTTGCAAGACGCCATGAATTCCAGAGTGTTTTGTCGGCACTGCTACAATCTCAAGTGCTATGCTATGATCAAAATTAAAAATCCTTGTGAAAGCATAAAATGAGGAATTCATATAAAGAGAGTGAAATATACCCACACACACCTGGTGGCAAGTCTTGCCATTTTCAAAATCATAAATTTTCCCTCCAATAACACGCACTCCTGGAGACTTTATCCACTTCTGAGCCCCGTCCAAAGCTGGAACTTTATTTTTGAAATAGCCTACTCAGGGAGAAGACATGTTATCTTTATTGTCTACCTGTAAGTCCTTATTGAGATCAAACCTCAAACCCTTTGAGTTGGCCTTTTCATCTCCTTTGTGATGATTCTTTTTTTTGGAAGAGCTTCTTGGCGAGGACAATTTTGTTGCTGTTGCCATATGTTTGCTTAAGTTGTGATATTTTGAGATGAGATACAACTTCCTTTTTAAAATTTTTCCCCCGACAAACATAAGTTTGAAGGGTTTTGGATAAATGATAAGTTGCTCCCAGCAGTGAAGGTTTTGCAAAAGGACTTCCAACCGCACCAGGATGTGTTGTGTAACCAACTCCAAAAATAGAAGAAAAGAGATATCAACGCCTTAGAAATAAGCCACTTCGAGGGGGCAACCTCCAATACATTACATAAATGAACAATTCTTGGATGATACAATTTACAAAACCTCCTTTCTATATATAGAATTCCATGTGGCCATAATGTAATCCTAGTGGGCCACAATGTAATCCTAGCCGACCTAACAATAATAATTTAAGGGCACAATAATAACAAAATGGGGGTTACAAGGGTACAATAATAACAATAAGGGGGTTACACTAACAACAATAAGGGACTATACTAGTAAGATAGGGACCTAACATGCCCCTCTCCTTCAAAAAAGTGTTGTCCTCAACGCTTGAGTAGCTCTGGGTGCTTCTGTATAAAATTCTCATCCTCCCATGTAGAATCTTCAGTGGGTAAATTCTTCCACTTGATGAGATACTCTGAAATTGATCGATTCCGTAGTTGTCGAGTTCTTGTTTCCGTGACCGCTTCAGGTTCCAATATGATTTTTCCTTCCTCATCAAGTTCTGGAAATATTGTTTTAACTGGAATATTTTCACCTATAACCTTCTTTAAGCATGAAACATGGAAAACTGGATGTACTCGCGAAGAAGCAGGAAGCTCCAATTTGTATGCCATAGTACCAATATTTTGCAACACCTTGTAAGGACCATAGTACTTTGGCGATAAATTATTATCCTTCTTAGCTTGCTTGAGGGACATTTGTTTATATGGTTGTAGCCGTAAAAATACCCAATCTCCTACATCAAAACTTCTCTCGCTGCGATGTTGATCTGCCTGTTGTTTCATTCGATTTTGTGCCAAATTCAAGTTATCCTTTAAGATTTGGAGAACTTCTTGCTGATGCTCGATGTGATCTTCCACTGCTTGAACCTTCGAATTTTCTCTTAAATATGATGTGATGGATGGTGGATGATATCCATGAAGTGCCATAAATGGGGTCATTTTTGCTGCAGTATGGAAGGAAGTGTTATACCACCATTCAGCGAGAGGTAACCACTTGACCCATTGTGTTTGTTTATCAGATACAAAACAACGAAGATATCCTTCCAAACATTTATTTACTATCTCAGTTTGACCATCAGATTGAGGATGATAAGATGAGCTATGAGCTAATTCAGTACCCAAACAAGAAAATAACTCCGTCCAAAAATTTCTAGTAAAAAAGGGATCTCTGTCGCTCACAATAACCCTTGGGATTCCATGTAACTTTTGAATTCTGTCCATAAATGTAGTAGCAACTGTACTTGCTTTAAATGGATGAGATAATGCACAAAAGTGTGCATACTTGGTAAGTATATCAACTACCACCATGATGAAACTCTTTCCTTCGGACTTAGGTAAACCTATGATAAAATCCATTGAAATCTCCTCCCAACGTTGATCTGGAATGGATAAAGGTTGTAGAAGTCCCGGGGTCTTAATTGTATCAACTTTATTCTGCTGGAA
This sequence comes from Pinus albicaulis, assembly GCA_034641835.2. Classification (NCBI taxonomy): domain Eukaryota; kingdom Viridiplantae; phylum Streptophyta; class Pinopsida; order Pinales; family Pinaceae; genus Pinus; species Pinus albicaulis. The sequence goes on along the minus strand of CM076576.1, from coordinate 773,657,724 downwards.
AACCAAACATTCCGCCACAAAATTTTGAATATCAGATTTAAGGCCATCCCAAAATAATTCTTTCTTCACCCTGTGGTAAGTTTTTAAAAAACCTGAGTGTCCTCCTAAAGGAGAAGTGTGAAATTCTAAAAGAATATTTTGTTTTAGTTGGGAATTCTTGCAAAGATATAAGCAATATTTGTACCATAAGGAATCATTTTTCCAACTAAATGTATCAGATGTACTAGGATCTTGCTGCAACTTTTGAATGAGTGTCCATACATCTTTTTCCTTCTTCCATTCATCTCTTGCTTCAGTTATCCAATCTGGTTGGATAATAGAAATGGAAAAAAGAAATGCTTCCACCTCTTCATTATTTCTTGAGAGTGCATCTGCAACAAAATTAAGCTTTCCTTTTTTGTAGATTATTTCAAAGTCATAACCCAACATCTTTGTGACCCATTTTTTCTGCTCTTCTGAAGATAGTCTTTGTTCCAAAAAGTGTTTAAGACTATCATGATTAGTTTTTACCTTGAAGTGTCTTCCCATTAGGTAAGTTCTCCATTTCTTTAGTGCATGCAGTATTGCTAACATTTCCTTATCATAAATAGGTTTCTGTAAATACTTTCCTTTGATTGGACGACTTTCAAAAGCAATGGGTCTTCCTTCCTGCATTAAAACAGCACCAATTCCATTTCCTGAGGCATCACATTCCACAATAAAGGTTTTTGTGAAGTCTGGCGTAGCTAAGACCGGTGCTAGGGACATTGCCTCTTTAAGATGTTCAAAGGCCTTAGTTGCTTCAGGAGTCCATGAAAATGCATCTTTCTTCAATAATGTTGTTAGAGGTGCTGCTATTCTCCCATAATTCTTAACAAAATTACGATAATACCCTGTTAACCCGAGAAATCCTTGCAACTGATTTATGGTTGTGGGGACTTTCCATTGCTTAATGGCTTTAATTTTGTTAGGGTCTACTTTAACACCCTCGTGAGATACAATATGACCCAGATATTCCACCTCTTGTACTCCAAAGAAACATTTGGATATTTTTGCATATAATTGTTTCTCCTGCAATAATTTGAGCACCCTGTCAACATGTTCAACATGATCCTTCCAAGACCTGCTATATATTAGTATATCATCAAAAAATACCAACACAAATTTTCTAAGGAAGGGTTTGAAAATGGAATTCATCAACCCTTGAAATGTAGAAGGTGCATTGGTAAGGCCAAAAGGCATGGCCAAAAATTCATAATGACCCTCATGAGTTCAAAATGCTATTTTTGGAATATCTTCAGTCTTCATTCTAATTTGATGATATCTTGAACGAAGATCCAACTTGGTAAAATAAATTGCTCCATGTAATTCATCCAATAATTTATCAATCATAGGAATGGGAAATTTATATTTAATGGTGAGCTTATTGAGCTCCCTATAATCTGGACACATTCGCCATGATCCATCCTTCTTGTGTACCAATACTACAGGAGCAGAGAAAGAACTTTGACTAGGTTGAATTATACCCGCCTCTAACATTTCTGCAGTCATACGTTCAATTTCGCTCTTTTGGAAGTAAGGATATCTATAAGGCCTGATGTTTGGAGGAACACTTCCTGGAATCAAATGAATAGCATGATCATGATCACGAATAGGTGAGAGTCCTTTGGGAGTTTCAAACACCTTGGAATGATTGTCCAAGACTTGTTGGAGATCTGCAGAAATAGATGATTTTGATGTTGGAACTTCTAGTGAACATAATTGTGAAATTACACCTCGTTGTTCTTTCTTTAGAAGCTTTGTCATGACATTAGAGCTTATTATCTTTCCCGGCTTCCCTGCAATACCCCGTAATTTGACTTCCTTTCCTTCTGAATTTTTTTTTAAGAAAAGTTCTTGAAAATTAAAAGCTACCATCCCCAAAGATTGTAACCATTGTACTCCTAGTACAACATCAACACCTCCCATAGGAATGGAAAGCATTGGACTAGTCAATACATATTCCTCCATGGTTAGCTTGATATTATGGCATTTTCCAGAGAAATTTATAGTTCCTCCATTTGCAACCATCACTTGACATTCTGGTGTTGGGTATAGGAAACAATTCAATTCCTTGGCTACCTTACAATGAATAAAATTATGGGTGCTACTGAATCAATCAACACTATTACCTTTTTCTTCTTGATATGTCCTTCTATCTTGAGAGTTTGAGGAGTGGTAATTCCTGCCAATGCATTACACGATATGGTCGGACTCATTTCTTCCTCTTCTAGGGTTGGTTCCTAGTGTATATTCTCTTCTTGTTCATTTTCTTCTTCCTCTTCACAATCTATGTAAAATAATTTCTTCTCAGCACACTTATGACCTTTAGTGTATTTTCTATCACAACTGTAGCAAAGCCTTTTGCTCTTTTTTCTTCCAATTTTTGTGGTGTCAACCTTGTAGGTTGTGGAAATTTAGGAGTAGCAACACTTCCATCTTTATAGAAGTGAGTGGTAGGCTTCCTTGTCGCCATAATTTTACATTCAATTTTTCTTGCCAACCTGAATGCCTTCTCCAATGAATCGGGTTCCAAAACGCGAACTTCATGTTGGATGTTATCCTTTAAAGTACCTATGAAGAGATCAATCCTATGTTCCTCTGGAATATCAGTTACCCTTATATTCAATTTTTGGAAGTCCTAAATGTGCTCCCCCACTAAACCCTTTTGTTTGAGATTTATCAATTGGCTAAAGAAGGTATTGCTCTTTGTATCCTCATAATGTGCTATCATTTCCTCCGTAAAAATTGACCAAGTGACAATTTTTTTTACGGGAGCAAAGCCATCGATACCATACAAATGTATTTTTTTCTAAAGGTAAAGTTGCAATGCGTACCTTTTGTGTGTTTTGCACATTATGGAGATCAAAATATTGCTCCATTTTTAGTATCCATGTTACAGGATCCTTTCCATCAAACTTTCTCATATCCATTTTTGGAATATGGTGGTTCTTCCCGCCAATGTTAGAGTTTATGAAATCATGATTAACATTTATTTTGTTCTCATCATGAGTTTCCTCTACTATCTTTTCACCATTAGGAAAAATTTCTTGTATCAACTTTGTCAAACCTTCTATGTCTGCTTTTAGATCATTCTTCATGTTTTCCATTTTTTCATCGATCTTAGATTCCATGTCATCCACCTTAGATTCCATGCCAGCTTCCATGCCATCTATCTTAGATTCCATGCCTTTCTTCAATCCATCCATATTATTCTTCACACCATCCATATTTGCTTCCACGCCTTTCTTCAAAACTTCCATTTCATTTTTTGTTGCTCTTTGCGAGAGCGAAATTTTGTGCACTTGCTCTTGTAATTTTGATAGATCATGTTGCAATTCTTCATCTTCATGAGTCATAGTAGAGCCTTCTGAAGGCTTAATGGGTGTTGAATTATTTTTACGGGGAAATTTTTAGAACCCAAGACTGATATATATTCTGCAATGTTCCCTTGGAATCAATTCAAATTGATTTTTCAAACAAGACTTATGCAATCTCGAAAAAAATACACACCTTTTTCTTTCTTTTGAGGAGCTCGATATTGAAATTGGATTATCTCTGTGATTGTGGCTCTTAAATATCTAAAATTAAGCACTAAAGTAGCCCTCTGAATTCTCTTTTGAATGCCACAGGTCTGACCTAATTTGGATTCTCCAAGACAAAGTTATGTCCAATATCCCACAATGACCTAATTATGGACTGGTTCAGTAGAGCGAACTTGTATGACTTGCCACGTGTCACTGTTTTGTCCTTCGCCTCTGAAATTGATATCCAAGAAACCAAAGTCTATGTACTTGCGACCAATTTTTATAGCACTCCAATCCGATGTTCAGAGAGAGAGTTATTGAACTTTTCCCACGATCACCTCTTTGAAATGAATTTCAGGAGCCTGAAAAATCACTACCTTCCACAGATCATATCTCCAAAAATATTGCGAACCAAGATCTGAAATTTTGCGACAAGTTTCCTCAGGATTTCAGCTTCACACCCTAAAAATTTCAGACTCTAAACCTTCATAGAAAAAACATTATAGCGCAAATGCCACGATGACCTATTTAGGAGCCTGAAAAAAGACCTAATTTACACAGATCATATCTCCGAAAATATTGCGAATCAAGCTCTGAAATTTTTAGAAGATCTTCCTCAGGATTTCGGCTTCGCACCCTAAAAATTTCAGCTTTTTAAACTTTGTAGAAAAAATGTTATAGCGAAAATTCCACGATGACATGTTTGGAGCAGCGAAACCCTAGAATCCAAAGCTCTGATACCAAATGTTGTGTAACTAGCTCCAAAAATAGAAGAAAGAGATATCAACGCCTTAGAAATAAGCCACTTCAAGGGGGAAACCTCCAATACATTACATAAATGAACAATTCTTGGATGATACAATTTACAAAACCTCCTTTCTATATATAGGAGTCCATGTGGCCATAATGTAATCCTAGTGGGCCACAATGTAATCCTAGCCGACCTAACAATAATAATTGAAGGGCAAAATAATAACAAAATGGGGGTTACAAGGGTACAATAATAACAATAAGGGGGTTACACTTATAACAATAAGGGACTAAACTAGTAATATAGGAACCTAATAGGATGACATTACCAAAAACCGGGACAACATGGTGTAAAGCATTGCTTAGCAAAGAAGACACCAATTTCGAGGCTTCTGTGGATCATCAAAATACCCATTCTTTGGTACTCACCATGGAAAATTTTCTATTGAATTATACATCTGATCATCAATAGTACGATATTTCAATTCACTCTGCTGCACACCCACTTTCCATTCCATTTTATGCCTCCTCTTGTGAGGTCTTCTGCTTGCAAGATAGTTTACATTGCTTACAACCCTCGGCATGTCTTCATTTCCCATTGGAAATTTCTCAATAAAATTCAAGTAGATGGGTACGCTTTTTTGAATGAATATTTGAGCAAGGAAGCTTTGTTTGATGGGTTCTGCTTTGGGTTTTTATGTGGTGGGCCATTTTCATAGAGCGAGATCCGAATAGGGTAATGTTTCTTACCTGCAAGGACTTGTAATTCGATTGCATGGGTTGGGTTCAAAGGCTTGGCATTTTCTTTAGCTGCTCTCCTTAACTCATGGAAGAGAATGCCTCGGTAATTGCAGAGAAGTGAAGTTTCACCCTCACTGCATTTCGTGCCATGAGTTGCCTCAAATGGGCTCCTTTTTTCCTAGGCCTTTACTTTATTGCCGCCAGTTACAGCTCTTGTAATAGCATTGCCATTATTCAAGGTGTTCTACTCTTGAAATATATGATTATTGGGAATTTCATTTCTAGTCAGGAAATCTTATTCTTTGCAGGCGAGTTGAAGGATGATCATGAAGTTGTTTACAGTTTTCTTAACCAATGGAGTTTGATGACCTAGTCTTTCTACAACTACCAATGCCTAATGACTCCTCCCTATTTTCTGAGTTGGAGAAAGGGTCATTTTTCCTCTTGAACTTTTATATCATCAATATATAAACCCAATGATTCGATCTCCCACATTGAAATAAACCAGAAAGCATGCATATAACATCAAGCAAAAGCAATTCCACTGCAGAAATGAGACATCTCACAAGAAAATCAAAACTGGTGAATATGACAGCTAGTCCACCTTGTAACGAAATGTCTAAGAGTATTATCATACATATCAATTTCCTAAAAACATGTGAGCCAATGTTAAATACAAGACAAGGGACTCCATTACAAACAGTTACTGTGGTCGGTTTTCTTGGTATGATTTCGAAGTAGAACCATTTTTCAAAAGAAAAATACAGAGCACTGATAATATAAATGGACATATAAAGAGCTTCATTTCAATGTGGAAACCAAAATAATGGGCATAGGCAGTTAGATCCAAAATAAGCAACATCTTACCTGCTGAAGTAAATATTGGGGTGTGAAAGAGGCTTCGAATTCCACTCCCTATCTCTCTATTTCAATCTGAGAGCTACTTAGTTGTTGGTAAAAAACAAAGTAGTGGGAGATGAACAAAACAAAGTGATGTGTTTTGGGTTGCTGGTAAAAAAAACAACAGGAGATGACCAAAACAAAGTGATGTGTTTTGGGCAGGAGAAATGTTACTTTAACTGGTAAAAGGTCTAAAATTTAAACGAAAAATGAATCCTCCCTCCGTCTATTTTTCCAACCATCATTTTTAATATTATACCCTCCAAATATCATTTTAATATCATACTCATTGTTGTTTTGATGGATGTTGAGTGCACTCCATGATTCCTTGTAAGTTCAACAATTGATTTAAAAGGAAGCTTCAAAAATCAATTCAATTTCATTCTAATAAATTATTTTAAAAACATTGATGATGAACCACACAATGAATGTTTCAAAGGTGTCGACCTTAAAATTTTTTATGTGATTTATCCAGAAGAGTCTTTAAAGAAATTAATTAATTAATTATTAAAATAAAAAATTGAGATAAAAAAGTATATTTAGGAGAGGTTTTTGGGTTCCAGGTTTTTTCAACCCATGGTTTTGCTCATGGTATTCCACCTTACCAACAAGGGGGACTTAACCCAATCGTAGGTCCTAACTAGACCTCCTATCATTTGGAATGGCTAATCCCAACCAGTTTTAAGGACTGTTATAAGGGTTAGGGGAATAACGAGTTAGTGGTTAAGGGATTAGGGATTAGGGACTTAGAGGTTAGGGGAATAGGGGCTTAGGGGTTAGGGGAATAATGATTTAGTGGTTAAGGGGTTAGACATTGAAGGCTTAGGGGTTAGGGGATTTAGGCACATTTAGGGGTTAGGGGAATAATGAGGTATAGTGGTTAAGGGATTAGGGATTAGGGTTAGGGGAATAATGATTTAGTGGTTAAGGCATTAGGGATTGGGGGGTTAGGGGATTTAGCGCATTTAGGGGTTAGGGGAATAATGAGTTAGTGGTTAAGGGATTAGGGATTGAGTGCTTAGGGGTTAGGGGATTTAGGCACAATTAGGGGTTAGGTGAATAATGAGTTAGTGGTTAAGGGATTAGGGATCAGGGGCGTAGGGGTTAGGGGATTTAACAGTTAAGGATTTTAGGGGTTAGAGGTTAGGGGTCAGGGGTTAATGGGTTATGGGTTAAGCGTTAATGGTTTAGGGGTTTAGGTGTTAATGGTTTAGGGGGTTAGGGGATTTAGCAGTTAAGGATTTTAGGGGTTAGGGGTTGTTAGGGGTTAATGGGGTTAAGGTTTAGGGGGTTAAATGCATTAGGTGTTTAGGGTGTTAAATGAGTTAGGGGTTGGGAATTAGGGTTTAAGGGTTAGAGGTTTAGGGTTTAAGGGGTTAAATGGGTTAGGGGTTTAGAGGTTTATAGGGTTATGGGATTTAGTAGTTAAGGATTTTAGAGGTTAGGGGTTAGGGGTTAACGGTTTAAGGGGTTAGAGTTTTACGGTGTAGGGGGTTAAATGGGTTAGTGGTTTAGAGGTTAAGGGGGTTAGGGGATTTCAAAGTTAAGGATTTTAGAGGTTAGGGGTTAGGGTTTGGGGGGTTAAATGGGCTAGGGGTCAGGAATTAGAGTTTAGGGGGTTAGGGGTTAAGGGTTTAGGGGTTTAAATGGGTTAGGGGTTTATGGGGTTAAATGGGTTAGGGGTTAAGGGTTTAGGGGTTAGGGGTTAAAGGTTTAGAGGTTTAGGGTTTAGGGGTTAAATGGGTTAGGGGTTTAGAGGTTTAGGGTTTAGGGGGTTAAATGGGTTAGGGGTTTAGAGGTTTAGGGCATTAAATGGGTTAGGGGTTAAGGGTTTAGAGGTTTAGGGTTTAGGGGGTCAAATGGGTTAGGGGTTTAGGGGGTTAAATGGGTTAGGTTTTAAGGGGTTATGGGTTAAGGGGTTAGAGGTTATGGGTTTAGGGAGTTAAATGGGTTAGGTATTTGGAATTAGGGTTTAAGGGGTTAGAGGTTTAGGGTTTAGGGGGTTAAATGGGTTAGGGTCAGTTTAGAGGTTTAGGGGGTTTTGGGATTTAGCAGTTAAGGTTTTTAGGGGTTATGGGTTAGGGGTTAGTGGGGTTATGGTTTAGGGGATTAAATGGGTTATGGTTTTAGGGGTTTAGGGGGTTAAATTGGTTAGGGGTTGGGAATAAGGGTTTAAGGGGTTAGCGGTTAAGGGTTTAAAGGTTTAGGGTTTAGGGGGTTAAATGAGTTAGGGGTTTAGAGGTTTATGGGGTTAGGGGATTTAGAAATTAAGGATTTTAGAGGTTAGGGGTTATTTTCCAAAGTTTACATGATACTTTGGGTTACATTATCTATGACTTTAACAAGAAAGTTCCCCAATTTTTTTTAATCCCGCCACATGGTGTCGCTCTTGCGACCCCAATGTGGTATGTTGAAATGAACATGTATTGTTTTCTAAAGTTTTCCTTGTAAGTTTACAGACTATTATTGGCTATAACATTGGAATTTTCTAAGAATATTTTAATTATCATTCAAACATGATGCAAATGTTGTATGGGACACAATGGCACACAATTATCACTGTTACAATCTACGAACATTGACCATTGCACCAATATTGTAAGGCATCACAATGCTCTCTAAATAGTGTGAAAATATTTCTCAACATAACGTTCGAGTCTGGGAAAAGCTTTATTGTCTGGACTCTAGATAGATTAAATGAGAAGGCTTCAGGCACTTAGAAGTCAAAGGAGATTACCTTGTCCTTTTATATTCCACCACAAAAGTGGAAGACTTCATAAAGATATCAAGGCAAAGGGAGTATAAAATCTATAACAAACAAAGCCAAATCAAGAAAAGAGTTCCAAATGACAAAGGACCAACCTTGGCGTAAGATTCTAAATGCTTACCTCAGAATAACTTGAACATAAAAGAACAGATGCTAGTATGCACTTCTCTATATTAGCTATAGATGTGCAGCCTTTTTACTAGATCATCCTCACAAAAAGAACAAGCCAAAAATTACATTTTATGCTAGAAACTTGATTTGTCCCATTGAATATTCAATGCATTTACTTGAATGTTGAATGCTTAATGGATATCCCCCACCCGAATTCAACATAACAAACCTTCATCTAGATAGATCTTCAATAAATTCCTCCAACCCACACTTAACCCAACATATCACTCATTTAGACAATCATATTTGCATTGTTCCATTAACAGTAGGTCAGTTAGGATTTAATACTTATCCAATTTCTCATCATGCATGAGTTCACATAAATTCATTGCTAGAGATACTTACAAACACAACCCTATCTAAATATTTCATAATGCATAAATCCATAGTCTTGTTTTTCATGCTATGAATTATGCATCAAATTCTCATCATGCATGAGTTCAAAAACATTCATTGCTAGAGATACTTATGAACACAACCCTATCTGAACATTTCATAATGCATAAATCCATTGCCTTTTTATTTATACTATGAATAATGCACCTCATTTTTTCCAGGGAAAAATAAATAAATTAGAATGCATCCATGGCGTAATAGCTGGAAATTAGCATAGGAGGTCAATACATTGAATGGAATGCACACATTGCAAGATTTATCAAAAGTAATGGGCATAAAATTCATGAAGTAGTGGGGCTACAAATTATTTTTTATTCAACTCAAAAGACAGCCAAGCATTGATATTGTATACTTGTACAACAATTTAAGGTGTTAAATATTAAAACTATCTAGTATATTTTTTAATTTTCTCATTAAATAAATACAAAATCAATATTCTCTAAATTTAAGAAAATGCTAAAGTAGAGTTGAACAATGTAGATTTGATGAATATGCATACCTTTTGGGGGGGTTTGATTGAAGTATGGCTCCAACATAAAAATAGTATACAAATATCTTAAGTCAATGGAAGACCTCAAAAATACCACTACATGATTGTTTTTGGGGCTGTTCCAAAAATATACCAGAGCCAATTCTACACACATTCAAAACAAAAATGTAAGTCTTCCAACACAATTCAACCCAATAGGATCATCAAGTTATATAAACAAATGAGATTTCTAATGTTCTTTTGGAAAAGGATACTAACCACGCCATATTTAAATCTCAAATTTTATCAGTATCATATCTGGATCTAAAGTCTTAAAAATTTGGCCAAAAAGGATAATGAACTAGATATACAAGATGATTATAGCGCACACAATAGGCTGGAAACGGGTAAAAGGAAAAAAAATACAACAACATTGCCAAAATATGGAAAATTTTGAACACTTCCATGTGAAATGGGTCATTGGACATTACCAAAAACCTACTGCGAAGAAAGAAATTTTGAATTCCATAACAGGGTAGCAATAAAAGACAAAACATGCCCACTCCAGACATCAGTAATTATTTTTAATTGAATTCTGACCAAATTGAATTCACAATTTTAAATTAAAAAAATAGATCATATATACTACTGGTTGGTTTCAAAAGGACATTCAAAGAAAAAAAATACATATGTGTCTGTGCATATAGATAATGTTAAACCTAAAAGGTCCAGTGGTACACAGCTTAACAAAAAAATAGCAGAGAGAGGAGGTGTATGTAACTTACGGGCAAAACATATGCAAAGTTTTGGGAAAACAATCATTTAGCATAATAGAGTATTCAATATGAGAACTAGTGCCAATGAGACTTTGGTTCATTGGTGAGGTCAAAATGTTGTAACCCCATCTACATGTGGTTCCATGGGGTAACAGGTCCTATGACATCCAATGTGTGATTTACAATGGGAAATCCTCAACAGTCTCTTTGGAGAAATAATGTCCCATTAAGGGGTTCAATAAGAGGTATGAGGCCCCACCAATTTGATAGTTGGATAATTTTGAATATTGGCTTGTCAATGTTGGCCCTAAGTAAGCAAGGAAACATGGAAGGAGGTGACCCCCTTGGAAAAGTTCAAAAGGTGAAGGCCACATAAGGTCTTACATAAAGATATAAATCCAAGGACCTCCATCATAAAAATAGTTAGATATGTATTGAAAGAAAGTAGATAAGGACCATCTAAATCTTGATAAAATAAAATAGAAAATCCCTTGAATCCCATAATAAATGGAGCATCTACATGTGAGTTGATCCTCTAACTCAATGTTGTGTATATGGAAAAGATAGAAGATTTTATTGAGAAGATGAATATCATGATGTCATTAGTTTCAACTAGACACTAATGTAAACCCACTCTGAAACCACTAAGGGGGAATTGACAGGAAACATCCAGTGCTCTTGTGTGTATGAGGGTTAAAAAAGAATGCCCCCTCTTATTTGCATGAAGTGTTCCTAGTACAAATCCATCTTAGAGTCAAGGCCATGAAAAGACGAAGTCCATGTAATAAATTTATTATTTATAAATAACCTCTTTTAAAAACTTGACACAAACATATAATGATGTCATTTACATTGGAGGTGTATATCATTTGAATTGTGTTAGAACTTTAATCGCTCCCTCATAAAAAGGTGTCATGCTCCCTTGCAATGATGCATCAACCCTAATGGAGAACAATATCGTGATGTAAAAGGAACTTAAACATGATGTAACTTTAATAGTGCCCTAGATTCGCCCCTTGGCTCACAACTCATGGAAAAATTTGAGGCTATTTCAAGCATTGACATGGATAATATCATTTTTTTCTCTTATATATAGTATTTTACATTGACACAATTGCATTTTTTTAGCAAACAAAATATTTGTATCAAGGGTTCGCTCCTTGTTCATTAGGGTTGAAGAGGTTGTGTCATTATGAGTGATCTATTCATTTCCAACTCCTTATGTGTGAGAGCACTTCAAGCTCCATGTCAACATGAAGTGTAGATATTGTGAGCAATTCTTATTGAGGTTTCACAAATTATCCAGTTGTTCTACATTTGGTATACATTTGGATTGGGGGGAAAGGGATTTAGGGGTAGGTAGATGGGATGTAGGTAGATTTTTTCTATCATCAATTATTGACCCAATTGATCATGATTTTTGAATCCCCCATGATCTATAGGGATTTGACTCTTTTAATGGATGCAATTTCCAAAAGGGTACAAAGAGCAATGGAATCAACTCAGTTTTTGGAGCCTTAACTTTGGCTATATCTTACTTTCTTGCTATAAGACTGGGAGAGGAAGAGTACCACACCCACTTTGTAGCTAGGTGGGATAACTTGTGTAGCACCATCAAATAAGTCATAGGGGCATCCAAGAGGGAGTGTAGGAATTACTAGAATCACTTATTTTTGTCGTTTAGGATGAATCTTGTCTTCCAAACACTGTTTCTTATCAATTCAATTGTGATCTTTGTTATAATTTCTCATGAAAAAAATGTGTTGTTGTTATAATCCCACTAGATATTGCTGATTAGAATGAATTGGAAACCTTTATAATAATCTTCCATGATGTTGAGTAACTAAGTTTTGAAATTTTCTTCCAAGCTTAGATAGGACCATGAGGCTATCATGTTCAATTTTTCAAGGGTGGTGGTTTTTGGGGTCCTGTGATTTGGCAGATTGGCATACCAAATGACAAGGCAACATGTAATCAATCTTTAGAGTTCTAGGACCTAGCCTTCCTAGACTCAGAGAGGGATCTCTCAAGTTTTTTTTTACAAGGTGTGTGCTTGCTTGCTTATAAGAGTTTATTTTAGGCTAGTTATGAAGTATGAGGTTTTGTTGTTTGTTTGGTTGGGTATGATGATCAAAGAGCATAGATAGAATGGGAAAATCTCTAAGTCATTGGGCAATGGAGTCAAATGAAAGCCATGGTAAGTTCATCAATGGATCGGGGAGTATCATAGGGAAAATCTAACTTGGTCAATGGATCTTTAAAATTTAGATTATGAGGTGAACATCAAGGATAAGAATGAAAAGTAGGACAAAGAGAAATTAGGAATTCTTTATCATATAATTTAAGCAAGAAACATCTTTCAAGGCATCTGTTTTGAAGCAAGCTAAAGGACGGGGCAAACCATAGACTTCTTTGGACAAAATTTTAATAAGAAAACCTTTCAGATAACAATCCAACAATCAAAAGACTACTTTCAGATAAGAAAACATATAAGATAAATAGTAAGAGTAGCCTAAGATCAAACAAAAATAATCTAATCTGCTTTTGACCAAATCTCTAGGAATATTTAAAGCAACCTTTTGAGGTGGTCTAGAGGACAGGACGCACCATAGAATTCCCTGGTTTAGACTCTACTTAGCATACTTTGAAAAGATATTTAGAAAAAATATCTCAAATTCTACTCAAATGAGCACGGAATCACCACTTAATTTCCTTGGTTTCACTCTATTGAAATCATTCCACAAAACAACCTCTCAAGCCGTACTCAAAGGGATGTGGACTTACCAAAAGGGAGACTCCTTGGTTATATTCTATTGAATCATTTCTAAGATTACAAGCACATATGGAACTAAAGGGCAATTAATAATCCTCCAATCAGACCTTGCAGAAGAAAACATTAAGATAGTGAAGAGTAAACATAACTAAGGTGCTTTCAAAAGAAATTTCTAAGCCTAAAACTTTTAATCTACTGTAAGAAAGAAAGATGAAAACATGATGAAAACAGGAAATAACAATAACAGATAGAAGCACTTCATCAATAGCCAAGATCAGGGATCCAGTGATCTAGCCTTCTCCATCAACAAACAAATCAGAGCATCCATGAGATCCAAATCATCAATTTCCTTCAACTTCCAAGAGACTATGTATTACTTCAATGAATCATCAAATGCCAACAATATAATGAGTTCAAATGCAGTATTTATGCTGAAAATGAGGAGGTGAGGTTAAGATAGGGTTTGAGTGTCATTTATTATAGAGTAAGTGCATTCCTGACCTTGAAAACCATGCAAGGCCCAAGGCAGAAATATCTGCAGCTACTTCTTTGTTTTAATAACTCTGTCTTAACTTTTAGGGGAAAATAGGTGAATAGTTTGATTTTAAGGCATATTCTTAACTATTACAATAACTACCTTGATAGATAAAAATAACTTCTGACTGTGTAATAACTGCCCAAATGCCTTTATGTAAAGGAAACATGCTATAGGTGGCAGTTTGATCTTTTGGAGGAGTAACTGCTTCCTTGTTGAGTTATTTGAGGCTGCCTTTGGGTTATCTATCTTTGTTTTAATCATTAATTGTGTTTTTAGGCCTCTAAACCTTGATTTTGCTTTAATAATCAGTCTTACTGCCTTTATCCTCTGTTCTGCCTTATGACTGTTTCATTCATTATCCTTTATCCTTTAATCATTGTTTCTTAAAAGCTAATCCTCCGTTTTATATTTTGATCTTCAATTAGCTCTATTAATCTTTTCATTCTTCATTCCTTCATTGCTGCTTCTATGTGTGTCTGTATTTTATGAGCACTGGAGGTTTCTTGATTGATCTATGAGCATGCTTATCATCAACCAAACTCTGGGAAAGGTCCCACCTGTTCTTCATGATTTGGATTTAAGACCCCTGGATCGTCATCCAGGGTCCAATTTGTCATTTGTTTGACTGTGGGAGGGCCTTTTAGACGTCATCACCATTAAACTTGCAAAAAAACACAAAAATATTAGTTTTTAAAGCCCGCGGAGGGGGTAAACTGCTTTTTTCAGGGTTTTGAGGCATAGGGGAGCAGTTTGTAGAGGAAGAGGAAATTCAGAGGGAAGATTCTGTAGGAAGAATCACTGGGGAAAGCAAACAGAGGGGAAGAATTTTGAATTTTAGTGCGGAGGTGAAAGGCGGTTTTGGAAAATCACCGTGGTTTATCGCGCAGGGTATGGGCGATAAGTGGTTTTAGCCTGGGGCCGCACAATACCATAGATTAATCGACGCGTGGCATGGTGAATACCACCCTTTTCGAGTGGGTTAAGGGTTTTAATACCAACACAAGTTTTCTATGCGATATTAATGTGAGTCATCAGATCTCAAGAGATGAGATCGACGGAGTGGAAGGCTTGTGGGACCAGTGCGCAGATTGGGTGGAGCCCAAAGACAGGTGGCGAGGTTTGGTTGGTTGGCAGGGGGGAAGTGGAAAGTGGGGCCTGCTTGGTGACGTGGCAGCTTTGTCATGTTGCGGGGTTATATGATAAATGAGCAAGGTGATGGGGGCACGACCGCAGTTGGATCGGGGCTTATGTTTTGAGATCAACGGTGGAGATTGTTCGGGAAGAAAATAAAGAAGGCAAGGTGAAGTGAAAGGGGCCTGCCTTAATACTTTTCGAAGGTTTGAGGGGTGTTCGGGTCCTATAAATATAGGAGTCATAATTTTGAATTGACTTGTGATATTCTTGTAAAATATGTACATACCTTGCTTTCTGCAAGTTGTTTTCTCATATTTTGAAAAAAATAAAAAATAAATAAAAAAGAAGGTAAAAAGTTCTAAAAGAAAGATCAAAGGACTTAAATATATATAGACCCCAAAAGAAAAAGATGAAAATAAGACATGAAAGGGTGCAAGTCCAAATTCCACTACTTTTTACTTTTTGCAAATGATTATGGCAGAGTGTCAATAAATGCCATAATCCATGATGAGTTAAACTGTTTAAACTTGACTTGTCATGTTTTCAATTTCCATGTTTTAGATAGTGAATAAAGACTTGTCAGCGAGATTAATCCTGGAAAATCAGTGGATAGGTAGAGAATAATGAGGAGCTCAACAATTTAATTTGATTCCTTGGATGAAATAAGGTATAATTAGATAGTTTATGCTTTCAAAAGAATAAATGTTTCAAGGTTGCAAGCTTAAATGCACCTGCCAAAGGGAAGAAAAAATGTTAGGGTAATGTTGGGTAGGTAGAAAGAAGTGGAAGAAAGCATGTAATATTCATCAATGGGAAAAAAATCACTAATTTCCCATTCCCTGTAAGTATTTAGTGTTTTAGACTATCAGTCAAACAGGCTCAGAGCATTTCTCTGACTTTTGTTGGGACCAGACCCAAGGCTCGATAACTGGTTAGTTGAAAATGTTAAAATCTTATGTTAAATCCCAATTTATCATTATTTATCCCTTATTCATACATTTTAACTCATTTTCATAAGTAAAGACTCATTCTTACTTAATGAAACATAAAACCCCATCTAATTAACTTCCTTCACTTAGAAACATACAAAAACCCTAAAAAATGCTTTATCCTAAGTAAATTGGTGAAATGATGAAAATACAAGCTTTGCTTTACTTATTCACTTTACTTAGTCATATTGTGTATTTTTTGTGCATTCCATTCCCCTTTTCATATTAACTTTTAACTTAGTTTATTAAATCCTTAAATAAAACCTTATCCTATTTATCTAAATCCCTATATCTAAATACCCCTAAAAACCCACTATTACAAAGATTTTGGACCAAAGTTATTATCTACATGTCAAAATAAAACCCAAATAAGGCGCCCTTTGGTCTAAAACTACCTTTAAAGAAATATCCCACTTACTATGGTTATTAAACCATTCTACAGGTTTAATACTATATAAATAAAATAAAATTTGTGCCAATAACTTTTATTTGAACATATCCTATGTATTTTGAAATGAAATAAATTACCATGCTCATCAGCATTTTTGACCTAAGTTTTTGGATGATATTTTATCATTTTATAAAGGTTAAAAATCTTGGAAGCGTCACCATGCAAAACTCTGCCTTATGCAAACAATGTCATTCCTCCCCGCATATTTCTAAATCCAATGTTTAAATAAAATAAGCTAAGGTTTATTTTAAGTAAATATTAAACCCTGCCCCTATCCATATCTACCATGATATATAAAGCCTCATACTTTATATTGATAACCCGTCATATAAGCACCATGCCGCATATAAATTTAACCCCCATTATATTCCTTTAACCATTCTTATGTCCATCACCATATCAAAACCTTGGTTAAAGTCATGTTGTATAAAAGTTTTGAACTTTAAAACACCCGCTTAACATTATCCCGGTCCCACCTTTGATTGCTCGCAGCTCTCAAACAAATCCTGACCCTTCGCTCCCTTACCTTAGATCTGATGGCGCAAGATCAATATTGTGCTGGAAAACTAATCGTCCACCCAAATACAAAATGGACACAAAATGGGTTGTTTCGCCCATTCCGCCCCCCACGACGTGTCAATATTCTATTGGATCACGTTCATTTGTGTCAAAAAATCTTACTACCTTAAATGGATGCGATAACCACTGTCCGGCTTTCGTTTTAAATCCTGAAACCACCTCCTGCCTTGACACGACCTGCATTGAATGTCAGTTAATGCAATCAAATGAATATGATTAAACCTTTGTAAAGCCATTTTATTGTTTAAAACTGCTCATTCAACCCTTTCGCATTATCTTCCAACTGATATAACGCTGTGTAAGCCTTTTCAAGCCTCTGATTGACCTTTTATACCCAGAACCTCTGAATTTGAGCAGAATTTACTTGTGAAGACTATTAAAGAATTGTTCACCGCTCCAGAAGATTGTCAAAGACAACATTTCAACCCAGAACCTGTAGAAAACCCTTTTTACAGTAAAAAACCTGCACTTAAAGGTATTTTTCGAAGAATTCAAGCCTGAAAATTGATTTTAAATAGTCTTTGAGAAATCCTATCCTCTAAATTGTAAAATTGACCAAAGAAAAAGTGCCTAAAATCACAAAAAATAGGCCAAACCCTGGCAAAATTTTCCTAGGAAACCCTTCTCCTCTGCGCCCCTTTTCAAGCGAATTTTCTCAAATTTCACAGTTTAAGGATCAAATTTAAATATCTAAAAGGCTAAAACCTCTGAATATACCTTGAAAACCTATTTATCGGTCAAACCAACTCAGAAAACCCCTATTTTCTCTTTTAGGCCAGTTTTTCATCCTCAGATAAACCAAATTGAGCAAAAAGCCCAAAAAATCCATCCTAAGCCTAATGACTGTTCAATTTCCTCTTTGTTTGATATAAAAATCCTGTAAACAGTCTAATATTGCAGTAGTTATTTAAAATGACTAAGAAATAGAGAACAAGAAAACCTATAATATCCAAAACACTTAAATATGATGGGTCTAAAGCCCCTAAACCTACCCCAGTCATCACTGCAAAATCTGCTGCAACAGTGAATCCCCTCCAACCACCTGTAGTCACTGTAGAAAGCCTCCCTTTGACTGGTGTTGACTACAAAATAGTTGATCCTATTGTAGAATTCAACCTCTTGGATATACACAATTGGTGTTATGAAAAGTACCTGGACAAGGATGAGAGACCTATTTGGGAGACTCATTTTCCCAAATATATAGTTCCATTGACCCATCTTGACCAAGATCTTATCAGATTATGTAAAAAATATTATGAACCAGATCAAAGGGCCATAGTCAATGCTGATAGATAAATCCTTTTCACCATCACAATAGAGTCAATAAACCAGATGCTTCAATTACAGTTTGATCCTCAAACAGGCCCCCTGTCTATAGAAGCTTTGACCTAGTTGTACTTAGGCTTAGAATTCCCTGGGAAGTTCATGATATTTCAAAAATTTATGCCTTCCCATGTTGACATTCCTAAAATAAATCCTCCTTATTCCACTGTTAAATTCCTTGAAGGGTCTAGACATATCATCTCTATGCTCTCCTTTATACTTGGATACTTTACAGATGGACACACTGATGAGTCCATTCTAGGTTTCCTGTCCACCTTGTCTCTAGGCCAACCTCCATCAGTCATCTTTGACTTTTCTGGTTTCATAGCCAATGATATCCATCATCAGCTGATAAAATTACCCACTTAAGGAGTTTTTAGATACTCATCCTATCTGTTTCACTTATTCTTATTCTTTCAAGCTGATAAATTTCCTATTGCATTACAAAAGATGGATTTGGAGGGTAAGCCTCTATCCATTATCTTATGGACTTCCTTGCTCAGGAAAGAGGGCAGTGATTTCACATACACAAATTTTTTATACCTTTTTCTACATCCAGTAATGAACATTCTGGATAAATTAGAGCAGCCTAGAATCAGTGAGGAAATGAAAATAATCTTGCAACTTTCAGAACATAGTAAAATGGGAGATTGGTATCTCTATGAGAAGCATATAGAGTTAAGAATTTTTTGGATCCAACTTATTACCTTATAAGTTGCCTAGATATATTAGCATGAGAATTTTTGCACTGGAGTATTTGAGAAAAATTCTCAATTTTGATTCTATTAACTTCATGGCTGCCAGAAAAAAGACTCAATTTAAGTTAAAGAATCAGGTTGGTCCCTTTATGATAAACCACAGAGATGCAGAAAAAGAAATCACAAAGAGATTAGCAGAGTTTAAATTTCAAGAAAGTTTTCCATGGAACTATGATCCTCAAGGGATCCTGAGCAATCTAAGGGTAAAATAAAAATTAACACCCTTCATACATGAGCTTAAGCCTGAGATTGAGAAATTTTCCAACCAAGTTGAATGGCTGAAAAATACACTAACAGATACAAAAAGTAATACAAAGACAACAGGTAAGATGGACACAGCACAAGCTCTAGAACTTGTAAAACAGTCAGATACATCAGCAAAAAGAGTTAGAGAGGAAGGGGCCTATACAACAGAAACAACTATAGAAACAAAATTCAAACTGATCTAGAATAAGAGGCTTAAAATTAGTTTAGTTGACAAGTATAAAGTAACAATTGATGTTGATGAGACAGATGCTCCAGTAACCAATGATGATATAGCCACAACTATAATCAATGAAAAACTTATGGAAATAGAAAAGGAATCAATAGACAATCAGAATGATACAGAGATGATTAAGAAGCAACATAATATGGAGGCCTCTTCCTCACAAATAGATGAGGAAAATGATTTAGACATGAAGGAGAAATACAAGCAGATAAAGTAGAAGAATGAGGAGATCAAAACAGAGTTATATTCTCAATTACTCAAACAAAAGCCTGGAAATCAAAATAGGCTATTGTTAGCCTTTGATTATTATAGTAACAAGATGATCATGTAATTTCTACAACCTACTACCTCCACACCTAAAACAACAGTAAATTATAAGAAGGTGGACCTTGAGGTTGATACAGAAACTGTCCATGATCTAGCTCAAATTGAATTTCACAGACAAAGCTCATAGATGCTTTATTCTATAGTAGCAACCAAGGCATTGAGTGCAAATAAGCTACAAAACACTATCATTAATATGCAGGATCATATGAAGATAGACGAGGCATCTTTATATGCCAAGGATCTAAGGATTAAAGCCTTAGAATAATTAGTTTTACAGGTGAGATATGATCCCTCAAACATTCAAGCAATAGAACTATTGATAAAGAAAAATAATGATGCCATAACAGATTTGAGGAAACAACTCAAGCTTCCTCAAAGTGAGCATCCACCAAAAAAGGAAATCCTTCAAGATCAGAGTGAGAAAGAAGAAATGATGAAGCTCATTCTTAAACTGACTTCTCAAGTCAAAGAGATGGAGACCCAAATGGACCACCTTATCAAAGAAAAAGAGACTGTAAAAGAACATGAGACTCCTATAATTCCTACAGTTATTCGAGTAATAACTACAACAATGCCCTCTACTTTAGGAGAGAAGATAGCACCAAAGGGCCCACTGGAAACTGTAGTGCCAGTGACTTCAGCCACTACTTCAGCTACAATGTCTTCTACTACAAATGTTCAGCAAACAGATGAGGCAAGCTAGATTGTTAAAGCTATGGAAGAACGATATTTAAAGACAAATGAAATCAACAGCCTGAAAAAGATGATTGAAAATCTTGAAGCTATGAAGAAGACAACTCTGATAAATGCTAAAACCCATGAACAGAACGTAATCAGATTGGGGGAACTGATCAAGAATTTGCAAAAAGAACTAAGTTTCACTGAGCAGATTTCATATGTAAAAAATCATCTCTGGACTAACATAATTGAATCCATTCATAATCAATGGCC
This sequence comes from Pinus albicaulis, assembly GCA_034641835.2. Lineage (NCBI taxonomy): Eukaryota > Viridiplantae > Streptophyta > Pinopsida > Pinales > Pinaceae > Pinus > Pinus albicaulis. The sequence goes on along the minus strand of CM076576.1, from coordinate 773,636,896 downwards.
TTCAATTCAAGTTATATATGAGCAGAGAGATTTGTTGTTGGCAGCCCAGACAGAGATATAAAGGACCAAAGATGAGTTTACTGATAAGCCTGCTCAGGCTTTAAAACTCATTACATTTTTAAACAACAAGAAAAAGGAAAAAATAGAAGAATTACAAGTCATGGATAGGACAGAAACAATCTTACAGATAAAAAAGGTTGTAACTAAGAAGAACTTGATGAATAATCTGGAAGAAAAATGTGAATCAATGAACATTGCCATAACAAAATTTATGGTAAAATACACAAACTTAAGAAAGAGGGGCCTACCAGACGTCCATGTTTTTAATGAAAAACTTATTCCCCAGAAGTATTATGATAAAAATATCAGAGAAGCATCTAAAGAGCAATTTAACAATCCACTGGCATAAGGTAATCCCACAGGGAAAGTCCTCCTTCAGTATGTTGAAGATCTCTTCTTTTTACAACATGAGATTAAACATCTCTTTGTCATCAAGCCCACTTTTTCCAGATATACAGAGGCTGATGAGAATTTCAAGAAGTTGAGTAATGTCAAAATTCCCAAATAAGAATAATGGAAAACTTTTACTGATTTGATGTAGAGATAAGAGGTAAAACAGTCAAATGAACAATTAAAATAAAAAAGTTTGTTGATTTTACTGTTAAAAGATAATTTTACAGCAGTAAATATGTTAAGCTAATCAGGTAAAGAGTATCAGATGAAAGAGTATTAGCGAAGGCAACTCAGAAGCTAGATATTTTATAGCAGTCAACAAGCATGACACCTTGACCTTTAAAAGCTCCTTGTTAGATAAAGCAATTCTATTTGTATTGGATAAAAGAGGACAACTTGCTTTTTGTTAAGCAACTGTTCCTTTTATTATGTAATGATATTTCCCTTTTCCTAAAGATATTCCTAGAATTCTCCTAGGATATTTGTAATTACATTTTGTATAAATACTTCAACATTAGAAGTATTGAGTGTGGAATAAAATTGCTGGACTTTACTATAGACATTTTTGCTAAACATTGGAGGCTATAGTGTGTTTGATTTCCAAGTCGCAGACTGGAAAAGCTGACTGGCATCATAATTCAGGATCCCTGTGATAAGCTGATGAGTGAAGTTCTCCCTTCTTGTCATTGTTTCTTTTTTTGAGTTTCATGCAATTCATTATATGTTTGTTCTATCTGAATGTGTAACTAGGAGTATTACTACAGGATTAGTCAAGTGCTCCCTGTCTTTAACTAGTTGCCATTTTAATGTTTTTCTTCTAATTTTCGGTGCAAGGAACCCTTAATTGCTCCTTCTCCCATTTTAACTCTATCTTCTACTTCCATTTTTTGGATCAAAGGATCCTTAAGTGCCCTTTATCCCGATCATACCATTTCATCTAAAAACACTTTCCCAAATCTCTAAGGGTTATCTATCTTGCCCTGAATACATTTGTACCTTTTTGGCCTTGACTTCTAGTGGTGCTAGCTTCATTTAGACTCCATAGTCCAATGGACCAGTATATTTCTCTCTATTTTACCTCTAAGTGATTTTTTCCCACCCAACCCTTTAAACCAAAACCAAATTGTGCTTTCATAACTAGCCTAATATTTTAAATCAAAACAAAGGTAAATTTTAAAGGGAGAGCCCTCTCTGAATTCTAGGAAGGCTAGATCCTAGAATTTGAAGTTGGTTTGTGGTTACCTATAGTGTTCTTTGAATAAAAACTCAAAATCCCACAACTTAAGAATTTACTAGAGTGCTAACATATTGGCGACCATATTGGGGAACTAACCAATCTTCAGTCTTAAAGGAAAAATTTTAAATTATCCTTTCACTTTAAGATTACTTTTATAGGTTGTGGGTATTAAAAAAAAACAATCATTCTGGCTTCTAGGAAAACCTACTATACAAGGTATAACCCGGATCCTAAACCTGCAATTATAGTAGATATCCCAGATTAGATTGGTAAAAATAAAAAACAAATTATCAATTTAGAAACTGAAGTACCATTAAGAAAAGCCAATTCTTTACCCAAAGAGTTAGTGAGTATAAATGATATTGATTTTGATCTAAAGTTTGAATATTCATTATTTAAAACTAAATATGAAACTGATTTGAAAAACACTGTTATAGATCCTGTTTTTATTTCATTTCTGAATGCAAAACAGAAAAATATTTTAGTAGGAACAAAATCAAATAAATATGAATATCAGAATATAGTTGAAAAAATTAATGTTTCATTGATTAAATAAATTAATGATGCTATTTAATTAGCTCATTTGTTGTCTTACATAAAGCCTCCAATTTCTCAATTGCATACAACAATAATACCAATAGTAGATTCATATTTATAAGCTATTACTTCATTTATAGATATCACTGCAAGTTCTTCTACAAATCATTTCATTCCTAGATTTCCCTTGCAGCCTAGGATATTATTTCCTTCATCCACTCCATCCACTGCATCCACTACTTTACATTCAGATTTTATAAGCACCACTTCTTTATTTCCCAGCAATTCCATTTACATACTAGCTTCATTTCCCAGCTCTTCAACTATAGTTTTCAGTTCATCAGCTGCCATATCCAGCACTGCACCTATCATTATTGTTATACCTCCCAACTCAGCAAAGCTTCAAGCCATGGTTGCTAGGTATGCTCCCCTTGTCTTACCCAAAAACCTCCATGACATGCCTCAAGATTATCAAAAAAATGTACCACTGTTTGATGGTATTTCACAATATACTACTCAACAACATGTAACTAAAATGACAGATTTCTGTGAAATTTATGAAATTGTTGAGTCAGATGTCCAGATGAGGTTATTTTCCTAGAGTTTGATAGGAGAAGTTAAAAAATGGTTCAAAATTTTAGCTACTGGTAGTGTAGCTGATTTAGCTGTATTTCATAGAATATTTTTAAATAAATGGGAAAGGAAAAAGAACCCCCTTCAAATTTTTTTCTGAGTTTTATGCCATGAAAAGATCTCCTACGGAGTCTGTCTAAGACTACTACACTAGGTACAATAGTGTCTATAATACAATACCTGCAATTCTTAAACCTACACCTTACTCTGTTCTGCTCAAATTCCCTGATGCATTTGATGCAAATATGGCCTTTCAATTAAGGGAAAGAGATGCACAAAACCTAGAGCAAATGCAATTAGATGCTGTCAATGTAGAAATAAATATTGTTATAGCATCATTTTTCACCCTCATGTGATTCATGATTGTCTCTTTGGCCTTGGGCACCCATTCCCACAGACTTGAATAAAATTTCATAAAAAACAGTGTTTAAAATCCCATACGCGGATATGCCCAGACTTTTCTGCGTGTATACGTGAGTCCAGAGATACTTTTCCGCGTATGCCATTAAAATCATTAAAAAATATATAAAAATCCCTATTTTCAAGGCTGGGTTGATGGTTATTCCCATAATTCAACCACCCCAGCTCATGGCCAACTGTTTCTAATAGATTGAAACTACTTTGAGGGAGTATAAATGCCCCTCATATGCATGGCCTAAGGGAGGGAGAAAATTATAGACATTATACTCTGTTGGAGCCCAATTCAAGTCTGATTTCTCGAGCCTCCTACACTTCCCAGAATTTTACAGGAAACCCTTGTTTCCTGGAGATGTTCATCAGCTTATATGTCATCTCGTGTGCACAAGTCTTGAAAGAATCCTAGTGAGGCAAGGGCAGGATGGATCCGGATGACGGTCTGTTCGAAGATCGTGGAAGGATTCAGGTGATATCTCCACCTTCCTATTATTGTACATGTTGTTCGTAATGAAGAAGAACCATCTTGTTCCCGAATTCACGTGTTAATATCTGCTTGCATATGTGAAAAGATTGTTAATTAAGCATTTCTTATTGTTTATATGATGTTTTACATGGATTACACTGACATTTAGGAAAGATATATGCTGTACAACTAGATTTCCGTGCATGTCTCTTCTTGATTTCCAAGTTGAAGAGGAAGAAGGGTTACTGGGGGTTTGGACCCCGCGGGATCTACATCAAATGTAGGATCTACGGGTGAGTTCTACAATCTATAATATCTAGCTTTTAGCATACAAGTTTGGTTGTGTGAGTCCTTCTTGAATAGCATGCCCTGATCTATGGAGGTTTTTGACCCAACGACCTCTAGGGTGTTATTTCCCGAAATAGAACTGGCGACTCCGCTGGGGATCACATTCTTGTGATTCCCCTATTGGGTGGTTTCAACTGTTTTAAAGGTTTCCGACAATTTTAATCATTATTTCCAATCCAGTTAGCTTTTCTCAGTCAGACTAAAGACCTGGTTCTCTAGCCAGGCTTGATCATTTTTATTTTTCATTATTTACTTTTCCATACGCTAGTTTTCCTCTACATAGATGCGTATACACGCAAGTTTTTTCAAAGGAAGTCGCGTATATGCGTTTTTCCTTTGCCACAGTCGCGTATGCACGCTTGTTTCAAAACTGCTAAGTAGCGTATGCCTGGGAAAATTTTGAAATTTTTGATTTTTTGACTTTTTGGTCTTGTCTGCCTGTGGAGACCTGTTCCTGCAGTGTCCTTTTAGTCTCTGGATTGTGTTGAAAGTGGTTATTGGTCTTTTTCTCTCTTGTTCAGTTGAAAACCGGCTCATTTGGAAAATATTTTTTTTGTAGTGCTTGCATTTCTGGTCCGAGTACCAAGATCTCTTTTTGGGGATTCTTGGCTATTCTACTTAATCAGGACAAAGAGCTTCTACTCATATGCTCTTTCCTAACTTTATGTCTTGCTTTTCACTTTAATTTTTGCCTGCTTTTCGGTTGGTTTTCTTGATTTCATTTGACTAGGTCTTGTTGCAATTTTTGAAGAGTCATTTTTGGGTCTTTGAAGTTTTGTTTGCTGCAATATTGTGCTATTCTTCTGGGCTGAGTTACTGAGTTTCTTGTCTTCCTTTTGCTCGTATAAATCTTGCTACTAAGTGGCACTATAATATTTAGAGCATTTTTGTTGAAGTTTTGCTTGAAATTCACAGTTTGTTTGGCTTGGGAATTGGATAGTTCTTCTTGGTATTTTTGAAATCTTTTTTTTATAAAATTCAAAAGCTCAAAAAATTTTTGTTTTGCCATTGCCTTTGTTTTGCATTTTTGTTTGGGTTTCTTTCCATCTTTTGAAGCCTTGTTGAGATTTATTACCTTCGGTTTCTAACTTGATTTGGGAAGGGAATTTTCATTGGTTTCTTTCTCTTATTTCGAGCATATTTTGGTGTCTTTATACTGAGAGTTTTTGATTTGGGAACTAGCTTTGTGGACAACCGGAAAAGTGATAGAACTGTGGGATTCTTGGAAATTTCTCTTTGATTTGTTAGATTTTGCATCTTAGAATTGGCATGCTCTTAGTAATTTGCATTAGGTGCACTTGAACATTTGTAGTCTTTTTCATAAATTTTGCGAGTGTGAGGTTTGATATCTGAAAAGAAAAAAAAATAGTCTCATATAACCCGTGTAGAAATTTCTTTTCATTGAAAGGCAATTACTGCATCTGCATGTAGTTTGGTTTTCGTTAATTTCTTTTTTGCGTCATAAAACATCACGAGTTTCATTTCCATATTCCCTTCACTTAATATAACAACCAACTAAAATAAGTGCATTAATTTAAAAAAAACTAGCAAGTTTTTTTTATTAAGTGTCATACATCAACTAGCTAGGTTGTAGGGCCTTGGATTAGGTGAGTGGAGAGTTAACTCTCCAAGGCCGCTCAAACTAAAACACAGAAGTTTATTAAATGAGTGAAATCCAACACTGTTAGGTGGACCGGGAAAGCTCTCCTCCAGAGAGTCAAGCGTGAGGGGAAGTGAAGGTTGAGAAGAGAGATACCCCCTCTCTGATTTACTGGATCTTGCCTTAAGACCATTCCGCCCGGCTGCTGACACGGATTGGTGCCCTTAGTTGCCATTCCTAGGTACCACACAGGTGATTGCGGGGGGGAATACCCGTGGTACCTGAGGCATACATCGTATTACTTCCAACAGTACTTCTGGAGGGTGCCCTGGCGAAGCTTGGGTACTTGCACCGGCAAAGGCTGTTGTTAGGAGGTCAGCGTAATTGTTTCTGTTACCTTCACTAGTAGGCCTAGGCCGTAATTATCCCAGATTACTTTCGGGAGGTCCTATTTTTCGCTTTGTCGTATTTTGGTGTTCGGTCCTAATCACCCGGAGCGGAAATACCTGAAGGCTGCTTGCTTGGTTTTATCTTAGGGATTTTTTTAGTGAGTGCTCTTTACTCCTAGCTTGCTTAGATTTATACTTTTTTGAGTATAATTAATCTATTAAAGTGGCTGATCAAGGGCCTCGTCAATTGAGGAGAGTTTGGGGGTTATCTCCTGAAATTGTTGAGCCTTCTTCAAGAAGGCGTAGGAGTAATATAGCAGGTGAATATCACCCAGTGGTATCTGACGCAGCGGAGAGAGATCCTCCGCTAGGGCTTGAAGGTGCTGTAGTTGGTTCTGGTGTTGGTTTCGAGAGAATCACTCCGCTCACTTCGAGAATCTTATTTCCAAGAGAAGCAGAAGAAGTAGAAGTAGAGGAAGTACCTCAGTCTCTTGAGTCACTTCCATCTCCTCTTCCTTCTGATTCTCCGTTGTTGTTGAGTACATCAGACCTGAGTCAAAAATACCAAAAAGTCCTTATCCATCTTATTCATACCTTTCGATGGCCACGACTGGGAACTCGGCTGCGGTTGTGAGTGCTGCAAGCATTCAGACTCCTGCTTCAGTAGAAGGAGGAGGCACAATTGCTATATATTCGATTGCTTCTAGTACTGCTGTGTTTGGCTCTGGTTTCACCCAAGCACAAGCTTCTCAATCTGGTCCATTTTGTTCTGGAATGCCCATTAGTGGGATTCCTTCATTTTCCTTTTCCGCTGTTGCAACTGCGTCTGCACCCATATCTTCCATGGCTAGTGGGTCAGCTTCTTTTCCAGGGTTCCCCTTCGGAAGTGGGCATATTCCTAGTTCGAATCCTTCCTTAGGGTCTTTTCCTTTTACTTCTCAGACTCAGAGTTTTAACCCTTGGTCTGGAGGTCAGAGTTCAACTACCTTTACAGGTTGGAACCCTGTATTTACAGTAGTGGGGGCAGGGAATCAGTTTCTTGCTGGTCAATAAGGGAATGCTTCTTTCCCTTCATCGAGTGCTTATCAGGATTTTTCCCCTCTTTCTAACACTTGGAACCCCTATCAGGGGGTTTCCTCTTTATTCACTACTTTGGGGGGGGGGAGGGGGGGAACTGGTCTGGTCTATGGTAACTCTACGTTGGGAGGGGGTCCTTCTCCAAATGCTGGGTCCTATGGCCCAAAATTTTCTACGAGTTCTTTCTGGAAACCTGGTGCCTCATCAAATCCAGGTTATTCTTTTCAGAATGTTGGGAATTCATCCCACCAAGGATGGAATCCTCAGGCTCCTCCTCATTTACCTTTTCTGGAAACGTTGAACTTGCCATATTTGTCGAAATTGATGAATGATCTGATCCGATATAGTCCGGGGTGGCCTCCGGTTCCTACCAAACTACCTTCAGACATTCCAAAGTTTGAAGGCAAGAATGGAGAGGACCCAGTTGATCATATCACCACTTTCCATTTATGGTGTTCATCTAACTCCCTGATCGAGGATTCGATTAGGTTGAGGTTTTTTCAATGCACCTTGACTGGAAACGCTGCCAAGTGGTATATTGAGTTAACTGGGGGCAGTTTTTCTACTTTTGGAGATATGGCTACTATATTTCTAAATCATTTCCAGTTGCCTGTCTGTTATGATGCCGGGACTGAACTCCTAGCTAATTTTAAGTAGGACAACGCAACCCACATTTCTGATCATATTCAGGAATGGCGGAGAAGGAAGAGGCTCATTAAAGCTTATATTCTGGGAGAATTTCTTTTGGAATGGTTTTTGAAATCTCCGCAGGCAGATATATCTAAGGATGTATCCCTTTCAGGGGTATTTTCTAAGGAGCAGGCTATTTTTAGGGCCCAACAGCTTGAATTGATATATTATCAGTCTGGTGTCCTTCATAAATATTTGCCTAATGCTCCTCACTCCAAATTAGACATATCTAAGACTAAACCCGGTCCTCATGGTGACATACTTATTGGGTCGATCAATAGTGGTGCAGCTAACCTGCTTAGTCAATTGCAGCAGTTGTCTATACAATCTACTTCTTCTGGTCAAGCTATGCCTGCTGAGTCATCGCCTTCTCAATCTTTGTCGGTAAATGCCGTTCAGACTTCTAACCCTAAATAAAATCAACAATCCGAAGGGAAGAAGAAGGAACGGAATAATAATAAGAAAAAGGGAAAGAATGGGAAGGGTAATGCAAATAAATCCAACGAGCATGTTGGTGAGGGTCCAAAGGATAAAAAGAAAGTGAAGTTTCCATGCAAGTTATGTGCTGGAGACCATATTACTCACCTTTGCCCTAAAATTCAGAATGCGTAGTGCTTGCTAGCTCAGCAGGGTTCTTCTAGTTCCCAGGATGTGTTGGCAAACCCTTTTCCCCAAGGGCAACAGCTAGTTGTTGGCGCAAATAAAAATACTGGGGCTTCCTATGGGGGCACCCAGGAAGGGGAAAGTCCGTCAAACATATACATGATGAGTGCTCATGCGGATATCGCCACGAGATCCCATGATTATGGCAAAGATGAGTCTTTGAAAGCCAAGGGTGCTCCCGATGGTACTGAGTCGCTTCATATTACGAGGCCTACTGTTGAGCCTATACCTCAGATGCCAAAATCATCTACCAAGTGTACGAAGATTAATCCAAATGCGAGGGCTGTCCAGAACTACTCTATTGTGGAAGATCTGGTGCAGAGTCCTTGTACCATGTCGGCTCTTGAGGTGCTCCAGTCTTGTCCAACTCAGCGCAGTGCTCTTCTCACTGCTATTGGGGCTGTCGATCCAAAGAACTCTCTTGTGATTACATTCGATATGTTTAATTTTAAAAAGAGACTCCCCCATCATATGGCTTTTCATATTAAATCTTCGTTTCAGAAATTCAATATCTTTCGAACGGTCGTTGATGAGGGCACTTCCACATGTGTGATGTCTCTCGCATGCTGGAAGGGAATTGGATCTCCCACAGCTGTTCCATCTGCTACTCTTCTGACTGCGTTTGACGGTCATTCTCACAGACCAGATGGTATTGTCCCAGCTTTTCCCATCTGTGTTGGGGGAAAAACTGTAAATATAGAGGTTGAGATAGTTGATGCAAGATTGGACTACAACCTTCTATTGGGGCGAAACTAGATTTATGAGATGGATGCCATTGCATCCTCATTATTTCAGGTTATTTGTTTCCCTCACTAAGGGAGGATTGTTACAGTGGATCAACTGGACTGTTCTCCAGTAGACCCAAATGCATCTACTGACTCAAAAATTCCAAAGGTGGATAATGCCAAGCCGCCTGTTGAGAATTTAGGGGTTGGAATGTATTCTTCTTTAATGGGTACTTTTGATATTTCACCTCCTACCGTTCATATAAATTCAATTTCATCCTCCAGGGCTCCTATGCAAAGAGAGTTCTTCAGAACTCATTATTTTTCGGATCCTTGGACCTTGCCTTCCCATACCTCCACATTAGCGGAAGGTCAAGTGGGTGGAATGGCATTTCCGATGTCTATATTTGAGATTGCTTATCAATCTATTGCTGACTCTACAGAGTCCATTCCAGCTCCTCTTTCTCCGGAGGAGTTGGATGGCGATGTGGCTCCGGCTTGGACACTTAGTTCTTCTTCTGCCCAGAATTTCTTTGATACCACTCTTCCATTTGAAGAGGCCATCCTAGAAGCTATGACTGGTATAGATAGACCGTGGGATGATTTGCATCATCGGTCTTAATTTTTACCTGATTTGAGCGAAGTTGAATCAAGTTTTCCAAGTCCTTTGTCTCCTGGTCCTGTTCACCCAGTTCTGAACCCTTTAGCACCAACACAGGTATATGCTGAAGGGAACATGGCTGTGATTTCTCCAAATATCCCAGTGAACATTTCCAGAGATCCCAATGTTATAGAGAATGTCTTCATCAGAGCTGAATGTTCCCCTGAAGAGATTCAAATTTACACCGATCTCTTTAAAGAGTTTAGGGATGTATTCGCTTGGTCTTATGAGGAAATGCCTGGTATAGATCCATCTATTGTCCAGCATGAGATCAAGACTTATGAAAATTCTAAGCCTGTGAGGAAAAAAATTTTTCCGATCAATCCTAGGAAGGCTGCGGCTATCAAAGCTAAGGTGGAGAAGTTGCTCAAGGCGAGATTTATTTTCCTTGTTCCTTTGACAGAGTGGGTTTCGAATCCTGTTCCCGTGGATTAAAAAAAGGAACAATTAGAGTTTGCATTGATTTCAAAGACCTTAATAAAGGATGTCCAAAAGATAATTACCCCACACCATTTATAGATCAGATTATCAATGAGTGTGCCGGTAATGAGATTTTCTCCTTCATGGATGGTTTCTTCGGATACAATCAGATTACTATTTGTCCTGAAGATCAGCATAAGACTACCTTTATTTGTCCCTGGGGTACTTTTGCTTACAAGAAGATGCCTTTTGGTCTTAAAAATGCTGGGGCTACGTTTCAGCGGGCCATGTCATATGCCTTCCACGATATCAAACATATTATCGAGGCGTATTTGGATGATTTAGCTGCTCATTCTCGAAAGAGAATTGATCATCTTGCTCACCTCCGTCAAGTATTTGAACGATGCCGTTTCTACAAGATTAGGTTGAATCCGAACAAGTGTGATTTCATGGTTACATATGGTAGGTTATTGGTATTCATTGTGTCTTCGGAAGGGATTAGGGTAGATCCCTTCAAGGTTGAGGCAATACTTCGGTTGCCTCCCCCATCGTCTATTCGTCAACTTCAAAGTCTACAAGGAAAAACTAATTTTCTTCGCAGATTTATCGTAAATTATGTTGAAGTTACCAAAGGATTTATGAGATTGTTGAAGAAGGGAGTTCCATTCTTTTGGGATGACTTTGCTCAATGCTCATTTGATGCTTTGAAAAAAGCATTGACCTCTGCTCCTATATTGAGTCCACTTGATTATAGCAGGGATTTCCTTTTGTATCTTGCAACAGCAGAATCTACCATTGGTATGGTTCTGGTTCAGGAGGACGATGCTCTGGCAGAGCATGTTATATACTATCTTAGTCGAGGCTTGGTAGGACCTGAACTCCGGTATACTCTGATAGAGAAGGTAGCTTTAACAGCTGTTCATGCTGTACAACGACTCAGACATTATATTATTCTACGAAAAACTTATGTTTTGGTAGCAGCCAATCCATTTCAGTTTGTTCTCAGTAGGCGAGTGATTGGGGGCAAATACAATAGATGGATTGTGATTTTGCAGGAATTTGATCTTTAGTTTATGTATTCCAAGTCCAAGAAATCTTTAGTTTTTGCAGAATTAATCTCTGAGTTGCCTTGTGGAGAAGAGATAGTCTATGATGAATCCTTCCTGGATGAACATTTGTTTCTCATCTCTCCACAGGATCCTTGGTATGGAGATATCATTGTGTAGCTTCAGACTGCGAAGTTTCCCTCTACTTTTTTGAAAGATGAGCATCGTAAGTTGCGTCACTTGGCTAAAAATTACTTAATTATTGGTGATGCTTTATACCGTCAAGGGGTTGATTCAATCTTGAGACGTTGCTTAACTCTCGAAGAAGCTGAGGCTGTGCTGAATGATTGCCACAGTGGATCTTGTGGTGGTCATTTATCTGGGCTTGCTACAGCCCAAAAAATCTTGCGTGCTGGATACTTTTGGCCTTCAATTTTCAAAGATTGTATGGAGTCGGTCAAAAAGTGTCATCCGTGTCAAGTCTATACTCGAAAAATGCGCGCTCATCCAGCTCCGCTTTTTCCAGTCATTACTGTCGGTCCCTTTACAAAGTGGGGCATTTATTATACTACTTGTAACCCGCCCTCGACTAAAGGTCACAAGTACATTATTGTAGTAGTAGAATACTTTACGAAGTGGGTCGAGGCTATGCCTACTTTTGGGAATGATGGTGAGACAACAACTCTTTTTCTTTTCAACTAGGTTATTGCTCGTTTTGGTATTCCTATAGAGATTATCACTGATCATGGCAGTCATTTTCAGAATAACATGATGGCTGAGTTGGCTCTAAAATTAGGTTTCCGGCAAGAGCATTCATCTCCGTATTATCCTCAGGCCAATGGGCAAGTGGAAGCCGTGAAAAAATCCTTGAAGACCATTCTTCAAAGGACAATTAATAAAGCTCGGTCCAACTGGCATATCATGATGTATCCTGCACTTTGGGCATACAGGACGTCAGTGAAAAATGCAACCGGATTTACTCCGTTTCAACTAGTTTACAGGCTGGAATCCATATTTCCCATTGAATGTGAGATTCCTTCTCTTAAGTTAGCTGTTGAGCTTCTTCCTGACACTTCTAGTCTTGAAGAACGTCTCCTTCATTTGGAACATCTTGACGAACAACATCGTGATGCCGCCATGATGAATGAGGCGCATAAGAAACAAGTCAAAGTTCAGTACGATAAGGCAGTCAAACCTAGGGTTTTCTTGGAAGGCGACCTTGTCTTGGTCTATGCCCAAGAGAAGGATGCCCTGGGCGCAGGAAAGTTTAAGTCTATGTGGTATGGCCCCTTCATCGTTAAAAAAGTCCTTAAAAAAGGAGCATATTCCTTGGTTGATTTTGAAGGAAATGAGTTAGCGGAGCCCAGAAATGGGCTCTATTTGAAAAGGTATTATGCCTAGGCTTCAACCTGGCATTTTTCTTTTGTATATAGTAGTTTTTATTTTGTACATGTATGGTTTTTAGGTCTTTGATGTGATGGTGATGTTTTTGATCTGCTTTGGCAGGTTGTGTCGAATGTCATGAGTCATTATGGTTTCGCCGATGGTGCTAGTAGACACACTCGGAACTTGGCTTCCGCGGCTTGGGTGCTTCATCATCCATCCGGTCAGCTGTTAGTATCAAGAGGAGTCTGCATTGGTCTTGCTTCCAATAATATAGCAGAGTACACTGCAGTTATTTATCTACTCTCAGAGGCAATAACTTTGGGTGTTGATTCATTGGTAGTTTTCTTGGACTCCCAGTTGGCGGTGTCGCAGTTGAACAATACTTATCGGGTTCGAGATCCATTTTTACTCCAGTTGTTTTTGAGGGTACATTTGTTACAAAGATTATTTCAATTTTTAACATTCATTCATATTCCTCGAGCAGACAATTGGATGGTAGACTCATTAGCTAATCAAGCAATTGATTGGCATATTAATCATTCCATACAGTAAAATTTAATCATAAAAAACATCATGCATTTTTTATACATTTATCACATCACATCATAAATCGCTGTATATATATCATCAGAGTGTTAAAAAAACTATACAAAATTTGGATCCATAAGTCATACAAAATTAGGGCTTATGCCCAATCATGTTCAATATAAAAAATATACAGTCATCCGGTAATCACATCTATCTACTCCTGTGGTCCCTGCCCAAAATTCGTGTTCCTATAGAACACGATCGCAGTGGCGACACGACGGAATAATCGTACCCAGTCACGTGGTACTCCCACTACCAGTCTCTGGATGGCCTGAGGTATATCTTCCACTGTAGCCATAGGCACTTGGTGAGTTAAACCCTCCAACTTCCTCTGTACAGCATGGAGGGTCCTGCCTGGGTCTTCAGTATCCGCCTCGCCTCTACGACACTTATGCCGTGGGTAGCCCTCAGGACGGACTGGTCCAATATCTGTATCATGGTCATCATAATATTGTAAGTCATTTTGAATCCAATCAAAAGCATGTTTTGTTTTCAAATTTTTTCATATATATTGAAAAAATCATAAAAATCACATAATTTAAAATATTGCAATCTTACCGATTGCGCCCCATGCCGCGCTAGGTGGAAGGACGAGGTCTGGATCACCACGGAAATCCATCTCAGCATAGGGGTAGTCCTCCACGGCGATGACTTGTTCTCCCCACCATTGGAAGAACTCATCGTCCCAGGTGGTTCAGGGAACTTCACTTCCCCCCAGTCTCTTCATCAAATCTGCCCATTGGGCAATTCTTGGGTCTCTTGGGTTGTTGCTGGAAGAGATCACTTTGGGTCGAAGCCCAGGAATCTTCTCAAAGAAGAATGTCATCAAAATGGTTCCATACCCAAAATGTTTTTTTTTGCTTTCCGGATGGAGGTCATTTGTTGCTTCATATTCATTAATAGAGTTGTGCACCAATCATATAGGTGAGCTAGGCATTCCACAGCTATGCTCATCTGGGTCCTGGATGCCTGATGCAAGGAAGAAGATCCTTCTACCCTGCCGATGGTAAATAGGAGAATATTCATGTGTAGATCTCTCAAATATTTTATAGCAATCTGAGTCCCTACTTTTTTGGACCCCTCTACACAGTAGACGTGGACATAGTCATCCACAGTAAGCCCTCCCAAAGGCTTGCTGTGCAAATCTACTGGGTCTCCCCTCCGTGAGAGTTCAGTAATGAAGTAGATGTCTTCTACCTCTATGTGTATGGGCATTTGATCTATCATGAAGCAATCTTCCTCCGGTTCCCAATAATTTACTAGAATTTCGAGCAACTGGACATTACTCTTCATATTTGGCATTTTGAAAAATTTGAGCAATCCAAAATTTCAGAGCATATTGAGCGATTGTTGATCTTGCATTACTTCATTATCAATTGCACTATGCTCACGTTCCCTCAAAGTGATGGTCATCTTGAAAAAATTCATTTATTTTTTCATTAGATGCGTTTTTTTACATCGCGGGTTGCGCATATGCGACTTACCCTGTAGACAGTCGCGTATATACGCGGCTTGGTCCATACGAACCCGCGTATGCGCAGAGCCCTAAATTAAAACAAATGTTTCTAACGGTGAAAATTCCAAATTTTAACTCTATTAATGGACAAAATTGATAATAGTGATGGATTAAGAGCTTACCTGACTGATTCGGCGAAGTTTGACCACTGATTGCTCCTGTTTTGACGAAAGAAGGTTTTTTCTCCAGAGCTCTTTTTTCCCAAATCAGCAAGTAACAATGAACCAAATATGAGGTAACATGTGTATTTATGCCCAGAAATTGAAAATTTTTGTAAAAATTTGTTATGCCTATTTTTTCAATCTATCTTACGCTGCATAACCCGGATGCTTGTAAGTGCCCAGATTGGTATATTTTCAGGTACATTTTGATGAAGTTGAGATTTTTTTGGTTTTTGATCCATGACTGTTGACCTGTCATGGCAGGTATATGATCTTCACTGGCATATAGGTTAGGAAATCCACTTTCCGTTGCATTTTGCATACTAGCCTCCATTCTGATCACTTGCCATAGGTCAATCCCATCAGGTCATGAGTATTTCACCCATTTCACTCGCCGATTATTTAATCATGACTTGGTGGTAGAGCCTTCCTTTACATGGGCTTCCTAGTTAGTTCCTCGCTAGCACTTGCTGCCCATGCTGCGTTTTATGTAGGCTCGGGAGTCCTCTTTAGTCCCGCCATGACTTATGTGTTGAAGCTTCATTCTTCTTCTTCTTCACTATCACTTTTTCTGGCTATTACCCTAGAGGCTCCCTGGTGTTGTTGAGTTGTATTACTGCATTGCATATTGGCTACTTGTTTATCCTGGCCTTTAGCCGGCTTCATTTGGACTCGATGTTTAAGCCATCTTTTGACCTTGACTGTCTGTACAAGTTAACCATTGCATGCACTTAGCTATCACGACTTGACACCCTTTTTTCCCATGGATGGAACATTCCTTTGAGTATCGCTTACCAGTTTCCGCCACCTTGCATTGAGCATAGGATCGTTCCTATCCCAGGAACTAGTGCATCTGTTTCTTGATACTCGTTCTATCCATTGTACCATAGCATTCTTTTATTCTTTTTCAGGCTTATTATATGAAAAAGACAAAAAAATCAAATATAACAAAAAGAGCGAGAACGGGATGTTACTTCATAATTTGATGGCAGTACAGTATCAGTTTGTCACCCTTGAACAAAGCACATAACATTTATATATTTCCTTTATTTGGGATGGTGTTAGTTTTGACCTAGGTTTAGCTTTTTCCTTGTTTCACTGGTCAGTCCTCCCTCGGTTGGCTATCTCTTCCAATCATATGGAGAGTTTGTTTTTGCCTCCTGCATAACAGACTTATACAGTGTCATTTTTTACTTCCATGGTCATCACGAGTCGTGCTTTTGTTCAAGGGAAGTTAAACCAGAGTCGGCCATTCTGCGGTGTCTCTTGACTCATTATTCAGTCGGCTTTCCCGGTATTGTCAGTATCTTGTTCTATCACATCAGATGTTTTGGTCTTCTGCTCGTGCTGGTTTGAGAAGGTCTCCATTGACTTCTTGCTGGCGGGTTTGTCTCTTATCGACTACGACATATTGCTCTGAGAGTAAACCTAGAGCCGCACCCTAGCCCTATTTCCATCATTGATAGGTGACCTTGTGCTCGGCATTTGATCATCATTATGGGTCTTTGACTGAGTGGTTTTCCTTGTGTTCGACGTCAGCATACATTATCACACTTGGGATTCGTGCAGTACCTTGATTTCCATTTGACCCTATCGATGGATATCTCGCCTCTGTGTCAGCTTTCATTATTGGTTGGTTCAGAGGGTTTCTTCCATGCGCTAGCTTCATCTTGTGCATGTCGGAAACGTACTTCGGTTTTGGTTCCATCACTCTACTTCGTCTGATTCCTTCCAAATCTTGGCTTGCGGGTTACACTCGCGCTGGACTGATGTGGGATGCCTTAATGCCTTCCTTCCAGCAGATATTTTCCCATCGACTCCGACTCATTGCTCTGGGAATAAGGTCTAGAGTCTTTTGTCAGTACCTTAGGGTTTGCAGTCATCAGTGGCAGACTCTTCACTATCGACAATGGGGATTCATCATTGCCTCCTGATTGGTAGATTCTTCCAAGTGTTCGACTTCAACTCATTCATTCGCACTTGTTAGATTGTACTGGGGCACCTTGACACTCATTTTCATTATCGGTGGGTTGTCTCGCGTTTGTTAACGGTATACATTATTGACCGGTAATCAAACGATTTCTCACATGGTCGAATTCAGCTCATTTATTCCCATTGTGTAGAATTGTGCCATCGAGATCGGTGAAGACCTCGGGTTGCATCAACATATTTCGGTTCACTTTTGACAGTCCATTCAGTTTCTGCCAGTGATGCCGTCCACCTTTATATGTTGCAGTGTCAATACAGCAACATCCTATATGTTGGCTCCCGAGTTGCATGATTGTACCATGTGTTCCACCCCTTATGATTTGGTACTTGGAGATTCAGTTACTTTTGTGATCAGACATCCATTTTCAGCACTATTGATCAGTTTGATATATGTGATACTTGGACATTGATTCCGACTTGTACTTTCGGTCCGTGCTCAGTGGATTCATTGTGTACTTTCAGTTCAGATATACTTGTATACATTCTGGATCTATTCTGTACTTTCTATATGGATATATTTTTGACTGAGCATGGGTATGCCCGCCTCAGACATGAGCTGACTCTCTGTTTTATTTCATTGGTTTTTGGCAGGCTGAAATCTGGTGAAGTCCTCTCTTGTCCTCGCGAAGTTCTTTCTATGCACATAATACATTTCGGCCATCATGTACCCCTTATGACCTCATATATTAGGGGGCATCTGTTATAGCATCATTTTTCACCCTCATGTGATTCATGATTGTCTCTTTGGCCTTGGGCACCCATTCCCACAGACTTGAATAAAATTTCATAAAAAACAGTGTTTAAAATCCCATACGCGGATATGCCCAGACTTTTCCGCGTGTATACGCGATTCCAGAGATACTTTTCTGCGTATGCCATTAAAATCATTAAAAAATATATAAAAATCCCTATTTTCGAGGCTGGGTTGATGGTTATTCTCGTAATTCAACCACCCCAGCCCGTGGACAGCTGCTTCTAACAGATTGAAACTACTTTGAGGGAGTATAAAAGCCCCTCATATGCATGGCCTAAGGGAGGGAGAAAATTATAGACATTATACTCTGTTAGAGCCCAATTCAAGTCTGATTTCCCATGCCTCCTGCACTTCCCAGATTTTTACAGGAAACCCTTGTTTCCTGGAGATGTTCATCAGCTTATATGCCATCTCGTGTGCAGAAGTCTTGAAAGAATTTTAGTGAGGCAAGGGCGAGACGGATTCGAACGACGGTCTGCTCGAAGATCGTGGAAGGATTCATGTGATCTCTCCACCTTCCTATTATTGTATATGCTATTCATAATGAAGAAGAACCATCTTGTTCCCGAATTCACGTGTTAATATCTGCTTGCATATGTGAAAAGATTGTTAATTAAGCATTTATTATTGTTTATATGATATTTCACATGGATTACACTTACATTTAGGAAAGATATATGCTGTACAACTACATTTCCATGCATGTCTCTTCTTGATTTCCATGTTGAAGAGGAAGAAGGGTTGCTGGGGGTTTGGACCCCGCGGGATCTACATCAAACGTAGGATCTACGTGTGAGTTCTAAAATCTATAATATCTAGCTTTTAGCATACAATTTTGGTTGTGTGAGTCCTTCTTGAATAGCATGCCCTGATCTGTGGAGGTTTTTGACCCAACGACCTCTAGGGAGTTATTTCCCGAAACAAATATTTTAGCTAAGAAAGCTAGACTTAGAAATGAAATAAGAGTTACCATTAAAGAAGAAAGTTCAAATTCAGATGTTAAAATGGATTTACTTGCTAAAAATTTAGAAAGGGTGGTAGATAGATTAGATAATATAGAAATAAAACCTCAATGGGATAATCAACTTCAGATCAGAAATCCTAATTTCAGAAAAAACAATAATTCTAGAAAAGCTAAAGAAGCAACTCCAGACCAAAACATTAGGCCCCCATTTCAGGAGAACTATGCTGAAAGTTCTTAGAATAATGATAAAGATGAGGATCACATGGATCATCTAATGGGAATATATGAAAACAATACCATTTTCCTAACTCAGGAAGATAAGGAATTATTTGAGCTTCAACAACTCAAATTAAAATCTAGTGAATCCTTTGACTCTAAACAAGGTTATGAATTTTCCATAAATGAAATATATAGTCAATATAACCTTATACAAAAGAAAAAAAATGAGTCTTCTACCAAAAAAAATTCCCAAAATCAAAATAAGAAAAATGTAGAAGCACCAAAAACAAAAGTTTCGCAAATTCTCCCAAGGGAAAATAAGCAAAATTCCAATCCCTCCAGTCCTAAAAAAAAACAAGTCCCAAATTTTTCGATATTACTAATGAAGTATCTCAATCTTCCAAAGATGTATAGTAAGCTAATACTGCTAAAGCTTCTAGTTCAGTAAAATCAGCAAATTCTGATCCGAAAAGGCCTTCTGCTGATCCTAAATTAGTAGATCCAAAAAATGATAATTCAAGAACACTTGTTGATAATTCTAAGTCTGATAAAATTTATGCTACAACACAAACTGTCCTTGAAAAGAAATTTAAAAGCAGTAAAACTCAGGAAACTTAGACAGAGAATATCAAAACAACTGAAGACAGAAATACAACTGAAGAAACTCAAGAAAAACCAACTCATACTACAGTTAATAAATATGAATTAGTTCAAATTAGTAAATCTCAACCCTCATTTAATATTCATAATGAAATTTTTAATTTAAAAATACCCATTCCTTTAACAGAATTGGTGAAAAATGACTTATACAAATCAACCATAACTGAAACATTGAGTATGAATGATGGTGAAGATGAAATTAATTTTAATGATGATAAACCAGAGTTAATTTTTGGCCCTGATGTGAATGGAAAGCACTCAGATGGATTATTCCCTCCTTTTTATATCAGTCTTACCATTCATGATCTAATTTTACATAACGCTATGTTAGATTTAGGAGCTTCCCATAATTTAATACCCAAAGCTATAATGTAAACTCTTAATCTAGAAATAACAATGCCTTATAAAGATTTGTTTTCATTTGACTCTAGAAAATTTAAGTGCTTAGGATTAATTAAAGACTTATGTGTTACTTTAGTTCAGTACCCTGGTAAAAGTATATCAATGGACATTGTAGTAGCTGATATCCCACCAAAATATGGTATGCTTCTTTCTCGCTCATGGGGATAAAAGTTGCAGGGATCTCTACAACTGGACATGAGTTATGCTACCATATCAGTGTTTGGTCAACCTAAAAAACTTTATAGGGAAAAATTAATGAAGTTCATGGTCAGTAGTGCTGAAAGATCCATAAACTATAGCATTTATTCTACACCAATTGACCTTGACTCTTTTATTTTGTGTAACTATGATAATAATGAAATCCAAACTGAACTTATTGATAAAAATACAACACCAAATAATGATAACATCTTTCATGAGTCTCTTTGGCACTTAGACTTTGATGGATCTGTAAAAAAATTAGGAGTAGGAGAAGGAGTATGGATTACAAATATGGAGACTAATCATTCAGAAGGACACGCCTTCTGACTCAACTTCAAATGCACCAACAATATGGCTGAGTATGAGGCAATCATTCTAGGCCTCCAGATCATTAGAAAATTAGGAGGAAAAATAATACTAATCATTGGAGATTCAAAATTAATCATAAAGAAAATAAATGGAGATTATTATGTTTATAATCCTAGACTATCCAGATACAGAGATAGATTTAACTGAAGATTTATTGGAATGAAAGTTTGCTGCTATACCCAGAAAACAAAACATTCAAGCACATTGTCTGGAAAATTTTTCTAGTACATGTAACTTACCATTCCAACCAAATCATAGGTACACTGCTGAGGTTAAACATAGAGCAATTATCCCAGAAAACCTCAAGTATTGGCAGATTTTCTCTCAGGATGAACATATTTACCATTTCTTAAATAATGAAGAAGAATTTCAAAATTTCAAAATATATACAGATTGTAAAATAGATTCAGATTTTGATTGTGAAATAGATAACATAAATGTACATAAGTTTAAAAAACCTACTTTATTTACTCAATATGATATAGACAGCTTAGAGAAGGTAGATATTGAGGAAATCATTGAAGAAGAAATTGACATGTTAGATCTAAAATATAATTTCTTGCCTAAAGGTTTAACTCCTTTGGAAGACCTTTTTGATTCCAATGATGTGCCTAAAAAGCCAAAAAATGGAACCAGTTAGGTCTGACCTTGAGGAATGTAACATTGGGACAAAATTAAAACAAAAAATGATTAAACTGTCTAAAACTTTACCTCCACAAGAAAAGGAAAAATACATTGATCTTTTAAAGGAATATCAAGATGTGTTTGCTTGGAGTTATGAAGATCTTAAAGCTTATGACACAAACATAATCTAACACAAAATTCCCATAAAAGATGATCAAAAACCATTCAAACAAAAATTAAGGAGAATTAATCCTATTCTATTACCTTTGATATAAAAGGAAGTAAAGCGCATGTATGATGCTCAGATCATTGCACCAATCAGATATTCTGATTGGGTTTCAAACTGTAGTATACCTAGGGGGGATAATATAGGGTACAGAGGGAGGTACCCAAGGGAATAATATGATGTAATAATATAAGAATGATAAATAATTGGGCCATAGTTAATAAATAAAGTGGTTAATCCACATTATGTAAGGGACCACATGTAGATAAGCCCATTGTATTGGATGTATGGTGTTGAGATACCCATGGTATTGCATGTATGAAACCTATATAGAGGCTAGAGTCTCTCCATTGAGAAATGTCAAGGATTATTGTATGGGAAAGCATATGGCTTGTGGAGTGATCTCCTTCCCTGAGGAGTGAATGTATGGTGTTTCCATACCTTAAGGGTTTTGATATTAATGAAGATCTGAAGTTTTGTCTTCTATGATTTATTGGGCATATTTTCTATTTCTATATATTTTCTTGTTAGATCTACTACAAGACCTAGTACCAACAAGAAATAAAACAGGTGAAATTAGATTGTGTCGACTTTAGAAATCTTAACAAAGTATCTTTTAAGGATAATTACCCTTTACCTAAAATGGATCATATATTACAAAGGGTAGTTGGTTCTTCTAGAATTTCTTTGTTAGATGGTTTTTCAGGATACAACCAGATTCTTGTCCAAAAGGAAGATCAAGCTAGAACAACTTTTACCACTCCTTGGGGCACTTTCATGTATGTGAAAATGCCCTTTGGTTTGATGAATGCAGGAGCAACCTTTCAGAGGGCTATGGACATAGCCTTTGCAGAGGAGATTCATGATTTCTTGATAATTTATTTAGATGATATTACTGTATTTTCTAAATCAGATAATGAACACTTGGATCATTTGATACGAGTCTTTACTAAATGTAGAAAATTTGGCATATCTTTAAACCCCAAGAAAATTCTTTTTAGATTAGAAGAAGGTAAGTTAATAGGACATATAATTTCAAAATAAGGAATTAGAATAGATCCTACTAGGATAGAAGCAATTCTGAACATTCATCTACCTAGAAATATCAAAGAATTACAAGTATTCTTACGTAAGATTATTTTTTTGAGAAGATTTATTTCTAACTTAGTTGAAATCATTAGAGAACTAAACAACATGTTTAAAAAAGACTCAATTCTGAAATGGATTGTTGAAGCCAAAAAATCATTTGAATCCATCAAACAGGATTTAACTAAAACACCAGTCTTAATTTGTCCATATTTCAAAAAATACTTTATAATTTTTTCTCTTGCATCAGAGCATACCATTGTTGCATTTTTACTGCAGAAAAATGATCAAGGTTTTGAACAGTCTATATATTTTTTCAGTAAGACTCTTAGAGATGCACCTCTGAAATATAACATAATGGAGAAACAAGCCTTAGCTTTGGTTAAGGCCATTAAAGACTTCAAAGTTTACATTCTTTACTCCCACATAATTTCCTATGTCCCTAATTCTGTAGTTAAATACATTCTTACTTAGGATGGCCCTGATGGAAGAAGAGGTAAGTGGATTTCCACTATCCTAGAATATGACATAGAAATTAAACCAACAAAACTCATTAAAGGACAAGGATTAGCCAGATTAATGGCTGAATCTAACTGCAATGCATTAGACATAAATTTTATTTCTCAGGTTGATGACCAGGAAGAGATGGCAACTCCAATGATCAGTGAAGCCTTTCTAGATTCACCTTGGTACTCAGATATCATCTTTGTACTTACAAACTTACAAGCTCCTCCTAGATTTTCTAGAACTAAAGCTAGATTTCTTAATCTTAATGTAATGAGATTTTGTATTTTAGATAATGTGCTTTTTTGGAAAGAACAAAGTGGGATATTATTAAATTGTTTACTGAAAGCAAAAGCTGACAAAATACTTGAAGAATTTCATGCAGTTGACTGTGGAGGGCATTTATATTGAAAAAGTACTACATATAAGATCCTTAGAGCTGGTTTTTACTGGCCTACCTTATTTACTGATGTTAAAAAACTTGTTACTTCATGTCATAAATGTCAAGTCTTTGAAGGCAAGAAGAAATTGTTACCTTTACCCTTGAAGCCTATTTCAACTGAGATACCATTTCAACAATGGGGCTTAGACTTCATTGGAGAGATTCACCCCCCATCCTCTGGTCAACATAAGTGGATTTTGACTGCCACTGATTACTTTACAAAGTGGATTGAAGCCATTCCTACTAGACAAGCCACTGATACAGTCATAATTTCTTTCATTGAAAGCAACATTTTGTCAATATTTGGATGCCCTTAGAAAATAATTACTGATAATGCAACAACATTTAAGTCTAAAAAGATGATTTCCTTTTGTCACAAATATCATATTACCCTAGGTCACTCTACTGCATATTACCCTCAGGGTAATAGCCTAGCTGAATCTTCAAATAAAAGTCTTGTAAATATCATTAAAAAATTGCTTGAAGATAACAAAAAGACTTGGAATAAAAGGTTAGTCTATGCATTATGGGCAGATAGACTTACTACCAAAAAGTCCTTTGGCACTTCCCCTTACCAAATCGTATATGGGATAGATGCAATTTTTCCATCATCCTTAGGTGTTCCAGTAATGAATATTAATCAAGAATCAGAAGTGGAAATCAATGATATACAAAGAAGAATTAATCAAACTATTCATCTACAACAAACAAGGGAAGAAGTCTATAAGAAATCACAAGTCAGTCAAGATAAAATCAAGAATTTTTTTGATAAAAGAAGTAAAGCAGATGACTTTTACATTGGAGACCAAGTGTTAAAATGGGATTCTAGGAGAGAATACAAAGGCAAACATGGGAAGTTTGACTTTCTTTGGAGAGGACCTTATGTAATTTATGGATATAGGGGTAACAATACTTTCCTTATCAAATATTTGGATGGAACATACATAAAAGAAGGACCGGTAAATGGTAGAATGCTCAAACACTACTATTCCTTTGAGTTAACCAATATTTAGTCCCATTTACTTTTACACCATTGTAAATATCCATTGAAGTTTTAGAGTGGATTGGATATTTTCTTTACAAAGTTGAAGCACAGATAGAAGGCCCTAAGATTTGCAGGGTAAAATATCATAAATATGAATTATTTCAGAAAACAAAAGACAATTACTGGATCATCATGGTCAAAAGTGAAGGCTACTAGTCTTAGACTTCTTGACATTTCACAAGGAAATGCCATCCCCATGTGAAGCCGCTGTTAGGGTCATATAAATATAGGAGTCATAATTTTGAATTGACTTGTGATAGTCTTGTAAAATATATACATACCTTGCTTTCTACAAGTTGTTTTCTCATATTTTGAAAAAAAAAAAAAATCAAAAAGAGGGTAAAAAGTCCTAAAAGAAAGATCAAAGGACTTAAAAATATATAGACCCCAAAAGAAAAAGATGAAAATAAGACATGAAAGTGTGCAAGTCCAAATGCCACTACTTTTTATTTTTTGTAAATGATTATGGCAGTGTTAATAAGTGCCATAATCCATGATGAGTTAAACTGTTTAAACTTGACTTGTCATGTTTTCAATTTCCATGTTTTGGATGGTGAATAAAGACTTGTTAGAGAGTTTAATCCTAAAAAATTAGTGGATAGGTAGAGAATAATGAGGAGCTCAAAAATTTAATCTGAGTCCTCAGATGAAATAAGGTAAAATTAGATAGTTTATGCTTTCAAAAGAATAAATGTTTCAAGGTTGCAAGCTTAAATGCACCTGCGAAAGGGAAGAAAAAATGTTAGGGTAATGTTGGGTAGGTAGAAAGAAGTGGAAGAAAGCATGTAATATTCATCATCGGGAAAAAAATCACTAATTTCCCATTCCCTGTAAGTATTTAGTGTTTTAGACTATCAGTCAAACAGGCTCAGAGCATTTCTCTGACTTTTGTTGGGACCGAGCCCAAGGCTCGATGACTGGTTAGTTGAAAATGTTAAAATCTTATGTTAAATCCCCATTTATCATTATTTGTCCCTTATTCATACATTTTAACTCATTTTCATAAGTAAAGACTCATTCTTACTTAATGAAACATAAAACCCCATCTAATTAACTTCCTTCACTTAGAAACATACAAAAACCCTCAAAAATGCTTTATCCTAAGTAAATTGGTGAAATGATGAAAAGGCAAGCTTTGCTTTACTTATTCACTTTACTTAGTCATATTGTGTATTTTGTGTGCATTCCATTCCCCTTTTCATATTAAATTTTAACTTAGTTTATTAAATCATTAAATAAAACCTTATCCTATTTATCTAAATCCCTATATCTAAATACCCCTAAAAACCCACTATTACAAAGATTTTGGACCAAACTTATTATCCACATGTCAAAATAAAACCCAAATAAGGCGCCCTTTGGTCTAAAACTACCTTTAAATAAATATCCCGCCCCCTATGGTTATTAAACCATTCTACAGGTTTAATACTATATAAAAAAAAAAAAAGTTGTGCCAATGAGTTTTATTTGAACATATCGTATGCATTTTGAAATGAAATACATTACCATGTTTATCAACATTTTTGACTTGGATGATATTTTATCAATTTATAAAGGTTAAAAATCTTGGAAGCGCCACCATGCAAAACTTTGCCTTATGCAAACAATGTCATTCCTCCCCGCATATTTCTAAATCCAATGTTTAAATAAAATAAGCTAAGGTTTATTTTAAGTACACATTAAATCCCGCCCCTATCCATATCTGCCACGATATATAAAGCCATATGCTTTATATTGATAACCCGTCATATAAGAACCATGCTGCATATACATTTAACCCCCATTATATTCCTTTAGCCATTCTTATATCCGCCACCATATCAAAACCTTGGTTAAAGTCATGTTGTATAAAAGTTTTGAACTTGAAAACAATCTCTTAACATTATCCTGGTCCCACTTTTGATTGCTCACAACTCTCAAAAAAATCCTAACCCTTCGCTCCCTTACCTTAGATCTGAAGGCGCAAGATAAATATCGCGCGGGAAAACTAATCGTCCACCCAAATACAAAATGGACATGAAATGGGTTGTTTCTCCCATTCCACCCCCAATGACCTGTAAGTATTCTATTGGATCACATTCATTTGCGCCAAAACCTCTTACCACCTTAAATGGATGCGATAACCACTGTCCAGTTTTTGTTTTAAATCCCGAAACCACCTCCCGCCGTGACGCGACCTGCATTTAATGTCAGTTAATGCGATCAAATTAATATGATTAAACCTTTGTAAAGCCATTTTATTGTTTAAAACTGCTCATTCAACCCTTTCACATTATCTTTCGACTTATATAAGCATTGCGTAAGCCTTTTCAATCCTCTGATTGCCCTTTTATGCCCAAAACCTCTCAATTGGATCTGAATTTACCTGTGAATATTGTTAAAGAATTTTTCACCGCTCCAAAAGATTGCTGAAGACAACATTTCAACCTAGAACCTGTAGAAAACCCTTTTTACAGTAAAAAACCTGCACTTAAAGGTATTTTTCAAAGAATTCAAGCCTGCAAATTGATTTTAAACAGTCTTTGAGAAAGCCTATCCTCCAAAATTGTAAAATTGACCAAAGAAAAAGTGCCTAAAATCACAAAAAATAGGCCAAAATATGGAAAAATTTTCCCAGGAAACCCTGCTTTCCTCTGTGCCCCTTTTCAAGCGAATTTGCTCAAATTTCATAGTTTAAGGATCAAATTTAAAGATCTGAAAGGCTAAAACCTCTGAATATACCTTGAAACCCTATTTCTTAGTCAAACCAACTTAGAAAACCCATGTTTTCTGTTTTAGGCTAGTTTTTCATCCTCAAATAAACCAAATTGAGCAAAAATGCCAAAAAATCCATCCTCAGCCTAAAAAATGCTCAATTTCCTCTTCGTTTGATATAAAAACTCCTGTAAATAGTCTAATATTGCAGTAGTTATCGAAAATGACTAAGAAACAGAGCATAAGAAAGCATATAAGATCCAAAACACTTAAATCTGAGGGATCTAAAGCCCCTAAACCTACCCCAGTCATCACTGCCAAATATGTTGCAACAGTGAATCCCCTCCAACCACTTGTAGTCGATGTAGAAAGCCTCCCTTTGACTGATGTTGACTACAAAATTGTTGATCCTGTTGTAGACTTCAACCTCTTGGATATACAGAATTGGTGTTATGAAAAGTACTTGGACAAGGATGAGATACCTATTTGGGAGACTCATTTGCCCAAATATATAGTTCCATTGACCCATCCTGGCCAAGATCTTATCAGATTATGTCAAAAATATTATGAACCAGATCAAAGGACCATAGTCAATGCTGATAGAGAAATCCTTTTCACCATCAAAACAGAGTCAATAAACTAGATGCTTAAATTACAGTTTGATCCTCAATCAATCCCCTTGTCTATAGAATCTTTGAACCAGTTGTACTTAGGCCTAGACTTCCCTGGGAAGTTCATGATATTTCAAAACTTTATGCCTTCCCATGTTGACATTCCTAAAATAAATCCTCCTTATTCCACTGCTAAATTCCCTTAAGGGTCTAGACATATCATCTCTATGCTCTCCTTTATACTTGGATAATTTACAGATGGACACACTGATGAGTCCATTCTAGGTTTCTTGTCCATGTTGTCTCCAGGAAAACCTCCATCATTCATATTTGAATTTGCTGGTTTCATAGCCAATAGTATCCATCATCAGCTGATAAAATTACCCACTGAAGGAGTTTTTAGATACTCATCCTATCTGTTTCACTTATTCTTATTATTTCAAGCTGATAAATTTCCTATTGCATTACAAAAGATGGACTTGGAGGGTAAGCCTCTATCCATCATCTTCTGGACTTCCTTGCTTAGGAAAGAGGGCAATGATTTCACCTACACAGATTTTTCAGACCTTTTTCTACATCCAGCAATGAAAATTCTAGATAAAGAAGAGCAACCTGGAATCAGTGAGGAAATGAAAAGAATCCTGCAACTTTCATAACATAGTAAAATGGTATATTGGTATCTCTATGAGAAGCATACCAAGTTAAGAAAATTTGGATACAACTTATTACCTTATAAGTTGCCTAGATATATGAGCATGAGAATTTTTGCACTGGAGTATTTGAGACAAATTCTCAATTCTGATTCTATTAACTTCATGGTTGCCAGAAAAAAGACTCAATTTAAGTTAAAGAATCAGGTTGGTCCCTTTATGATAAACCACAGAGATGCAAAAAAAGAAATCACAAAGAGATTAGCAGAGTTTAAATTTCAAGAAAGTTTTCCGTGGAACTATGATCCTCAAGGGATCCTAAGCAATCTAAGGGTAAAATGAAAATTAAAACCCTTCATACATGAGCTTAAGCCTGAGATTGAGAAATTTTCCAACCAAGTTTAATGGCTGGAAAATACACTGACAAAGACAACAAATAATACAGAGACAACAGGTAAGATGGACACAACACAAGCTCTAGAACTTGTAAAACAGTTCGAGACATCAACAAAAAGAGTTAGAGAGGAAGGAGCCTATACAACAGAAACAAATATAGAAACAAAATTCAAACTGATCTATAATAAGAGGCTTAAACTTAGTTCAGTTGACAACGAGAAAGTAACAATTGATGTTGATGAGAGAGATGCTCCAGTAACCAATGATGATATAGCCACAACTATAATCAATGAAACACTTATGGAAATAGAAAAGGAATCAACAAACAATCAGAATGATAAACAGATGATTAAGAAGCAACATAATATGGAGGCCCCTTCCTCACAAATAGCTAAGGAAAAGGATTTAGACATCAAGGAGAAATACAAGCAGATAAAGCAGAAGAATGAGGAGATCAAAACAGAGACATATTCTCAATTCCTCAAACAAAAGCTTGGAAATCAAAATAGGCTATTGTCAGCCTTTGATTATTCTAGTAACAAGATGATCATGTCATTTATACAACCTACTACCTCCACACCTAAAACAACAACATATTATAAGAAGGTGGACCTTGAGGTTGATACAAAAACTGTCCATGAGCTAGATCAATTTGAATTTCACAGACAAAGCTCAAAGATTCTTTATTCTACAGTAGCAACCAAGGAAATGAGTGCAAATAAGCTACAGAAGACCATCATTAATATGTAGGATCAGATGAAGATAGGCAAGGAATCTTTATATGCCAAGGATCTAAGGATTAAAGCCTTAGAAGAATTAGTTTTACAGGTGGGATATGATCCCTCAAACATTCAAGTAGTAGAACTGTTGATAAAGAAAAATAATGATGACATAGCAGCTTTGAGGAAACAACTCAAGCTTCCTCAAAGTGAGCATCCATAAAACAAGGAAATCCTTCAAGATCAGAGTGAGAAAGAAGAAATGATGAATGTTACACCATTTTTTGGTCATCTAACCTTTCATCATTAGATGGACCCAAGTACACCATGTAAGACCAGTTTTACCCCAAGTAAAACTTCTTTCACTATGTTAATTAGGAAACCCCAAAAGGAATAATTAATTAAACCATAATTTAATTATTATTCCCAGTCATGTTTAACCCAAAAACAAAGAAATTAATGAGATAAACTCATAGTTATCTTATTATTTTCTAGGAATAATTATTTAATAATATTCCTTGTTAAATATGACCAAATCAACCACCATTAATCAAATAAATCATTATTTATTTGATTATATCCCAACCACTTCCTTAAAAATATAAATAAATCATTTGTTTATTTATTTTTCAATAATCAAGGGATTTGACCCAGGTCAAACACCCTTTCCCTCCAACAAATAATAATAAAATATTCCATAGAGGTGGATCTAGATGTGATTAACATTATTTTAATCATGCACCAAGATCTAGAAGGACCCAATATTTTGTTATAAATAGGAGGGTTTTCCCCATCATTCTTCACCTTTTGTTGCATACTAGATCACTCTTGATCTATACACTCGGTCTCATTTTCTGCCATTGTTGCTCCCATTGAGCTCTACCTTCTACATTGGGTTTTCTACATCTACAAGAGAGAGAAAGCTTAGATCTGAAGTGCTGAGGACTACAAAGAACCCATCCCATTGAGGAGATCTGGACACACCTTCTTGTTTCCTCCCAGGTGCCCTGTAATATAAAAATTCATTCAAAAATCGTGTTCTTGTCTTGTCTGTTGGATGCATGGAGCAAACTCTTTACTTTACCGCTTAATGTCTTTCCATTTATAGATCTGTTTGTTGCAGCATTTTAACTACTAATTGCAGATCTGAAGATGTTTTGCAGCCTCTATTGTTGTTAGGGCTATTAGTTATGCGTAGCTAAAGTGGGTCTTTTTCGTACACTTCGACAAAAAACCCATACTAACAATGAAGCTCATTCTTAAACTGACTGCTCAAATCAAAGAGATGGAGACCCAAATGGACCACCTTATCAAAGAAAAAGAGACTGTAAAAGAACATGAGACTCCTATAATTCCTACAGTTATTCGAGTAATAACTACAACAGTGCCCTCTACTTTAGGAAATAAATTAGCACCAAAGGGCCCACTGGAAACTGCAGTGTCAGTGACTTCAGCTACGGACTCTTCTACCAAAAATGTTCAACAAACAGATGAGGCAAGCCAGATTGTTAAAGCTATGGAAGAACTGTCTTTAAAGACAAATGAAATCAACATCCTGAAAAAGATGATTGAAAATATTGAAGCTACAAATAAGACAACTCTAATAAATGCTAAAACCCATGAATAGAAAGCAATCAGATTGGGAGAACAGATCAAGAATTTGCAAAAAGAATTAAGTTTCACTGAGCAGATTTCATATGTAAAAAAATAATCTCTCAGCTAACATAATTGAAGCCATTCATAATTAATGGCATTCAATTCAGGTTATATATGAGCAGGGATATTTTTTTTTGGTAGCCTAGACAGAGATACAAAGGGCCAAAGATGAGTTGATTGATAAGCCTACTTAGGCTTTAAAACTCATTACATTTTTAAACAACAAGAACAGGGCAGAACTGGAAGAATTACAAGTCATGGACATGACATAAACAATCTTACAGATTAAAAAGGTTGTAACTAAGAAGAACTTGATGAATAATCTGGAAGAAAAATGTGAATCAATGAACATTTCCATAACAAAATTTATGGTAAAATACAGAAGCTTAAGAAAGAGGGGCCTACCAGAAATCCATGTTTTTAATGAAAAACTTATGCCCCAGAAGAATTATGATAAAAATATCAGAGAATTTTCTAAAGAGCAAGTTAACAAGCCACTGGCACAAGGTACTCCCACAGGGAAAGTCCTCCTTTATTATTTTGAAGATCTCTTCTTTTTACAACATGAGATTAAACATCTCTTTGTCATCAAGCCCACTTTTGCCAGAAATACAGAGGCTGATGAGAATTTCAGGAAGCTAAGGAATGTCAAAATTCCCAAAGAAGAATAATGGCAAACGTTTACTGATTTGATGTAGAGATAAGAGGTAAAACAATCAAATGAACAATTAAAATAAAAATATAGTTTGCTGATTTTACTATTAAAAGATAATTTTATAGTAGTAAATCAGTTAAGCTAATCAGGTGAAGAGTATTAGGTAAAGAGTATCAATTAAAGAGTATCATATGAAAGAGTATCAGCAAAGGCAACTCAGAAGCTAGATATTTTCTAGCAGCCAGCACGCATGACACCTTGACCTTTAAAAGCTCCTTGTTAGATAAAGCAGTTCTATTTGTTTTGGATAAAAGAGGACAAATTGTTGTTTGTTAAGCAGATGTCCCTTTTATTATGTAATGATATTTCCCTTTTCCTAAAGATATTCCTAGAATTCTCCTAGGATATTTGTAATCACATTTTGTATAAATAATTAAACATTAGAAGTATTTAGTGTGGAATAAAATTGCTGGATAGACATTTTTGTTGAACATTGGAGGCTATTGTGTGTTTGATTTCTAAGTAGCAGACTGGACAAGCTGACTGGCATCATAATTTAGGATCCCTATGATAAGCTGATGAGTGAAGTACTCCCTTCTTGTCCTTGTTTCTTTTTCTAAGTTTCATGCAATTCATTATATGTTTGTTCTATCTGAATGTGTAACTAGGAGTATTACTATAGGATTAGTCAAGTGCTCCCTGTCTTTAATTAGTTTCCATTTTAATGTTTTTCTTCTGATTTCTGGTGCAAGGAACCCTTAATTGCTCCTTCTCCCGTTTGACCTCTGTCTTCTACTTCCATTTTCTAGATCAAAGGATCCTTAAGTGCCCTTTATCCGGATCATACCATTTCACCAAAAAACACTTTCCCAAATCTTTGAGGGTTATCTATCTTGCCCTGAATACATTTGTACCTTTTTGGCCTTGACTTCTAGTGCTGCTAGCTTTATTTAGACTCCATAGCCCAATGGACAAGTAGATTTCTCTCTATTTTACCTCTGAGTGATTTTTTCCCACCAAACCCTTTAAACCAAAACCAAATTGTGCTTTCATAACTAGCCTAATATTTTAAATCAAAACAAAGATAAATTTTAAAGAGAGAGCCCTCTCTGAATTCTAGGAAGGCTAGATCCTAGAATTTGAAGTTGTTTTGTGGTTACCTCTAGTGTTCTTTGACTAAAAACTCAAAATCCCACAAATTAAGAATTTAATAGAGTGCTAACATACTGGCAACCATACTGGGGAACTAACCAATATTCAGTCTTAAATTTAGTCTTAAAGGAAAATCTTTAAATTATCCTTTCACTTTAAGATTACTTTTATAGGTTGTCGGTATTAAAAAAAAATAGTCATTCTGGCTTCTAGGAAAACCTACTATACCAGGTCTAACCCGGATCCTAAACCTGCAATTATAGTAGATAACACAGATCAGATTGGTAAAAAGAAAAAACAAACTGTCAAATTAGAAACTGAAGTACCATTAAGAAAAGACAATTCTTTACCCAAAGAGTTAGTGAGTCTACACGATATTGATTTTGATCTGAAGTTTGAATATTCATTATTTAAAACTAAATCTGAAACTGATTTGAAAATTACTGTTATAGATCTTGTTTTTATTTCATTTCTGAATGCAAAACATAAAAATATTTCAGTAGAAACAAAATCAAATAAATTTGAATATCAAAATACAGTTGAAAAGATTAATGTTTCATTGATTAAATATATTAATGATGTTATTGAATTAGCTCATTTTTTGTCTTACATAAAACCTCCAGTTTCTCAATTGCACACAACAATAATACGAACAACAGATTCATCTTTATATGTTGTTACTTCATTTATAGATACCACTGCAAGTTCATCTACAGATCATTTCATTCCTATATTTCCCTTGCAGCCCATGATATTATTTCCTTCATACACTACTTTACATTCAGATTTTATAAGCACCACTTCTTTATTTTCCAGCAATTCCATTTACATACCAGCTTCATTTCCCAACTCTTCAAATACAGTTTTCAGTTCCTCAGCTACCATATCCATCACTGCACCTATCATTACTGTTATACCTCCCAACTCAGCAAAGCTTCAAACCATGGTTGCTAGGTATGCTCCCCTTGTCTTACCCCAAAACCTCTATGAAATGCCTCAAGATTATCAAAAAAATGTACCACTGTTTGATGGCATTTCACAATATACTGCTCAACAACATGTAACTAAAATGACAGATTTCTATGAAATTTATGAAATTGATGAGTCAGATGTCCAGATGAGGTTATTTTCCTAGAGTTTGATAGGAGAAGTTAAAAAATGGTTCAAACATTTAGCTGCTGGTAGTGTAGCTGATTTAGTTTTATTTCATAGAATATTTTTAAATAAATGGGAAAGGAAAAATAAACCCCTTCAAATTTTCTCTGAGTTTGATACCATGAAAAGATCTCCTACTGACTCTGTCCAAGACTACTGCACTAGGTACAATAGTGTCTACAATACAATACCTGCAAATCTTAAACCTACACCTTACTCTGTTCTGCTCAAGTTCCCTGATGGATTTGATGCAAATATGGCCTATCAGTTAAGGGAAAGAGATGCACAAACCCTAGAGTAGATGCAATTAGATGCTGTCAGTGTAGAAATCAATATTTTAGCTAAGAAAGCCAGACTTAGAAATGAAAGAAGAGTTACCATTAAAGAAGAAAGTTCAAATTCAGATGTTAAAATAGATTTACTTGCTAAAACTTTATAAAGGGTGGTAGATATATTAGATAATATAGAAAAAAAACCTCAATGGGATAATCAACCTCAGATCAGAAATCCCAATCTAAAAAAAATCAATAATTCTAGAAAAGCTAAAGAAGCAGCTCTAGACCAAAACATTAGGCCCCCATTTCAGGAGAACTATGCTGAAAGTTCTCAGAATAATGATGAAGATGAGGCTGACATCAATAATCTAATGGGAATAGATGAAAACAATAACATTTTCCTCACTCAGGAAGATCAGGAATTATTTGAGCTTCAACAACTCAAATTAAAATCCAGTGTCATAATACAAAAATTATTTAAAATTCTTGTCTTTTCCATTTTATGCATGAATCAAATCTTGCTTATTTCTTGATGTTTAATGTCTTTAAATGCATAGATATGGATTTATTTAGCATTTATTTTGATTACTAATTGCAGATCTAAGGAAATTGACAACCATCTTTGATGTTAGGGCTATTTGTTATGCATAGCTAAAGTGAGGTTTTTTCGTATGCTTGCCATTAGAATTCACACTAATAGCATGAACACAAAAAAATACACAAATAAACATAAACACAGAGATGCACTAGGAATAACACTTCATTTCATTAATATCAAATAATGAAAAATGATTACATATAGAATGGAAAACAAACTAGCTCGGGTGATGGTAGCTTATCTCTGAGAAGAGATGTGGCAGCTACATGCCTATGAACTGTGTTACAATAAGGCTCAAAGGCCTTTTTATTATTGAAAAATAAGAGAAAACCCTAACCTAAGGAGATGTTGTCACCAAGAGTTTATGGGCCCCATTGGGAGTAGTTGGGTAGCCATCTTCCCGAGGTTGTAATTTGGTCATATGATATTTGTTTGACGCTCATGATACCTCGTTAGAAATATCTCTTCGAGGACTACAACCACTAGCTCAATTTCTATGAAATCGCCAAACTTTTCATGCTTAAAAAATGTTGTTTGGGGCCTCAAAACTGCTCCGAAAGTTCACGACCCGAAAAATTGACAAAAATAGTAAACCTTGCGATAATCAAGGAAACTGAAAAACTAAAAGAGACAATGGTGAGGGCCCAAGTGGAATAGGCGGATGGCCACCAATATCCACCTCAATCACCTCAACTCAAATTTCTTGAGCTAACTCAGCCATCATGACTTAGTTAATTGACCCAAGTTGCTATGAGATGAAATTACAATTTATTGTCCAATTTATTTAAGGGAAAAATAAATTAGATGCCTCACATTCCTCACTCCTAGTACATCAAAATTTCTCACCAGTGTGGGTGCATTTTTTTTGTCCCTTTTGGTTGCCAATTTCACTGTTTCTTGTTGCAAATTTCAACACTCCCTCTTAACAAGAAATGAATTCAATCTATCCTGATTTAATACCTTTGGAATTATGCATGCAACACTTCTCTAGTGTTGTTTGCACTTGTAAATCCTAAAACTGAATAGCCTCTGAACAACTGAATCAATATAAATAATTTGTCATCAGAGTCTTCTGACTGCTACTAGCTACTGCACCTATCTACTGGACTCTTTTTGATGCTACTGACATTTACATCCATGCCCTTTGCATTGTTTCCAACTTTGATCTATGCTCCAGTATCTAACATCGTCACTCTTATTTCTATCTTCCTAAAATCTTACTGCATCAATCTAACTGATCCTTCTTGTTACTGTTGTACTGTGGACTCCTCATAGCTAGGTTAGATCCATGAGACACACTATCTCAATGGACCCTGCCAAAATTTCTTATCTTGGGATTATGTTTACACATCACTCGGCCTTTCACCTGGAGATATGGTTGCATCTGATCCCTCTTCCCATATAGCTTGAAATTTCCCCCTCATGGAGGTTGTTGTTATGACATCCCTCACCAAGCTGGGATGTCTAATGTTAAGGAGCCTTATACTACAAAGAAAATACAACAAGGACTGCATGGACTGTCAAAGCCCCTTTTTCACCTATCAGAACCCTTGAAAAGGCTAAAAATCCACCTTTTAGCTTTAAAAGCGCTCATTTTAACATATCAGGCCTCTAAGCACCTTTTGGATTAAGCCCCTAGCCCTCATTTCCCATGTGACCCCACTCTATGACCGATGGCTAAAAGTCCTTAAGCCCTTTTTGGCCATCAGACTTCGCTGGTTCCTAACTCTTTGTTTCACCGCCGAGGTTCATCTTTTCCGAAGAGATCCTGACTGTTGATCTCTGCAGATTCAACGGCCATCGTGCGTCACCTTTCCATCGCACATTTCACTTCGCTTCATCCAAAGTTCTCGTTCCCAAACTCTTTTTCACCGATGCATTTCCCCGCACAAAATCTTCACCGTTGATCTCGATTTTGATCTAATGGTTCTCACTTCTTCGGTGCATCGCGCATCGCTCCTCCCACATCTTTTACTCCCATCCGTCTAAATCCCCGATGTGCGTGGATCTGATTAGATCTCAGTCATTGATCTCCACAACGATCTAATGGTCCTTACCCCATAGCTTATCGGCACTTCTTGCCTCACTCTTCCCTGTTTCCATCTCCTGCATTCCTTTTCTCTACCGATATGCCAATCCTTCGAGATAATCTCCACTATTGGTCCTTGCCATCCAACGGTTCACACATAACCATAATTTTTAACCCCGCAATTGACTTTCTCACTACGCGACATCTTTTTTGATGTCATCGTCGGTCCCACCGGACCGCGTAGGTTTGTCCGTCACATTCTTCCTCCACCGTTGATCTAGATTGTTCTGATTAGACGGTCCGCACTCCTATTCGCGTTCATTTCATCAAATAACCTGATCTTGCTATTTCCACGTGAAATAAGAGGTTTTCTTAAGACACACGTCACTCCCTAACACTTATCGCATGCCCCCAGCCCCATACCGCTTACTGCTCAGGTCTCACACGAAAACCACCTCGATTTTCTACAAAGCCGCCTTTCGCACAGTTTCGCGCTAGATTGGATTCAAACCATGTTTTCACCATGGAAACACCTCCACTGCATTCCTTGCCTCTGCACTGCTCCTCCACCTTCACCCGAGCCTTCTGAAGCAGTCTACCCCTCATCGCAGGATTTATTTAACTGGTTTGCTGTTTGTGCAGGTTTTCATGGCATTTTAAGTACACAGGCTGTCTCATAGCCAATCACAGTGGCTTAAGGCTGAGGATGGTGATCCTCCACGCCCAAGAAAGAAAAGAAAAGTGATAATAAGGGTCAGTTTCATGTCTCAGTCAATGGATCATGACCATTGTCCATTCTATAAGACCCTCCAGCGCAGAAGGCCAACTCATTTACTACCAGTAGTGTCACACCCTCCAGCGCAGAAGGCAAGTCCTTCCCACGACTAACGGTATCGCCTTTGCCAGCAGTAGCAGTGGCTCCGACTCATCAAACAACAATGATAATTGATGATTGGGCCTATGTGGCCTTTTTACCTTATGTCCTTTTCAGTTTTTCATTTTGGGTGAAATCCTTATTTCACTCCTGCAGTTTTTACTTTCAGTTAGTAAATTGTTTACATTTAAGTTAGAAACGGCTTTAGGCCTATGTTTTAAGATGATGAGAGGTAGTTCTACCTCATCATCATTTCTATTTTTTATTTAGACCTGAAACAACATACAAGCATGCGGGGAAGATATTTTCTCAAAATATCTTCTCACTCATAGGAATCAGAGGTTATAAAAATAGGAAGAAAACACTAACAGAGGGTTCCAGATTTTCCAAAGTACTCACTAGCTCAAGTATTCTATATGTATTTTGTATGAAATTTGATAGTGGATGTTTGAAGATCCCGTAGGGATTCAGTAATAAGAAGTTGTGCTGGAATTGGGGATTCCACTCGGGATGATTCACAGTTTGTAACTCTCTCTCTCTGTGTCTTTTAGTATAAGTGTTCATTTTGTATTTCTCCATACTTCTCGTATCTACAGGTTTTGGAATGTGAGTGATCCCATGTATGGACGTGAATTTATCATAGCAGATACTCATGTTTTATACATCCATAGCAATTTAAATATAGCCCAGGCCTGATACATTGTTCATTTTCTATCTCTTTCGCCGTTCTTCCGATACTAACTACAATGGATTCTTATCTTTGAACGAACCCATATATATGGATTATTATATTTGAATAAGCCCAGTATATATGGATTCTTATCCTTGAATAAGCCTGGTTATAGTTGATATCTTACTCCATCTTCTGCGATAGTCATCGCTCACATATAACTTGATAACTGCATATTCATTTTAGAAGTCAGCCCCCTTTTACAACATTCAATTTTAGAGCTGTCTGATGCATTTACTTATTGCAGTTTGTACTCAGTTTTTGTAGTTTTCCTAGTTGTTGTGTTTAACTTTGGGGTTTTGGTTCCACCCTTATTAAAACCATTCATCTGAGTGATAGTTGCATGAGAGCCAAACATTTCCAACTGCAGTAAGTTGAGTCATATGCTCCTTGCATTTAAGATGTCTTAGGCACTGGTCTTTATACAACTCAAGGATGTCTCTAGGATCCACAACATCTTTCTGGCACCGTTGCCGGGGAAAGAAGTTAAAGAACTAAATCCCTGGGCCTCGAAAAATATTCATCCACCCTTTAGAATAGGTGAGATGGAAGGGCTAGGAGTTGTAGATCCCTCACCTTGGTGACTCCACTATCATTCAAAGGATAAATCTATTTGCAGTCCTGGCTTCCTAAAAGCCACACCTGAGGTTAGATACATCCCAGTTGAGAACACCTTCAGTGTCTGATCTAGAGAATATTTTTCACAAGAGAAGTTGGAGAGAAAGACAATCAGCTTATACATATATTCCCATATTCTCCTTGGAAGACTCTCCATCCTCCTCTCAATTAGCTCAAGATCAAGGTCCTGATTCTATTGCAAGAACCCTTGATTATATTTATGATAGCTCCTCCCTTGAAAATATTGAAGTAAAAGATGAGGCTGAGTCTATAGACACCACAAGATTTTTTCTACATCCCACTCCCGAAGATGAAGAAGTTAAAGAAGTCACAGAGGTTTCCACTTCTCATTTTCCAGCAGTTCAATCAACCCCTCAAGCCGTTGTTCAGTATATCCCCATTGTCATACATACTTCTATTCCACCACCTCCTATTATACATCAGAATCTCCCGTCACCCCCACAACCTCCGATGGATGTTCCTGGATTCCTACTGAACAAATATGCCCCCCTGGAATTGCCTTAGATCCTGAACGATATGCCTCAAGATTACTTAAAGATCCTACCTCGTTTCAATGGAGAAGATGATACTAGAGCTCAGAAACACCTGGAAGTTTTCTGCGCCTTCGCAGGAAATTTCAATGTTGAACATCTAGATGTGGTGTTGAGATTATTTTTCCAGTATCTAGATGGAAAGGCCAGAAAATGGTTCAAGACCCTGGGGGACCTCTCCATTAATAACTGGGAGGAAATGGAAAATTCCTTCACCAACAAATGGGGAGAGAATAAGGACCATAGATACTATCTTACAGAATTCAACGCACTTAGAAATAGACATAATGAAGACATGTCTGAATTCATCAAGAGGTTTAATAAATTATATACAAGTCTCCCAGCCGAAATGAAGCCTCACCAGATTTCTGCTAAAGTGGTGTTTGTAGCAGCCTTCGAGTCAGAATTCAGATTCTCTCTAAGAGAAGGGAAGTCTGCTACTCTGGATGAAGCCCAGACCGATGCATTGGAAGTGGAAGCCAACTTTTCTTCTACAGATAAATCAAAAGGGAGGTCGGACCATGATGCTAGACGTAGAGGGAAAGAAGAAGCATCTACCTTAAGTCAAGATAGAGAGGTAGCATATTACAAAATAGAGGAGATGAGTAAAATGATCAAGAACCTTTCGAGCACGATGGTGAAGCTTGAGCTCAAGGCAAAGAACTCATTCTCCAAGCCATTCCAAACTGCTCCAAACAGGGGATTTAACTCACAATATATAAATCCTCCTCTTCAAATGTTTCAGAGAGAGCGGAAGCAGCAACAAGACCACATATAACCCCCGCTATATCTGGAAGGGCAGATGGATGGCCCTATCGAAGACATTCCCGACTGGCAAGATGATCAATATCTTGCTTACTCAAATGGTGATGAAGTTGAGTCTTCTTTGCAAGAAGGTGAAGGAGTGGAGCTCTCCTTGCAAGAAGAAGAAGAAAAAACATGTGCTGCAGAAGATCCAGAGATCGATGACTACTGTAAACAATTTGTAGACTTCATGCAAGCACAATTTCATAGAAAATATGATCTCAGATCCTCTAGAAAGAGAACACGCACACAAGAACAAGAATAAGAGATGCCTAAGAAGGAGACAGTTGTTCAGAAAGTTGGAGATAAAGGTAAGAGACCTATAACTGAACCTTCACATTCTAATGACTCCATTCCTTCCTCTTCAAAGTTGGCCTCTAATCCAAATGCAAATGTTAAACCTATTCCGAGGGAAGAAAAACCTCCAGGCATGATAAATGAA
Organism: Pinus albicaulis; assembly: GCA_034641835.2. NCBI lineage: Eukaryota > Viridiplantae > Streptophyta > Pinopsida > Pinales > Pinaceae > Pinus > Pinus albicaulis. Next base: position 773,595,792 of record CM076576.1, on the reverse strand, counting down.
CCAAAGGAAAATACCATAGAGAAGTCTCCCTCTGCTTTTAGTCTTCAAAAAGAACTGGAAAAGGTTAAAATCCCAGTCCCCCTAAAAACCAGTCTACCAGTCTCAGGTGTCTTCTTTCGTGCTTCCTCAAGGAGCAGCCTCAATCCCAAATAGTTTAAACCTCCAGGAAGAAAGGCCTATGGTAAAGTTCGGTCCTCATGTTGAGGAGTTAGATGTTTCAACTCCTCCTTTCTATGTCTCTTTAGTAATTCATGATTTGCTGTTGCACAACTGTATGCTAGATTCCAGGGCGTCCCATAAACTGTTACCTCTGTCGGTGATGGAGCAATTGGGGCTATAGATCACTTGCCCATATAAAGATCTTTACTCTTTTGATTCTAAAAGAGTAAAAAATTTGGGAATGATCAAGGATTTGGTGGTAAATCTAGCCCAAATCCCAGTTAAGAGCGTGGTAATGGACATAGTAGTGGCCGACATCCCAACTCGGTTTGGGATGCTATTATCAAGATCATGGGGTGCAAAAATCAGAGGATCTATAAAGCTGGACCTAACCTATGCGACCATCCGTGTGTTTGGAGGCCAAGAAAGGAGATTATACCGGGAAACAAGGTTTGTGAAGATGGTCACTAAAGCTGATAATTCAGTAAATTTTCCAGTGTACAACAAAGAGGGTGAGTTTTCTTGTCTAATTCTTGAAGAAGACCAAGATTACTTGCAGGAGCCATCTTTATGTCAGGTAAAGACTGAGCAGTCTTCGAGTAATGAATAAGGTGAGGTTTGGACCTTGCACTTTGATGGAGCCAACTCAAAGGAAGGGAATGGAGCTCGGATTCTCTTGATCTCGCCCACCGGACAGCTAGTCCCACTTTCTTTGAAATTGGAATATGAAGCCACGAACAATGTGGCTGAATATGAAGCATTTCTCCTTAGTCTACAAACAACAAAGAATATGAATATTTAGAGCTTGAAGGTTTTGGGAGATTCAGAACTGGTGGTGAGACAAGTAAGAAATCAATGTCAAGCTAAGCACCCACGACTGAGGGCTTATAGAAATGAAGTATGGGACTTGGTAGAGAATTTATTCTCAGCATTTAATATTCAATTCATGCCAAGAGACCAAAATAGAATGGCAGATTCTCTTGCAGTAGCTGCAAGCACTTTTCGGTCACCTCAAAATCCCCTCCTGAGGTACAAGATAGAGGTATGTTACCATCCTTCCATCCCTGAAAATGTCAAACATTGGCATGTGTTTGAAGATGAAGAGAAAGTGAAGAGATTCATGGAGATCATTGGGGAATTATCCAATTTGGTCATAGATGTTGGCGAGGAGGAGACTAAGGACCTTCCTTAGAATAAATGGCAAGATACCATGGCTGGGCACAAGGTGCTGCAGCTCAAAGGGAATGTAATACCTAGAGTATTGGTCCCTCTGGATAGACTATTTGATAAGAATGATATCCCAATCCGGCCAAGTAAGGTTGTTGAAGAAAATCAGGTAGATGACCTGAACCTCGGCACGGAGGCCGATCCCAAGATTGTGAAATTGTCTAATAAGGTACCCGAAAAATACAAAGAGTAATATCGGAAGCTATTTCAGACATATAAAGACGTATTTCCCTGGTCCTATCAAGATTTGAAGACCTTTGATATTAGCATTATCCAGCACAAGATTCCATTAAAAGAAGATGCTAAGCCACACAAACAGAAATTAAGATAGATTAATCCTTTACTCCTTCCCTCCATAGAAAAGGAAATCAAGAAACTTTTGAAGGCTAAGATTATTGTGCCATTAAGATATTCTGAATGGGTGGCCAACTTGGTTCCAGTCCGAAAGAAGAACAAAGAGATAAGACTGTGTGTTGAATTTCGGAACTTGAATAGAGCATCTCTGAAAGACAATTATCTGTTGCCAAATATGGACCATATATTGTAGAAGGTGGTAGGATCTTCACGAATGTCTATGATGGATGGCTTTTCTGGGTATAATCAAGTAGTAGTGCTTCCAGAGGACCAAAAGAAAACCGCATTCACTACTCCTTGGGGAACGTTTATGTATGCTCAAATTCCGTTTGGATTGATCAATGTGGGGGCTACATTTCAAAGGGCCATGGACATTGATTTTGTGGGGGAACAAGAAAAATTCGTGGTGGTGTACGTGGACTATATCACAGTCTTCTCAAAGGACGATGCTGAACATATGGAGCATTTTCACAGAACCTTTGACAAGTGCCATAGGTATGGATTGTCTTTAAACCCACAAAAAACTTTATTTGCTTTAGAAGAGGGTAAACTGTTGGGGCATATCGTAACAAAGCAGGGGTAAAAATTGACCTAAAAAGGGTAGAAGTCATAAATGGTATATCCTTGCCCAGAAACAAGAAAGAGGTCCAAGTTTTTCTTGGACGTATCAACTTCTTGAGAATATTCATACCGAACTATGCAGAGATATTCTGGTACATAACTGAGATGCTGAAGAAGGATAACGAAGTAAAATGGACTACTGAGTTGCGAGAAGCTTTTAACAGAATTAAAAATGCTTTCGCAGAAGCCCCAGTATTGGCAGGACCGGATTATGCGAAACCCTTCATAATATTTTCATTTGCATCTCCCCACACCGTTGTAGTTGTATTATTGCAGAAAAACAAGGAAGGTCATGAACAACCCATTGCCTTTTTCAGCCAAGTGCTTTGCGACGCTGAGCTAAAATATAACATCCTGGAGAAACAAGCTTATGCCTTGGTCAAATCCCTAAAGGATTTTTGGATTTATGTATTGCAGTCAGCTATAACTACATTCGTACCCATAGCAGCTATAAAAGACATCTTGATTCAGGGGGATAGTGAAGGAAAGAGAGGCAAATGGATAGCCAAGATATAGTAGTATGAGTTGGAAATATGCCCCCCTAAGCTAATAAAGGGACAAGGATTAGCCAAGATCCTTTCTGAATCAAACAATCAGGCTTTGGGGATAAGTTTATCTATGGTGGCCAATGAAGAGCCTGAAAGAGCAAATGAGCAGCGCAGAATAGAAACCTCCACACAAAAAACCCACATCAAGTACCTTCTCAGTCCATGGTACAAAGAAATTGTAGAGTACCTCTTGACTCTTAGATGTCCTCCAAGCTGCGACAAGACAAAGTACCAGATGTTGAGGTTAAAATCTCAGAAGTTCATCGTAGCAAATGGCCATTTTTACTGGAGAGACCCATCGGGCATACTAATTTTATGTATCATAGAAAATGAAATAGAAGAAGTGATGGTGGAATTCCATGAGGGCATCTGTGGTGGCCACTACAGCTGGAGGGCCACAACACACAAGATTCTGAAAGCAGGATTTTTCTGGCCCAGACTTTTTGGAGATGTTCATACTTGGGTAAGGGCCTATGAAAAATGTCAAAAAATTGCTGAAAGGAAGAAGTTCACACCTTTGCCTATGATCCTTGTACACATATAAGAACCTTTCCAATAGTGGGGAATCGATTTCATCGGCGAAATTCATCCCACCTCAAGTGGGCAACACAATTGGATACTAACAGCCACCGATTACTTCACCAAATGGGTAGAGGCTGTTCCAGCAAGGAATGCTACAAACGCAGTGGTGATAAAGTTTTTGGAAGATAACATTATCTCAAGGTTTGGATGCCCTGCTAAGATTGTCACAGATAATGCTCAGGCTTTTAAGTCTGTCAAATTTATCAATTTTTGGCAACAATATAATATTGTGTTAGGACACTCTACTACATACTATCCACAGGGAAATGGATTGGTAGAATCCTCAAACAAGACATTGGTAAGGGCATTGAAAAAGGCCATAAATGAAAACTAGAAGAACTGGGATTCTCAGCTCAAGTTCGCGCTATGGGAAAATAGAATCACTAGTAAGAGGTCAATGGGAAAATCCCCATATGAATTGGTCTATGGTAGAGCAGCAGTTTTCCCGATACAATTGGCCTTACATGTGGCTAGGTTCATGCAGGATTGTCAAGAGGAACCAAATGATCTTACCAGAAGAATGAATCAGTTAATAGAGATGGAAGAGACTCGAAGTCGACTAAATCAAAGGCTGAATAAGTACCAAGAGAAAATGAAAGACCTGTTCGATCAGCATGCTAAAGATAAAGATATGCAGGTTGGATATCTAGTGCTAAGATGGGATATAAGAAGGGCTGAGAAAGGAAAGCATGGAAAGTTTGATCCTCTATGGTTCAGACCCTTCAAAATTTTTGAAGAGGGAGGAAACAACACTTTCAGACTAGAAAATTTGCAGGGTGATCTGCTCGAAGCCCCTGTGAATGGGAAATTATTAAAAGCCCTTTTCCAGTATTGATTTAGGTCGAAAGGCCTACTGTACGATATTGTACATTATTCAGTTTATTTTGTTATGATGTTTTCTATTTTGAGTTGTCATGAAGGAAGAAGAGAAGGCATCAAGGAGACTGTGTTCACAAGAAGAAGGCTAATAGATGGTCTGCGGAGTTCTCGATGTGTTTTAGGACAAATGGGTCGTCCCCAAATGGAGCCAATGTTTTTATGACATCCCTCACCGAGCTGGGATGTCTAATGATAAGGAGCCTTATACTGCAAATCAAATACAACAAGGATTGCATGGACTGTCAAAGCCCATTTTTCACCTATCGGAACCCTTGAAAAGGCTAAAAATCCACCTTTTAGCTTTAAAAGCGCTCATTTTAACATATTAGGCCTCTAAGCACCTTTCGGGTTAAGCCCCTAGCCCTCATTTCCCATGTGACCCCGCTCTATGACCGATGGCTAAAAGTCCTTAAGCCCTTTTCGGCATCGGACTTCGCTGGTTCCTAACTCCACTCGTTTTCTTTGTTTCACCGCCGAGGTTCATCTTTGCCGAAGATATCCTGACTGTTGATCTCCACAGATACAATGGCCATCGCATGTCACCTATCCATTGCACATCGCACTTCTCTTCATCCAAAGTTATGTTCCCAAACTCTTTTCCGCCGATGTGTTTCCCCACACAAAATTTTAACCGTTGATCTCGATTTTGATCTAATGGTTCTCGCTTCTTCAGTGCATCGCGCATCTCTCCTTCCACATATTTTCCTCCCGTTTGTCTCGATCCTCAATGTGCACAGCTTCGATTAGATCTCAGTCGTTGATCTCCACAATGATCTGACGATCCTTGCCTCATCACTTATCGACACTTCTCGCCTCGCTCTTCCTTGTTTCCATCTCCCACATTCCTTTAATTCTCCGCCGATATGCCGATCCTCCGAGATAATCTCCACTGTTGATCCTTTCCATCCAACGGTTTGCGCATAACCATACTTTTTAATCCTACAATTGACTTTCTCGCTACGTGACATCTTTTCTGACGTCATCGTCAGTCCCACCCGACCATGCAGGTTCGTCCATCGCATTCTTCCTTCGCCGTTGATCTAGATTGTTCTGATCAGACGGTCCACGCTCCTCTTCGTGTTCATTTCATCAAATAACCTGATCATGCTATTTCCATGAGAAATAACCTATTTTCTTAAGACACGCATTGTTACACCATTTTTTGGTCATCTCACCTTTTATTATTAGATGGACCCAAGTACACCATGTAAGACCAGTTTTACCCCAAGTAAAACTGCTTTCACTATGTTAATTAAGAAAACCCCAAAAGGAATAATTAATTAAACCACAATTTAATTATTATTCCCAGTCATGTTTAACCCAAAAACAAAGAAATTAATGAGATAAACCCATAGTTATCTTATTATTTTCTAGGAATAATTATTTAAATAATATTCCCTGTTAAATATGACCAAATCAACCACCATTAATCAAATAAATCATTATTTATTTGATTATATCCCAACCACTTCCTTAAAAAGATAAATAAATCATTTATTTATTTATTTTTCACTAATCAAGGGATTTGACCCAAGTCAAACACCCTTTCCCTCCAACAAATAATAATAAAATATCCCATAGAGGTGGATCTAGATTTGGTTAACATTATTTTAATCATGCACCAAGATCTAGAATGACCCAATATTTTGTTATAAATAGGAGGGTTTTCCCCTTCATTCTTCACCTTTTGTTGCATATTAGATCACTCTGGATCTATACACTTGGTCTCATTTCTGCCATTTTGCTCCCATTGAGCTCTACCTTCTACATTGGGTTTTCTACATCTACAAGAGAGAGAAAGCTTAGATCTGAAGTGCTGAGGACTACAAAGAACCCATCCCATTGAGGAGATCTGAATACACCTTCTTGTTTCCTCCCAGGTGCCCTGTAATATAAAAATTCATTCAAAAATCGTGTTCTTGTCTTGTCTGTTGGATGCATGGAGCAAACTCTTTACTTGACTGCTTGATATCTTTCCATTTATAGATCTGTTTGTTGCAGCACTTTAACTACTAATTGCAGATCTGAAGATGTTTTTCAGCTATTACTGTTGTTAGGGCTATTAGTTATGCGTAGCTAAAGTGGTTCTTTTTCGTACGCTTCGACAAAGAATTCATACTAACAAATGGCGACTCCACTGGTCTGCGAAACCAGAGATTCTGGGTTCGATCCATCACAATGCACCCCACTATTAGCTCATCACTTAGTTAGAACTATTTAAACTGATTTTAACTCATTTAATTGAGTTAAATAATTCACACATGCACCCCACTAATGCATCAACTACAATTCGACTCCAAAATTATTAGATTAATACCTCTACATGCCTCATCTTAGAGCCTCAATTCAAATTTCTTAAGCTAACTCAGTCATCATGACTTAGTTAACTGACACAAGTTGTTATGAAATGAAATTACAATTTATTGTCCAATTTATTTAAGGGAAAAATAAATTAGATGCCCCACGTTCCTCACTCCTTGTGCATCAAAATTCCTCACTAGTGTGGTTGCATTTTTTTTTGTCCTTTTTGTTTTCCAATTTCAATGTTTCTTGTTGCAAATTTCAACATTTCAAAATTTGATGAGGTCTTCACACAAAGACATCATTTAAATCACATGCCCAAATTCTCATGAGCAACCTCTCTTAAGCTCGATCTGCCATAAGAGAACCAACAATATGCCATCCTACTTCCTAGCTCGAACTAACCATTAAGGTATGCAACATTCTTGTGAACCCTCACATGATCATATTGCTCTTAGAGGATGATCATGGCATCCCTTTAGCAACCCTTACTCTACCCTCTTACTCGACCTACTGTAGGAATACATCTCTCTTTGCTCCCTTGATAAAATGAGCTCCTTCTAACTTGATGCCAATTTCCTTCATCATAAGGCCTCCTTAAATAGTTTTTCCTAGACCTCTTAAGAACCCTGTAGAACTTACAGATTTTATCCACTTAGACCTTAGGAAATATTAATTTTCCTTTTTAATTTTATTTTAGATTTTAAACCCCATCTTGGGTCCAAAATCCCTTTTCTTGGTTTCTTTGCCCACAAATCCTTTTGTGACCAAACTAACACAAACCCATCTCACTAGGTTTGTGGTGTACCTCCCAAGCTACATAATTCAGCAACATAGTCTAGTTCTAGTAATTGTAACTTGTTCAAGCTATTGTATTCAAGCGAGGGCTTGGTTGGGTTCCCAAGTTTAAAATTAAGTAAGGGTAGTTATGAGGGCATGATATCAAGGGAGGGTTAGGGCATGCACATTAGGAATGAAAATTCATGCTAACACATGTCAGACAATGTCAATGCATGATGAAGAGTTTTAGGGAGTGTCAGGGAATATCAAGGGATAATTAGGTCAAAATGCATGGAAAGGAATGAATAAGAGTGTGTTCGAGGGAGTGTCAGCAATTTCAAATGTGACAAGGATAGAGTGTGTTAAGAGAAGTTTAGAATAGGAATTATAGGAGGCAATCCTACAGTTGTTATATGAGGTTCGACATAACATTTTTAGACAAAGGGAGATCACTTTGTGATAGGCACAACATCATTTTTCCTTTAGCTATTTTTTTATATGATATGTGGCACAATTTGGCTACATGCTCATGTTTTAAACTATTCTAGATAGTTTCATAATGTACATTGTTGTGTATAAGTTTTGGGGCACTCGACTTGTGTCGGCTTATATCTTGTGTTCCTTGTGCATATTGTGGTTCTTGCAAACTCTTAGTTAATGTTCTACTGTTTATATGAACTGAACATACATGTGAAATATTTCCTATGTAAGCTATGTTTCTTAGTTATTTTATGGCCATGGCTAGATCATGTGACCCTTGTCTTGGTAACTAGTCAAGTGGGACAAGTTGAGTTTGGACATGAGTGGCATAAGATGAGTTATAGGTAGTTCTTAGGTGAACAAGGCACAATATACTTGTAGTAGGTGCAATTGGTCAAGTTGTTGCGGTTGAAGCAAGCCAATATTGTCACATGAACTGCAGTAGCCAAGGAACTGATTGGGTTCCCAAGTCGTGAAAAAATATAAAGGCTAGATTTTAGGACATGAGTGTCAAGGCATGCTAGGGAATGCTAAGATGTGTCATATAGTGCAAAGGCATGTCAAACATGCTAAGTGTGCCAAGTGATAAGGCATGCCAAGATGTGCAAGGGTGTGTCAATGCGTGCCAGGGACTGTCAAGGAAACAAAAGGGAGAAATAAGTTAAACTACAAGGAAATGAACACATAAGAGGGTTAATAAGTCATAAATTTAACTTTTCCAAGAGGGGCATGCTAGGCACACCAACACTAGGTGCCAATAGGTGCCAAGTGCAAAGTCTTAGTGCATTCTAAGTGCCAAGTCTTCCTTTGTTGCTTCTCATCTACTTTCCAACAGTTGATCTCAAAATAATTTTAATATTAAACCATGCCAAATTATACCAAGGCATGTCAACGTATTCCATACATGATAATACTTTCCAAGTGCCAACACGTGCCAAGTGCCAATATGTGTCACGGAGTGTTATGCATGCTATGAAGTGGAAGGGAATGTTGAAGAGTGCTAAGGTGTGCTAGAGAGTGATAATTCATGTTGAGGAGTGTTAAGGAGTAATAGGACAAAACATTAATGGAGCACTAGGTCAAAATTTATGGAAGTTAATGAATATGAGGAATGTGTACCAGGGACTGGTGTTAATGAGTGCTAGTTTTCATGCCAAGGAGGGCGTGACAAGGTATGATAAGGATTGGTAAGGAATGATAGGGAATATCAAGGCATGTCAAGAAGTATAAAAGTGTGCTTGGGAGTTCTAGGGTGTGCCAAGATATGCCAATACATGCCAGGTGCTAAGGATGTGCAAGGTGCCATGTTATGCCAATATGTGTCAAGAAGTTTCAAGGAAAAAAGGAAGAACCAATAAGAGGGTTATAAGTTGGGACTTTATATTTTTCAACCACACTAATAATAGGTCTCAATACATGCCAAGTGGCATTGTGTGCCAAGTGCTAATGTATGTCAAGGCATTCAACCAAGGTGTTCCAAGGAATGCTAGGGACTACATGCATGCTAACACATGTTAGGAGAGTTCTATGTTGTGCTAGCACATTCCACCATGTTCTTGAGCGTCAGTGTCATGACAAGATGTTCTAGGTACATAGATGTTCCAAGAAATGTGTGGTGCTAAGAAATGTTAGTGTATGCCAAAGAATTAATTTAAGGTGTGCCTGGATTGTTGAGGAGTATTAGGTATTTCTCATTAATAGAATTGAAAGAATTTGATTATGTATTAAATAATATATTTCCTACACATACTAGTGGGACTTTATCTAAAGGGAATTTTCTAGATAGTAAACTAAATAGATATGAATCATGTGTTGACTCATAGGAAAGCTCTATTCGAGTAGTCATTACTTGAGGGAAATGATATACACTAATTACTTCTTAAAAATTTGACTGACTCTAACCACTATGGCCTTAGAAATATTATAAAAATACCCCACAATAATGGTATTAAATCGTTCTCTTTTGACAAAAAATATATTAACAAGCACATAACGTCATAAAAAACTCATTGGAATGATCAATGGTGATGATTTTTTTTTACTGTCACCAAAAGTAACAAAAATAGCATTAGTAAGGGTCATTGAAAGTTCGTCACTAGAAATGTCACCAAAGAGAGAATTACTGATGGGCCTTTAACGACCCTCACCAAAAGTGTCATTGAAAATGGCTTTGGTGATGGAACTTAAAGGAACATCACTATATACACTTAGAAAGACACTTTTTTAAGGACCGTCACCATGTGTGACATTAGTGACGGACCTTAAAGGTCTGGCACAAGCATGACCCTCACCAATGTCCTTTTTTCTTGTAGTGTCAACTTGGACATGTCCTGCTTCTTGCCATTCTTGGACTTGGATTTAGAATGGAATTTCTTCCCCTTCCCCTTCCTCGCCTTGGCATCCAAAGAAAAATCCTCTTCATCCTCATTCTTATAAGTAGATCCATCTATGGTGTTACGTCTAAACTCCTCCGGCACCAAATCCAACCACTGTCATTCCCAATCTGGAAAATTTTCCCTTCCATTGACAGAGTCTTGATAACTGTGCCAACTCTTGGGAAGTCCTGGGAGAGCCAAGCTCACCAAACCATCATCAAAAACTTTTATTCCAATGCTCCCCAGTTCATCCCAACATTGGACAAAATTTGTTAGATATTTTGGAATGGTGTCGCCCTTTTCCATCTTGATCTTCCTGTGTTTATCTTTGAGCGCCAATTTCCTATGATTGTCGCCACTTTGGAATAGATCCATCAAAGAATTCCACATTTCATATGGTGTGTCTTTTAAAGGGAGGCTTGAGATAATATGGTCTCGTACTCCCTCCAACAGGATCCTCCTCGCCTTTTCCACTTTCTTTTTCCATGCATCAAGATTTTCAACATCTATAGCTTCGAGATTAGGATCATATTTGTTAATGAATTCCTTCAACCCATTGTCTTCGAGTATTACCTCCATCCCGTCCTTCCAATCAATGTAATTTGAGATGCCCTTGAGTGCATACTCTAACGTCAAGCCATTGAAAGCCATTTCGATCTTGAATCAGCTGTAGCACCAAGAAAGTCTTTCTCCAAATTAGAATTCTATCCAGTCACAAACTCAGCTCCTGCTTCACTTCTGAAATTTCTTGTGCTCTGATACCATGTAGAAATTATAAAACATGCATGTATATCTTGGATTCAACCGATCTAACAATGTAGTAAAGTTAAATACTGAATCTCTTTACAAATATTTTGCGAAATTAAAAACACAATCGCTAATCACATGAATATGAAGAAAGATCAATCACACACAACACAAATAATTTCCTAGGAAATATTACAGCTAAAAACCCCAATATCTTATATTGTATATTAAGCATGGATCATGAAACAATTACATATAAAAATATTCTGACAAGAGCCCTCTATTACTCAGCTAATTGTCTCACATCGTCATATGAAAAAATGACCAACACATAGCCAATTATCAGCCTCCAGACAACCTGCCTTGCTTGCGAAATCCCTGATGGTAAATATCCCTAAAAGATAGGAATTCTTGTTTTCCTTGACTGCACAAGTATCATGGGCACTCCAATGGGTGTTTGCCTACATGTGTGCAAGCCAATAATTCTACAACTGATAGTCAACTTCCCTTTCACCTAGAACTCAACTGGGTCTCCAATGGATCTGACATGCATGTAGCTAATAATAGTAAATCCTCAGCTACATGTGAGATCACTGATTGTGAATTAATTAATATTTTATTCACTAGATCTCTCACTAGTGTATCTTCAGTTACAACTAGCACAACTGAGTTTAACTCACTTAACTGATTTAAACTGATTTACAACTTGCACCAACTCATGCACCACTGCACTACGAACTCTGTTACAACTAGAATTACTCTGCATGCCTCACCAACAACCTCTAACTCAAAATCCACTAGCTAAATGAATTTATCACTTTCAGTTAACTCATTCAAGTCCACATTGAGAATATATTACAGTTTAATGTCTATCTTAATTAAGGGATAACCAAAATAGACATGCAACCAAAAATAGCACTGTGGGCCACACCCTAGTCTGGGTGCTTAATGCAACCAAGTGCTTAATGAAACTAGGTGCTTAATGCGCTAGGCGTGGGTGTTGAATCTTCTTGTTGAATCTCAACATTGGAAAAGGAGGAGGACAAGGTGTTGAAATTGGAAACAAGAAGGGCTTATAATTTAATTTTCCCCTAATTAAATTAGAATTAAATTATAATTACACATCAAATGAAAACTTATATGAGTTAACTATGATAGGAAGACTTAGTTATCTCAGTCTATTCAAGTTGGGGGTAAAAATAGAGACATGTAGAGTTCACTCTAAGTTTTGGAGGGTCCAGTTACAGTTTATTTTGAGTTGTAATTATTTAACTCAATTATTTGAGTTAAAATAAGTTTAACTAGTTCTAACTGAGAGATGAGCTAGTGATAGGTCCAGTGAGTTAAATCTGATTTAATTCACATGCTGTGATCAATCAGATTACTAATAATTAGCTATAGATATTTTTTTCATGTCAGTTCTAAGGAAGTCTTGGTTGAGATTAGAGTTAAAGGAAATAAGACTATCAGTTGTATAATTATGAAATTGTACAGGTCATGCATGACGTCATCATGATGCCTTGGATGTATTTCACAATTAATTAATGAAAATTTCCTAATTAATAGTGGCTCAATTAGCCCAGGAATGCGTAAGGCATGATGGTCAGGTAGGGGCAAGGAATTGGTTAAGTATTGGACCAAACCTGCTCATTTTAGTGCGAGACAATTAGAGATAGTGCAGAGGTTTCCCAGGAAGGAAAATAACATTGTATTGTTTCATATTCTTGACTAAATGCAATATACATATAGCGAGATTTTTAGCTGAGGCTTTCCCTAGATACAACTTTGTGTTGTGCGATTGAAATTATTTCTCTTTCTTGTTCATGTAATTGTGCGATTGAAATTGGTTTCCGCAATTTGTAGAAATGATTCAGTATTTGTTTTTAGCATATTACAAGATAAGTTGAATCTATTTAGATTTTATACATGGCATTGAAGCATGAATCACTATAGAAGAGAAGAACCATAGTTTCTTTTGGACAGGTGAATCGAATTTGTAAATTTATTCTTTAGGACCAGTAGCAGATCAAGATTTATTTCTATGGATTAAGACTTGAATATTCCCTTGAGGGTAATTCTAATTACATGGCATGGAAGGAAATGATGGAGACAGTGTTGGAGAAAAACCCATTGAAGGAATTCATAAACAGTGATATTCCCCAGCCGAAAACAACAAATGCTCAACTTCTTGATGCATTGAAGAAGAATGTAGAAAAGGTGAGAAGCATTATGTTAGAAGGAATTCGAGATCATATTTTCTCGAACCTCCATGGAAAGTGTTATCACTCAGAAAAAATGAAGCATCATTTGACAAAGTCATATAGGTTCATGTGTTAAAGGTAGGGTTATAGGATTCATTTTTCATTACTTGGTTAAGGAAATTTTTTAATTTTTCTTATTAAGTCTATCCTAAGGTCTAAACCCACCCTCATTCAAATCCCCTCATGTCACATAAATCATAATTTTCTGACATTTTTCAAGTCCTAAGGTTAGAGCACCGAAACTGTCATTTTAGCCAAGATTCCACACTTTCGTAGCGAAATACACAGGAGAATTGCACTTTTTGCTATGAAACTCCTAATACTTTTGTAGCGAAAATGCCCATAAATACACTAGGAATGCTACCAAAGTGAGGTATCCTGTATGTCATGTCAAATTAGCTGTTAGGTGTTAGAAAGTGATTTGAAAAGGACAAGTTAGATATCATTCGAGTCAGTTAGGGTAAAAATCAAGGTACATGGTTAGGGCTGAAGTCAGCATCACCATTTTAAGCATGTATGAGTCATCATTGTGTTATGAGTGGGCATCGAACTTCAAAATATTTCCAATTAAGTCATTTCTCATTCTTCATTCCTTCATGCGTGATATTGAGCTCTGGAGAGCTATTTCATTAAGCCAAATTTGTGGATGGTATTTTCAAAGGTTTGCAGATATCAGCGATCAAGCGAGGCAGAGAATTATCAAGCGAGGCAAAGAACTATCAAGCGAGGCAGAGAATACACTAAAGAAACTATGGTTGTGAAAATATAGACAAATAAGGGTGGCCAATGTCTCAGATATGAGCCATCAGATATGAACCTGATAAATGAAGACCCAACAGCTATAGAAGTCTTCATAAGGCTAGTATGTTTATATTTTTGTGAAAGACTACAAGGCTGCCATGTACAGGTTTCCAAAGAATTTGCCCTAAACTTCAGTGGAACAAATAATAAAGTGGGGATGTTGAATCTCATCATTACACCAGAGGTCATTACAGCAACAAAAAGTATTCCAAGAGGAAAAGAAAAATGGTTCAAAGGGTTCAAATTCAAAATGGAGGAGTGTAAAGAGTTTATCAAGCCAGAAAACAGTGAAATGGACCTTTCAAATGCCATTCCAGGGAGTTGCATGAAGAATAATTTCTCAAAGTTGCTGCTTATCATCCAGAAATATTTCACTTGTGAAGGGAGATACCATAAAGTCTATTCTTACCATTTCAAGATTCTCCTACACTTTGCTGGTAAGATATCTCTTGATCTTCCTTTCTATTTACACAGAAGTTTAGAAAAAATGGCAGACTTGGTCCAAGCAAAATATGAAGGAAGTGAAACCTCATTGTTTCATCATGGTTTAATAAAATTGTTGGTTTTAGATGAGCTCCAAAGACTAAGTAGAGACTGGCCTTATTTCTTGTTTGTTAGTGGTTTTGAAATGGATACCCTTACCCCTACAAAAAATCCTAAACCTAGGGGTATCCCATCACCTTTAGTGGCAGAACAAAGTGAACCAAAAATATCAAAGCAAAGTGAACAATTCATGATGGAAACATAGCAGTTGTAGAGTTTTGATACACCCACTGTTCCACCTGAAAAACAAAATTCAATAGTGATCAAACTTTCAAAACAAGAAAAAGCTGTGAGTAAACAAGGAAGACAAAGGATTACAAGGAGTCAAACAGTGGCTTTAGAAGACAAAATAGTGGCTAAAGGAAATTTAGAAGACATACGGCATGCCATTGATATTGAAGAGACTCGTATAGTTCACGCTGAGGATATAGATGAAGGTGGACAGAAACTAAAGAAGGCTAAATATGCAAAGAAGCTAGAGTTTGAAGGTGAATATGCAGGTTTTATGTTCTAGGCTAGGGAGCCCATGACAAGGCATGCTAGAAAGCTGTTGAAGAGTAGTAAAGAGTTTCATCCACCCACTGACATATTCCAGCCACCACAAGACATCATGGATCTTTCATCAGCTGCAGAGAAAGATCCAGTCAGCAAGCCAAAGAAAGGAAAAGAGAAAGTAATTGAAAAAAAAGAGTTTGAACTCCTTGAAGAACAGTTAAACTTGAATAGTCATGAAATATTTGTCATGAATAAGGAGGCACAAAAACATAATATCCAGAAGGTTTAGTTTGGAAAGATGAAAGAGGTTTGGGAAGAGCAGGTTGACACTGTATCAAAAACCCTACACAACACACATCAATAAATAAAATGGACTATGCCATTAAGGAGAGAGGTGAAACATGTTAGAAGAATGAACTTGCATTTGAAATCTACCAACATAAAGTTGAAGGATCAGGTTAAATACCTCCAAGAATAACTAGAACTATTCTATGAGGAGCTGGAGAAGAAAGGCCTAAAAATCACAGTAGTTGAGGAGCCGATAGCTCAACTCATCATCAATATTGAGGAAGAAACACCTCAAGAGTCCTAATTTGAGCTGGTTTATATTTTGAAAGGTAAATGTCATTTTGAAAACCAAATTAACGCAATTCTAAGGTTCATTTTTAAAGCTAGGTAAAAATATGGAATTTACACTGTTTTCAGGAGTTTCGTAGCGTTTCTTAGGCTTGAAGCCAAGAAAACGCTACGAAACCACTTGTAGCTTTATTTTTATTTTAAAAACCACTTTGAGGAGCTTCCAAGTGAAGGAAATCATATGTAGGATGTGTCAAGGCATGATGAAGACATTGCAGAAGGAAAGAGGCATAAATTTCGATGGAAAAGGTCATTTTTTGCATGCTACGAAAGTATGCTATGAAACTGCCACACCTTCGTAGCGTGCTATTTTGAAGCTTTATGAATATGTTTTTGGGCAGTTTTGGATAGGTGGATACTTTCAAAGGGTCAAAGTACTTTTCCAACAATCATCCAAGACTTAAATATCATCAGATGAAGACAACTCATCAACAAAACCATTCGTTGAAGATAAAGACCGGTTTTCCTGAAAGATGGGGTTTGTTTCCAATTTTTGAGGAGGCTAATAAAGATGTCATCTAGTGATGAGTTCCATCACAGCCTATTTGAAAATGTGAAGCAATATTTGTCAAAGATGTAACTATTTTAGGAGATAAGGTATTTGATGTAATAATGAACAGTTTGAGTCCTATTAGGAAAAGGACTGTTTTATAGTGTAGCTATCATTTTATCATTAAAGCACATGTTTTCTTGTTATGAAAGGTGTAATTAGGAAAATTTCGATGAATCTAGCCAAGAGGCAGATCATCTCTCATGTAACAAGTCTATTAAAGGGCAGATATTAAAATTTGTAAAGGGTTGGATATTTTTTGGCAATACTGCAGATTTATGTAAATTGACTGTTTTTAGTAATACATAGGAGTTTTCCAAACCAACCTGAGATTCTCATGGATTTTTTAGTGTTTACTTGATCTTTAATTTCTATATGTACCATTTGCAGTGGTTTTCATCTTTAATACTCAGAATTCATAGGTGTATGCTCTGACTTCCTTTATTGATGAATTGGCTGTGTTATTTCATGTTTCATGTGTGATTTAACTCTGCTAAAAAATCTTACCTGCCTCAGCTTCCATGTCAAGTGGCTCCACTTGGGATGGTGTGCCCCAGTGGTACAACAAAGAACCTGTAGTTCCAGTGCTGCTATCCATCTTCTTGAAAACAAAAACTTTGAAATTTGCCCAACTTTCCTCAAACTCTAATGGCCTTCACCTCGAGCTCAAGCTTGATGATCAAATTGTCATTATTAGCAGAAAAACATATAAAATAGAATATATACAATGGAATGAATGATCAACATAATTTAAGAGGAATAGTGCTTCAAAAACCTCCCATTGACAGGCCCTCCAACACAAGTTTGTCCATCCATCTCCTGCAAAATGTAAGTGTTGTTCCCATGGAATACAACTACTCTGAATGGGCCTTTCAAAATGTTCTCAAACTTACCATGTTTCCCCTTCTCTTCAATCCTGGCCTCCCATTTCAAAACCACATCTTGGATTTGAAAGTTTTCCTCCTTGACCTTCCTGTCAAATGTCTTCTTGATTATGTTTTGAGATTGCTAATTATTGTTATAGAATTCCTCCCTTTGCTCTTGTAAAGCTATCAACTGATCAATCTTCCTGGGAATTGAATTTGGCTCCTCCTCCAATCCTTGCAACAACTTCATGATAGGCACTCCCAAGGATGTAGGAAAGATGGCTTCAGCTCCATATACCAACTCATAAGGTGAAGTTCCAATTGACCTCTTTTTGCACACTCTATCAACCCATAGAGCATACTTCAACTTCAAATGCCATGAATTCTTATTTTCCCGCAACACCTTCTTAATAATCCTCACAATGCTCTTGTTAGAAGATTCAGCAAGACCACTACCTTATGGATACTATGCAGTAGAATGCCCAAGTGAAATGTCATATTGATGACAAAAACTAATCATCTTCTTAGATTTGAATGCTTGTGCATTATCAATGATGATCTTCATAGGGCAGCCAAACCTAGACAATATATTATTTTCCAAAAATGAAATGATAAATGAATCATTTGCTTGCTTAGTTGGGATTTCTTCAATCTACTTGGTGAAATAATTAGTTGCTGTAAGAATCCAAAGATGTTGACCTGAAGATGATGGATGAATCTCACTGATAAAATATAGCCCCCACTGCTGAAATGGTGCCTCAACATAGATAGGCATCAAGGGTAAAGGTACAAGCTTCTTCTTACCATCAAAAACCTGACATTCATGGCAGGAAACAATATTTTTGTAAACATCTTTAAACATTGTAGGCCAATAATACCCTGCTCTAAGAATCTTGTTTGATGTAGCCTTCCAATAATGATGACCTCCACAATATCCTTTGTGAAACTCTTCAATCAATTTTTCATCCTCCTCTTCCAGCAAACAATTCAAGAGAATACCACCGATATCTTTCCAATACAGATTTTTGTCAATGACGCAGTACCTCAAAGAATTTAACTTCACAAATATTGCCTTGGACTTTTTCAACTCATCAAGTGTTCTATGATGTTGTAAGACAAAAACAATGTCTTTGTACCAATCTAAAATGATGTACTTTTCTTCAATGGGAATCAACTCTTCATCTTCATTTGAAATTTCTGAAATTTCTGCAATTAAGTTCATGTCAAGACAATCAAAGTTTGACTGTGCCATCAGCTTTGCTAGACCTTGACCTTTGACCAATTTTGTTGGCTTGATCTCTGTATCATATTCCAGCAAGTTATCAATCCATTTCCCTCTCTTACCATTATGATCATCTTGAGTTAGAATGTCTTTCACAATAGCATTAGGAACAAAAGCTATAATATGAGAATGCAGAATGTAAATTTTGAAATATTTGATGGTCTTGACCAAGGCATAAGCATGCTTATCTAAGATGTTGTACTTCAGCTTTGAATTAGCTAATGTCCTACTAAAAAATAAAATGGGCTGCTTAGTACCTTGTTGTCCTTTCTGCAACAAAACTCCAACAATTGTATTTTCTGATGCAAATGTAAAAACCAGAAATCCTTTTGAAAAGTCCGGGCTGATCAATACTAGTGCTTGAGTGAGTGATTTCTTAATCTCCTCAAATGAGTGCTTTTATTATGCTGTCCACTTGATGTCAGCTCCTTTCTTCAGCATCTTTGCTATGTCTTTTACAATCTCAGCAGAATTAGGAATAAACCTCCTCACAAAATTGACCTTTCCAAGGAAAGACTGAATTTCCTTTATGCTTCTAGGCAGATCCACTTTCTGAATTGCATTGACTATTTTTGGATCAATATTAATCCCATATTTAGAAATAATATGTCCAGGTAATTTACCTGAAGTTAGAGAAAAAATTCTTTCAGTGGGATTGAGAGAAATTCCAAACCATCTACATTATATAAGAATCTTTTCTAGGTGCTTCAAGTGATATTATTCTCTCCTTGAGAAAACTGTTATGTCATCTAGATATACAACCATCATCTTGTCCTTAACCTCAGCAAAGGAAATTTCCATTGCTCTTTGAAAGGTAGCTCCTGCATTCATCATACCAAAGGGAATTTTGGCATACATGAATGTGCCCCATGGTGTGGTAAAGGCTGTTTTTTCCTGATCTTCTGGATGCACAAGTATCTAATTGTACCCTGAAAAACCATCAAGCATAGAAATCCTTTAGGAACCAACAATATTCTACAAAATTTTGTCCATCTTTGGGAGAGGATAGTTGTCCTTCATAGAGGCTTTATTCAAGTTTCTGAAGTCAATGCATATTCTTATTTCTCCACTCTTTTTTAAGACTAGAACCAAGTTTGCAAGCCACTTTGAGAATCTGATTGGAACAATGATTTTAGTATCAAAGAGTTTCTTGGTTTCCTTCTCAATCAGAGGCATGAGAAGTGGATTAATCCTCAGCTTCTGCTTGAAAGGCTTTTCATCTTCTTTTATGGAAATGGTCTGCTGAATGATAATGGGATCATATTTCTTCAAATCAGCATAACTCCAAGAAAAAACATCTATGAACCTTTTCATCATATCAACATATATATATCCGTCTCATATCAACTGAAAGAAACTTTAAAAGCTTAATCATTTTTGGCATAGCTACTATACGAAGGTTACAACTCTCTACCTCTTCATCATCAGACTTGAACACATCATTTTGATTAAAAAGCTTCTCAAGGGGTATGAGACCTTTAGGTATAGAGTTATTCTTCAGCTGTAACACTTCAAAATTTTCCTTTGATTCAACAAGCATGTTTTGCTGATCTACTTGTGTACTTTCAAACTATTCTTTCATCTCTATAAAGTTTTTTACTTGTTGTTCATCTTCAAAAACTTGCCAATGGATAATGTTATTAGGGATAGCGGGTCTATGGAAAAAAAACCTATCTTTCAGGAAAAATGGTCTTTATCTCAACGAATGGTTTGGATGATGATTTGTCTTCATCTGATGATATTTAAGTTTTGGATGAATGCTGGAAAATTACTTTGACCCTTTCAAAGTATCCACCTGTCCAAAACTACCCAAAAAATTATTCACAAAGCTTCAAAACAACACGCTACGAAAGTATGGTAGTTTCGTAGCGTACTTTCGTAGCATGCAAAAATGAATTTTTCCATCAAAATTTCAGCCTCTTTCCTTCTGCATTGTCTTCATCATGCCCTGACACATCCTCCATATGATTTCATTCTCTTGTAAGCTCCTCAAAGTGGCTTTAAATACAAAAATAAAGCTATAGGTAGTTTCGTAGCGTTTTCCTAGCTTCAAGCCTAGGAAACGTTACGAAACTGCTGAAAACAGTGTAAATTCCAAATTTTTACCTAGCTTAAAAAATGAACCTTCCAACTATGTTAATCTGGTTTTCAACATGCCATTTACCTTTCAAAACATAAAACAACTCAAATTAGGACTCTTGAGGTGTTTCTTCCTCATTTATGGTGAGTTGAGCTATTGACTCCTCAACTAATGTCATTTTTAGGCCTTGCTTCTCCAGCTCCTCATGGATTAGTTCTAGTTGTTCTTGGAGGTATTTAACCTAATCCTTCAAATTTATATTGGAGATTTTTTGGAAATACTGTAACTTTATGTAAATTGACTATTTTCAGTAATACAGAGGACTTTTACTTGACCAACCTGAGATTCTCATGGAGTTTTTAGTGTTTACTTGATCTTTACTTTCTATGTGTACCATTTGCAGTGGTTTTCATATTTAATACTTATAATTCATAGGTGTATGCTTTGAATTCCTTTAATTATGAATTGGCTGTGTTATTTCATGTTTCATGTGTGATTTACCTCTACTAAAAACTCTTATCTTCCTCAACTTCCATGTCAAGTGAACCTACCACTGAACTACTGAATGTGTTGACTCCATAAGCCCAATGATTGCATACTTATACTATTTTCAACCTACACACATCACAAGCAAGTTATTTTCCAAGTAGATTTAGCCATCTAGTTTCATCATAATCAAATATCATTAACCCCTTTTGAGACAACCCTCTCAGACTGAAGAGGCTAAGCTTCAGTCACAAGTTGGTTTGAAATAGTTACATGAAGTTGTTTGATTAGCAGCCAATCAAGTGCAATTTTGTGATAACAGAAAGGAAACTCCATATGTTGGGCCAAAATTGTGAATTATGGATAAATCACGCTTCCCTAGAAAGGTGCGAGTCTAGAACAACAGGTGAAAGACTATACGACTATTTCTCCTAACTCAAAGCAGATACACAGAGAGGATTGGAGGCTAAAACACCTAGAAATAAGAGAAATTATTCCTAGCGGAGTCGCCAATTTATTGGGCCAGAATTGTGAATTACGGATAAATCACGCTTCCCTAGACAGGTGCTAGTCTAGAACAACATGTGAAACACTATATGACTATTTCTCCTAACTCAGAACAGATACACATAGAGGATTGGAGGCTTACTTGTTCAGTCTCTTCCAAATGACTCCTTCTGTCGCTCTCGTTGCAACTTCAAATTCAAGTGGTTTGTGAGCTGAATGCTTCCTACAATAAAGAACACTGAAACAACAGAAGATGCAATAATATAGATATCTATTCAAGCTAGTTAGCTAAATCAATAAAGCATAAACCATATACATCAACCAAGATATTACAATATGGAAAATCAAAGCCAATACAGATGCATATAGGGAAAAATAAGAAGTACTCTTTATTGATGATAGATGGAGAGGTTACAACCTAGTGAATGATTTGAAGTGACCTTCCAGCAACGTTCCCAAGCCTCATCATAGTATAAATCTCTCCAATAACAGCTTCAGAAATCTAGCTCTCAATTGAAAGTCCTCCAACATTTCTCTACTCAAATTATTCCTTCTCAAGAACTTAGATCTGTGCTCAATTTATATGTGAACTGTAGGTTGTTTTGCAATCAATAACTTTCCAAAAATAGGCAAGACATGTTTCCAATCATATAGATGTGAAATGGACACTTGGATCCGAAGCTTGATAGATGTGAACTCCTCTACAAGGCACTGGCCAAGTGGAGATTCTAGAACAATGAGAATTTCGCTCCCAATGTGACCAATGCACCTTTGAATGTTGGGAAGTGCTTTGTAGAGCAGCCCTGTATGGGGCTACCTGCATATGCAACACACTTAGGCCCCTTAGAGCCTGCGTTGGTGAGCTCTCATATGCCATATAATAAGCTTCAAACCATGGAAACCTTTGCTTGATGAAAGTCTTGCTTGATTTGTCTTGTTTCTTATCTTAGGGCATGTAGCAACTGAAATTATAGGGAATGATAGACCCTTGATCATTGGTCCTGGAGATGATGTCTAGTTAACCAGGTCATTGGTGCCCAAATTGACCTATAACACCATATGCTATGTGGAAGGGCTTAATAAATCTGTTTCATAATAACAATGACCACAATAAGTTGGTGTTGAAGTAAAATCTCAGAAATATTAAGATGGAGAAGGGCAAGACAATACCAAAATACATGATGAAGTTCACTCAATGTCGAGATGAGCTTGGAAGTATTAGTCTGACAGTTTCCTAGGATGATTTGGTGATCTTAGCACTTGGTGAATGGGAGGGACAAGCTACCAGAGTGGGAGCGATTATGGTATGACTTGGTACAAGACGCGATTTAGTGGAATGATAGAGATGGATTCTCATCAAAGAATGATGATGAGGAGAACTATTCCTTGGCTGGAATGGAAAATAAATGGGAAGATAAGGCATCCCATTCCAAACCAGATTCTGGTCACGTAGGGAAGAAGTGATACTTGTCAAATGTAAAAACAATTCACTGTCATGAGCTTAGACACTATTCTACAAAGTGTCTGCAAAAGAAGACCGAAAAGAAGCCCTCAAGAGTAGCGGAAGGTGAAGCACTTACTTCACAGTTTGAGTTGGATTTCACCCTGATCGCATGCATATTATCATCAGTGATGGGTTATGTGTGGTACTTTGATAGTGGAGCTTCGTTCCATATGGCTGACAACAAATAATTATTTAATAGCTTGGAGAAGAAGGATCTCCAGATGCACATCGAGATGGGAGATGACGAGATGTATAATGCTGCTAGAATAGGCATAGTTACCTTTGAGAGGGATTCAAGTACTCCTTTCACATTAAAAGATGTCATGTATGTTCCTAGTTTAAAGAAAAAAATGTTTTATATTGCTATGTTGGAATACTGTGGATATGATGTGATATTTAGCAAAGGAAAGGTGTTCCTTTGTGACAAAGCCAAGGGACAGGTGAATAATATTAGGGTTCAAGTGAAGAACCTCTACAGATTGCATGTAGAATATTATGCTGTCTTGAGAAAAAAAACAGATAAGGTGGAGAACTGAGACATCAGTGAGTTATGGCACAAGAGATTGGGCCATCTACACCACGATGCTTTGAAGATCATGCAACATATTTCTACAAGAATTCTAAAGGTTGCAATTTCCTAGTGAAATACATGCAAAGGGTGTACATTGGGGAAGTATACCAAAGCCACCTTTCACGATAAGAAAATCCAAGCAAATGCAATCCTTGAGCTAGTTTACTTAGACATGTGTGGACTGTTTTCGACAGCTTCCAAAAAAAAAAACAGGTATTATGTGATTTTTGTAGAGGATTTTTCATGCAAGTGTTGAATTTTATTCATGCAAAAGAAAGATTAAAAATTCTCAATTTTTTTTGATTTCAAGGCACGCGTTGAGAAATATATAGGGAAGAATGTGAAGGCTATTAGGAGCAGCAGTGGTGGAGAGTATGTCTCGAACAAATTCAAGAAATTATGTGCCTTAGAATGAATTAGAAGAGAATTCATAACACCTCATAACCCACAAAAAAATGGGGTTGGAGAAAGGAATAAAATAAATATTTTGGTATCAAAACGAGCTATGTTACATGATCAGGGCCTACCGTTGCATCTATGGGTGGAAGCATGGAACACAACAATATATGTGGAGAACATAAGTATGATCGGATACTTGGGATGAGTACCCCAGAGGAATATTTTTTAGGTAAGAGACCAGATGTGTCGCATTTTAAATTTTTTGGTTCATCATTTTATTTCCATGTGACGAAAGATGCCAGGAAGAAGCTAGATCCAACAGGTAACTTGGGGATATTTTTGGGGTACACTAATACACCTCACAACTACCAGGTGTACTTTGCAGCACAGAGGATGAAAATGGTCAGAAGATATGTGAAATTTTATGAAGAGAAGGCCATGCAAATTTCCCTTTAGAGGGAGCTTTAGTTTCATGCAGTTGAGGAGCTCTTAGCTCCAAAAGAAGAACCTCAGGATGTGGAGTTGCCACAAACGTAGGAACAAAGAGTGGAAGCACCCACTCATGAAGGGCCATGCAGAGATGGAAGGAAGCACACTAGAGAGGCTGACAGTGATCGAGGTGGATATTGGTGGCCACCGGCCTATTCCACCTAGTCATTTTCATCAGTTGTCTTATTTACTATTTTTAGAAGTTTTTCGGGTTCTCAAATTCCAGAGTTGTTTTGAGGCACCAAAATAATTTTTTTGGGCATGATTCCATTGGTTATTTCATATAAATTGCATCAACAACTGTATTCATCAAAGAGATCTTTCAAACAAGATGTCATACACGCCAAACAGAGATAATATGACCAAGTTAAGACCCTGGGAAGTTGGCTGCCCAACTAACCCCAATGGGGCCCATAAAATCTTGGTGTTACATCTCCTCAAGTTAGGGTTTTGAATTTTTAGGGTTTTCTCTTATTGTTCAATAATAAAAAGGCCCTTGAGCCTCATTGTAACACAATTTAGAGGCATGTAGCTTCCACATCCCTTCTCAGAGATAAGCTACCATCGCCCTAGCTAGTTTATGTCCATTATGTTTGTAAGCATATTTCAGTTATCTTATATTAATGAAATGAAGTTTTATTTCTGATACATCTCTGCGTTTATATTTATTTATTTATTTTATTGCATTCTTGCATAAGTCTGGATCAAACAGGTTTTTTCTTAATGCTAGAGAGAATGTGGGATCACCCACATCACATCGCAATTAGAGAAGATATCCAGGGTAGTACAGTGGCTACATGGCTCTTATGAGTGAAGGTGTAGTGATAGATCCATCCTCTTTTGAGGAAGTAGTGCAACAACCAATTTGGATTGATTCCATGCTTGAGGAGTATGACTTGATTATCAAAAACAATACATGGGAAGTTGTCCCAAGACCGGAGGGGAAGTTAGTTGCATGATCCAGGTGGATCTACAAGGTGAAGTAGGCAACATATGGCAGTGTGGAGAAACACAAAGCTAGGTTTATGGCTAGAGGGTTCTCTCGGGTGGAGGGGATTGATTATGATGAGACCTTTTTACTAGTCTCAACGTACTCATGAATCAGATCCATCCTTTCACTTTTAGTGCATATGGGATTGTAGATACATTAGATGGATGTAAAGAAAACCTTCCTCAATGGGGTGATTAAGGAAGAGGTGTGTGTTGAGAAACCAGAAATTTTTGAGTCACTTCGACATAGAGTCGCATGTGTGCAGACTCAAGAGAGCATTATATGGGTTGAAGCAAGTAGCTCGTGTTTGGTACACCAAGATTGAAATCTACTTCACCGGGTTGGGCTTCACCAAGAGTGAAGCAGATGTGAACCTTTATCATATTGTGGTAGAAGGTAAAATTTTTATCATTGTACATTATGTCGATGATTTGATACTGACAGGTGATGAGAATCTCATTAATTCTTGAAAAGAGGATCTTTCAAGAGAATTTGAGATGAAGGACTTGGACCTCTTGCACTATTTCCTACTATTGGAAATATGGAAAAGAGATTGGGAGTTATTTTTATCTCAGGGAAAGTATGCCAACGAGATTCTCAGGAAGTTCCACATAGAGGGAATCAAACCCATGGAGACTACTATAGCAGGAAACTGAAGGAAGGAGGATGATACTTTAGGTGAAATAGTAGATGCTACCATCTACAAGGATCTTGTGTGTTCACTCATGTATTTGGTGAACACATGATGAGACATATGCCATGCATTTAACCAGCTTAGTCAAGCTATGTTTAATCCTACCAAGATATTTTGGAAGGTAGGAAAGCATGTGTTGAGATACCTCAATGGCACTACAGAGTCTGGGATATGGTATAGACCGACAAAGGGAGTGAAGTTTTAGGGCTTCAAAGATGCAAATTGGGTAGGAAGTCCGTCCAAAAAGAAGAGCACATCAATGGGCATCTTCAACATTGGATCAACAACAATTCCTGGTACATCAGGAAACAAAGATTAGTTGCACTCAGTTCAGTAGAGGCAGAGTACATGGTGGTCAGTCAGGAAACATGTGAGGCCATATGGATAAGGAAGATAATTGTTGGTTTGTTTGGTCGACAGGTGGATATGATGGTGATTTGTAGTGATAACCAGAGTTACATCAAATTCTTGGTTAATCCATTTTTTCATGACATGCCCAAGCATATTGATATCCGATAGCACCATCTCGGAGATTGTGTGCAGAGATGGATTATGTCATTAGAGTACATTCCCACAAAGGAGAAGGATGTAGACATCTTGAAAAAGGCATTGTCAAGATGAAAATTCAAGTTCCACAGAGGTAGGATCGGGGTAGAAAACAATCCCTTTATTTTTGAGAGGGAGTGTTGAAATTGGCAACAAGAAGGGCTTCTAATTTAATTTTCCCTTAATTAAATTAGAGGTAAATTGTAATTCCACATCAAATGACAACTTGTTCAAGTTAACTAAGTTAGGAAGACTTATGGGGGTCAAATTATAGACATGTAGGGTTCACACTATGTTGTAGTGGGTCCAGTTATAGTTTATTTTGAGTTGTAATTAGTTAGCTCAATTATTTGAGTTAAAATACATTTAACTAGTTCTAACTGAGACATGAGCTAGTGATAGTGTTAAATAGTTTATTTAATTTAATTCACGTGATCAATCATATAACTGATAATTCACTATAAATAGTTGTTTCATGTCAGTTCTAAGGAAGGCCCAGTTGGGATTGGAGTTAAAGGGAAGAAGACTATGAATTTTATAATTAGAAAATTGTATAGGCCATGCATGAGGTCATTAGGACAACTTGGATGTATTGTGCAATCAAATGATGGGAATTTCATAATTAATAGGGGCTCAATTATCCCAGGAATGTGTAAGCTAAGGCCGGTCAGACAAAGGAAAGGAATTGGTTAAGTATTGAACCAAACCTGCTCAGACCAGTGTGAGACAGTCAGAGATAGTGTAAAGGTTTCTCAGGAAGGAAAATAACATTGTATTGTTTCATTTTCTTGAATTAATACAATATACAGATAGTGTGGTTTTTAGCCAAGTATTTCCCTAGATACATCTTTTTGTTGTGCGATTGAAATTATTTCTCTTTCTCATTCATGTGATTGTGTGATCGAAATTGGTTTTCACAATTTGTAGAATTGATTCATTATTTTGTTTTAGCATATGACAAGGTCAATTGAATTTATTTAGATTTTATACACAAGGAAAAAAATGAGCAATAAATCTGTTGGAACACCTAATCCTACATGGGTAGGTGTGGAATATGAAAAGTCACAATGGAGTCCAAGTGACCTTGGAATGTGAAACCAAGAGTAACACCATTGTACTATAAATGTACATCATGTATCATGGAAAAATAAGAAAGCCTCACGCTTATCCTTCATTGTGTGTTGAGTCTTTTGTGTGTGTGCTCATCTTCCTCATACACCATGTGTGTGCTTCAACATGGTGTTTAACATGGTATCAGAGCGGGCGATTTTTGGCCTTGCTTCAAATTGACTGAGCCATTTGTGTTTATGGCCTGTGCATATCTGCATTTTTGCAGCATTTAGAGAGTTTTTGCAGCAGTGTTTTTGCCGCCATTCAACAATGTTTTGAAGAAGAGCAGCAGGTGTTTTGAAGAAAGGCAGCACTGCCCATATGAAGGGTGATTTTTTTGAAGAATTTCACATTTGAAGACAAGTTTGCCATCATTAAAAACAGTTATTTGAAGAAGAGAATTCAGCTGCCTCAAAGACTTCTTGCACATTGTTTTTGCTGCACATTTTTGCAGAAATATGTATTGAGCTGAAATTGTATTATGAGTGAATATTGCTTCTTCATTCATAATCAGTATTTGAGTTGTTGTTGATTTCCCTCCATCATTTGAGGAGCAGATTTTGTACTTTCCATAGTTGGAAGTCCTCTTGAGTCATTTGTATTTGTTGTTGAATCACATTGTAAATGGGTGCATTTTCGGTTGAAGCCGACACCCTTTCATTTTTGAGCCTAAGTTGTTGAAATGGCTAAAATCAATGAGGTATTAGTGTTGTTGAATAACCTCATTCATTCCAATGTTGATGACATGATAAAAATGAGCAAGGATGCTCTTTGTAAAATTCACAGCTGTTTACAAGATGCACATGAGAAGATTGAGTTTTTACAGTTGGAATCTTAGCTCCAACAAGAAGAACTTCAGCAAAAGAGTCACCATTCTGAACCTGTTTCTGTTCAAAAGATTGTGAAGGACTCTCATCAGAAGCAAGAAGATAAAGTTCTAGATGATTCCCATTCAGTTCCTTGCACTAGAGCAGATGTACATGCAGATGCAGCAGTTCAACCTGCACTTCTCAAGCCCATCATCAGACCTTGGGAAGAGCTTGTCCACAACAAGCACCGAACTGGTCTTGGATATGAAAAGGATGTGTCCTTTCATATTCCAGACTACACCAAGCCCATCTTATTTTAGAGTGCTAGATTCATGTATGACAGTTCACCTGCAGCTGTTCCAGACCCTGTTCCACAACAACATCAGATTGAGAAATGCCAACATTGTGATCGAGTTGGCCACATGAAAGATCACTGTTTTGATCTTCATCCATGCAAGCACTGTGGTCGACACACTCATTCTTCAGACAGATGCTTCAGACACAAGCCTCCTGCAAGAACAAAGATTCATCTTGGATGGATCGCTTCTTGGCAATGGGCATCAGCAGCCAAGAAGATGTTTACGACACATGTTAGAACTTGTTCACGGATATTGAGAAAACTTGCAGTTGAGTTTTCGCCATCATCTCACCTTGTCCCTGACAGGGGGAAAAATGGTGGTCATGTACAAGCTTCGACAACAGATCAAGCGAGCCTGAGCCATAATCTCTCATTCCATGTTTAGAGTTGTAGCCAGCAGTTCAAGCGAGCCTGAGCCACAATTCGTCATTCCGGATTCAGATATGTAGCCAGAGACACAGATGCCCATGAGCATGCCTTCGGTTGGTGGATAACCTAAAACCATCATCTTTGGTTGGTGGATAACCTAAAACCATCATTTTCGGTTGGTGGATAACCTAAAACCATCATCTTTGGTTGGTGGATAACTTAAAACCATCATTTTCGGTTGGTGGATAACCTAAAACCATCATCTTTGGTTGGTGGACAACCTAAAACCACCACAGGTCGTAGACCTCCCTTCTTTTAGGTCGAAGGTCTCCCTTTTTTATGAGGGACAATTCCTCTAGCAGAAGCTTTCAGCTTTTTGCTAGTTTTGGAAGAGTTCCGGGAACTGCAACAAGTTTTGCGTTCTAGTGTTTGTGGTCATCCTAAAACCACCTCTTTTTTCCAACATTTCAAAGAGTTGATTCAGCCCAAGTGTTGCCATGTATACTTTGCATATTTGTATTACAACTCTTTTCTTGGACTCACACATACCCCTTTGGATTAAGGGGGGATGTTGGAACACCTAATCCTCTATGGGTAGGTGTGGAATATGAAAAGTCACAATGGAGTCCAAGTGACCTTGGAATGTGAAACCAGAGTCACACCATTGTACTATAAATGTACATCTTTGTATAATGGAAAATAAGAAAGCCTCACGCTTATCCTTCATTGTGTTTTGAGTCTCTTGTGTGTGTGCTCATCTTCCTCATACACCATGTGTGTGCTTCAACATGGTGTTTAACAAAATCTTTCCTCTAAAATTAGAGGTGTCTAATGATTCAAAAGATTTGGGTAAGTAGAAACATCAGGGGGTTCAGGTTCACCGTGCAAAGATATATGAACCAAATGCTTAAAATTTTATTTCAAGAAATCATGTCTGTCTTCTTCAAAATATTCATAGCATAGGTGATGGAATATTGGCATCCTCAATTCGATTCACATTGACTTCATTATGGCGTGGCCCGGCTATTTTATAAATAGTTATCAAAGGCTTGATGAAGCTCTTGAGGAAATAAGAATAAAATAATGCATTGAAGGAGGTGGTAAGGTATGACACCATTGATTAACATGATCTTCAAGGGTGAGGAATAAATTCACACATGAAAAATATTCATCATCAATTTCGTAAATTTTAAGAAAATAATAAATGTGCTCGGTTATGGATGTTCCATCCTCACCATCAAACTTTAATTTAGAAAAAGTTAAAAGTGATAAAGAGGATCATTGAGGATTAAAATTTTTTGGGGGGGGACGGAGTTATAAAAAAAACCTCGGGAAGTATGATTTTAGGATGAGCCATTTACTATAAAATATTCAAAACAAAATCAACGGGCACGGCATGGTACATTTCTATCTGTGCTCAGTAACATGGTAATAAATAATCTCCTTCAGAGGTGTAATCACCAAATCAGGTCCACCTCTACCATTTTGAATAACGTCTATCTGAAGTATCGACGTAAGCTGTCATATATTCTTATATATTTACCTTGGATGAAGCTACCAACAGAAGAGAAGTGTGTGTAGCCCATTGAAAAAATCACATTAATCGTGCCTCGTGAATGTTCGGTTGCATGTGTATCAAGGTTATTCTATTGCAAGGGGAGGAAAAGGTGAGCCTCTAAGAGAGAGGTAATAAGACCACTCTAATATAGGTGCACACAAGAAAAATAGAATCACCTAACATCAAGAAGAATAGTCCAGATAGATGTGAAGATTGTCACAACCATTACAACACATTTTCAATTAGATAAGCACTAAAATAACTGAAATAGTTCAACTACTTTAGTACAGGTGAAAACAAACATTAATCATAAAAATTCAAAGAATAGTCCTACAAATATTCACAATCCATGCATAAAAATGTGTTGGCCATTAGGTTCAATTATTAATTAAAATTCCTAAGATACATGAATACAACGAATATCATTAGCTCCAATAGTGGAGCGTTGGAGCCATGACTTACTCCCAAAATAACTAGCTTTGTCTCTCTAATTCCTTGTGGGAGAAGCGAGTGAAAATTATTTTGCATGAAAAATGAGGTTGTATTTATAACAAATGGGGTGATCCTTCACCTCCCTTATGACTCATGGAATACCCTCATGACTGTTTGACTTCTCATTAATTTCCAACTTCCTACACGACTCTTCACATTACATAGATGACTCTTGGACTTCCACTTTACATTAAATTTATCCAATATTGAATCACATATTCCACAAAATGATGTGGCACATGATGACTCATGAAATGACAATGCATGACACTGATGACATGGACTACATGATAACATGGAAGTGTCAATCCATTCTTAGTTGACGATTTCTTTTTGTCTTCTTGAGATATGGATCATTATATTCTTCTTCCTCCTCCTCATTACTTGAAGATAAGGAGTCTCCAATGTGATCTTGGTGCTCAAATGCTATTGCAAAATGATGTTCCTTTGTCTTCTCCTAATGGATCAACTTGTCTTTATAGCTATATGGGTACTTTCTAGCATGGTATCCTTCTCCATCTTCTTCATCATCATCCTGTTATAGCATGATAGAATACCTGCAATAGGAATGCAATCATGACAATAAAACATCAATATGACAAACCCCTGGTCTAAGATGTTGTAATATGATCCAATAACTAAGATGTGACTTGGTGGAAAGCTAATAAAGGGGCTCAGTGACTATGCAATTGCACAAATCAGGAGAACAATGGTTGGGCTTGAGTTTTGAGACTACATAATGCATAGTTTAGGCTAGACTTGGCTTGAATATTGCACATTTTGGGACCTCAAGGAATCATGGTGAGGGCTTGAGCACTAATTCTTCCTGCTGCACAATTCTAGAAGGAAGAGCTCAACATTGAAGCATGTGACTTGACACTGCACAACGCGCAGTTATGACCGGGTAGGAGAGAGAGATTTCACAATTCTGGTGTTGGAGCCAGGGTGAGGGGTTGCACATTGTTTCTTCTTACTATGGATTTTTGGAAGGAATAGGAGGCCAGGTGACTACACAAATGCGCACCTCAGGAGCTCAAGGGGTAGGATTGAGCCTTGAGAGTGCGCAATGTACAGTTGAAATTGGGTTGGAGAGAAAAACGCATAGCTATGTAGCTTAAGGGATGGCTTGAGAATTTGGAATGTGAAGTGCACATTTCTGGAAGGAAGAAATTATGTATTTCACAATGTCAAGGGACAAGGTTTCTTCTTGAGGGCTAAGACTATGCAGTACGCAATTCAGGCTAGGCAGAAAGAGGCTAAGTGACCCGATCAAGGAGTTGGATCAATGAAGAAAGGATGAACCAAAATAGGACTTGAACATGATCATACACTTATATCTCTTGATGAAATGACAAGGAACACTTAGAATACATGAGCCACATACTTCCCCTTAATGTGAAAAATTTGCAACCACTTACACCAAGTGCAACACCAAAAAAATAATTCAAACTTAAATAGGAATGCAACATAATACAGATATAACCATAAATACAGGGATGCAACAAAATTAATACTTCATTTCATTAATATCAAAGAACTGAAATATGCTTACTGTAATATTCCCAAACAGGAAGAGCAGCAATATTGAACACAATAATGGAAAGTAGTAGTGAAGATAAATGCATAAACATGTGAGACCAATATGGATCCATTTTATTAATCATATCAACAACAAAGCAGTGCAATACAATGAGGCACAAATCATACAACATGAGCCAATAAGCCTCCAATGAATAAACCTCTCATAAATGAGGTGCTGCTAATATATAGAATGCCAGAAAGCTACTACAACATAGTCATAGTGAGCATAACTACAGCTGGAGATCATACAATGATACAACATGGCTGATATATGCCTCAAAAGATACTATATAGGAAGATCAAGGCTCTATATCAACTTTCCAAGGAAACCCAAGAGGGTTTCTGAAAAATACACCCAAAATACAATGTGAGCTGCAACCCTAGGGTTGAAGGTTTGATTCAACAAAAAAATGAGAAGATATGACTAAAGCTGATATAGAAATAAGTATCTCTTCTCCAATAGATCCTACAGATGAAAGGATGTCCCCTCCACTGAAGAAATCACTCCCCAAATCATGCATTGCAACCACCCCTGCAACTCCTCCCTAAAATAATGCAGATCAAGATTGAAACTATGCTATAGTGGATAAATACACCTTTTCCTGGTGCAAAATGCTACAATAAATCTCAAGGGCCTTCTTTAATAGCCTCCCAATGAAAGGAAACCTTCCTCCATTGAAAAACAACTCAGAAATAGCCCAAATCAAACCTCCACTAGTGCACCCTGCAACATAGCACAACCCTCAGCATAAACTGCACTTTAGAAGAAATATGGAGCTTGGCCTAATGTTAGAATGTGGAAATGTAGCCAAAATAATTCTCCTGAGTGGGCACTCAAAGTCCCCTAAGGATGAAGGTGGGATTCCCGCTCACAAACACCATTGTGCTAAACAACACTACAGTCTCTGCTAAACAGCTGAAGAGAGAAACAAGTCATACAGACCATAAAAAAAATAATCAATCATGCCTTCTATGGATACCATCCCCTTCCTTATATGCTTGTTGTTCTTCCTCACTTTGGGCCCACTCATTAAATCCACTACTTCCATGCATGGAATCTCCCTCCAAAATTGCGATGTCCCTCAATGAATGTCCACTCCCCCATAGCAGCGTTGTTGATTTGGTCAAAGTTTGCCCAATCTACATGCTCCATCCCCTTTTCACACATAAGAGTCTTCAATCCAGCTACTTAGATGACCTCCATTCACATTTGGAGTGATTTTATTCCTACTAAGGAGATTTATGGGTCTCCCTACCAGGGAAAATTTTAAGAACCCCCTAAATTTATATATATAATAAATGGGCGAATCCCCATGATACATAGGAAAAATGGAAGGCGATTTTATTAATAATATAATATGTATATATAATTTTTTGGCGACTCTCTCACGAGATTATATTATCTTGTAAAAACATGGCGAATCAATAGTACAAATGGCGAATCACTACTACAAAATGGTGAATCATTGTCTAGTGGAGTTTGGGGTGTTGGTTCCAATGAAGATATGGTAGTTGAACTAGGAGTCGAAGGAAGAGAACCACCGAGACCAAGCATGGCACATGGTGACTCGTGAGGGAAGTAGTTCTCGTGCAATTTGGAAAACGCGTTCTTCTAGTTCTGCTAAGCGTAGTGTTGTTGCTCATGCTACTACAAGCATTGATATTGAGGTTGGAGAGGAGTTTGAGGAAGCATGGAGAACTAGATGTGGTGGAGATGCAAAGAGTACCCATGATGGGCTCCATTTTTCCCTTTGGTATTTGTGCACATAAGATCTTGTCCATTGAAACAACAATTAATGTTCAACCAACAATCAACTTGAGCAAGGAGTTGATTATGTACAAGTCAACTTCGACTAATCTTCAAAACTATGCTTTGCACTCTTACATATTTATCACACTAATGCTACCTGACTTTGTGTGCATTTGCACCCAACTCTCATGCATGCACACAAAATTTTCATTAACATCTATAACCTTAACCAAGTGAGAATTGATCAAAAATTTGCACCAAAGTTTGTTAGTGCTGAAA
Source organism: Pinus albicaulis (assembly GCA_034641835.2). NCBI lineage: Eukaryota > Viridiplantae > Streptophyta > Pinopsida > Pinales > Pinaceae > Pinus > Pinus albicaulis. Next base: position 773,560,732 of record CM076576.1, on the reverse strand, counting down.
GGTCATAAGAAATTTAGATCCATGGTACCTTAAATAAATTTTGAAATAACCTCCACAAATTCGACCACAATAGGGAAAACTTGTGATAAATTTTAAACCTACAAAAATTAGGATTCATGTTCCTAGGAATGATCATAAGAATTAGTTGACATATAGGTAAATTTTTTAGCCTTGACACATTGATAATGCAATGGCTTAGGTCAAAACTCACACATTGAAAAGTCATCAATGAAGAGCAGACAAGATCATTATGAATTACACATACTCCAAACTTACTACCAAATTCTACTTAGTTGTCCGCAACTTAGCTATACATAATCTTATAGTAAATAAAAATTCCACAAAGCCTTCTTCACATAGCTAATAAATGGCCTTTGGAAGAGCACCCCTTATATAATAGTAATAGTAGCAATCAATAGATTATTTCATATTGAACTTCATAGCCATAGCACTCCTATGTATTGTATGATGTATTCAACTTACATTATCAAATATAGATAAAATCATACTTTTGATTGATCCATTTAAAACATACTTGTGCACAATGTTGAATGCAATGCCTGTCAAGGAGTAAATTCGGTTTAACGTGTAATGATCTATAAAATAATCGAACATAGATGGAACATAGACTGATTTCATTTAGATATAGGTAACCCTCTGAATGTAGACCATTTCTTGAAGAACATTTTTATTGATGAGGAATTTAATATAATATTCAATTTTCGAACTAAAAATATTATTTCTATAGATTTTTGTACGGGGTAAACAATAAATAAAAATTTAACTATCCTTGGGGTGGTCAATATTTATAAATTTTATTTATACTTTCTTCACCATGTATATCATATACCTATCAATCACAAACATGAAAATCTTTGGAATTCATAGTGATGATCTGCTCTGGAAACACAACCAACCTTTATTATTACCAATATTAATTTTTATATAGTATCACATATGTAGATAAAATTTCCAGCTTCCAAAGAGACAAACTTGCTTCTCCAACATGATGGCACATTCTTAACTAATAAAATTTCTGATTACTGAATGTAAGAAAGCTTTCTAAGTACGTCTAATCTACTGCGAGGCTCTAACTCCTAGACTATGTTATTTTTTACCATGTATCTATAGGTTTTAGCCTTCTTCTTGTTTAAAGAGGAGTTTTCTATTATCAGAACTACCTTCCCTGCCTCTAATGCCTTGAAGGAATTGCAAATTGACTCATCAGATGAAGACAACTTTATGTTCTTGTCAATTAGAGTTTAATATCTTCCCTTTGCACTCAACAAAAACTCTGACCAATAGGAAACATCCCACCCACCAACTATGAGGTCCCATAGAATTGTTGCTCCCGCCTGAACAACAGACAACTTGAATGCGAGAATTCAAAAACAAAGAAAAATCCCAATCGCATATATCTTGAGGATGAACTTGATCTCAAATCCAAAACCCATAAAATTTATATCCAAATCTAAAACTCATCAAATTTGGAAGTATATTGGAAACAAAACCGAGGCAAAAGAGCTAAATTTGAATGCAGGAACTGACACAAAATATACAAACTTGAGCAATTTATGACATACATTACCTTCACTCCCTCCATCTCAAGATTGAAGTTCTTCCCAGTTCTAATGGAGAACTCTACTGCAAGATTGTGAGGTCCAAAATCTACATCTTTGGTCCTCCTAATTCCCTGATCTGAAAATGGAATGTACTTGTTTAAGGGTGCAAGGTATCCCTTTTCATAAAATTTTAAATGTGAGCTATACACTCCAAATGGCCTCTGAAAATGTGAGAATAAACTATTTCCTATACAGAGATGGACTGTAGGGGCATTCACTGGACATGTCACCTCTAAAGAGAGGATGAGTTCCGGAGGCTACCTGGCCCTCTACAGACTCTGCCTAAAGAAACAATATGTAAACACAAATATCAAGATCAATTAAAGTATTTTGTTTTTAAATTCAAAGTGTTCATTGATCTGTTTTTATGTGTGAATAAGCAAGATGATATGTTCTGCAATTGAAGTGTAGAGGTTTGATGATAAAATAACAAGTTTTGTTTACTGTATAAACTTGTTTTGGAAAAACATTCTTATGAAAATTTACTGTTTAAACTATCAGAATCTGGAAATAAATAGCCAAAATATACAGATGAACAACAGATATTTGTTTAAGCGGTTCACCTCTCTCTTGGGCTACCTCCGCTGGTCCAAAAGCCTCTAATTAGGCTCAGTCCTCTTTTGATTAAATGCTTCAAATGAAATTACATCTGTATAAACTCCTCTAATGGAAAAATATACTGCTAAAACAGACTCAGAAGATCCAAATCAGTAGAAATAGACTACAAATTCACCTCCATTGGAAGAGGCATCCCAAATCACTGACAATCTTTCCCTTTAGCTACGATGGCTCAACTGTCAAAAGTATTTGTAAAATTCGCGAGATAGAATGCCACGATGGCTCTATAGTTACCTCCAATAGCTCGAATGCCTCTCTACACCATATAATACACGTAACCAAAGTTTTTGGAAATCCTCCATTCAAATGCTTGATTTTGATGGTTATTTGTGGATTCCGGCCTTTGCTCGTCCCATGGGGAGGGGCAGCCTGGAAATTTTAGGAGGTTTCGGCCCTTAAAATACACGTCATAATAATATATCGTTTGCACATATAACAACAAATGCACATTGGTCCAATGGTTAAGTCGCTTGGTTATGATTCATGCGGTCCTGCGTTCGAATCCCGTCGAGCTCACCAATTTTTATAACGTGCCATTCCAATCCGCCTTTGGGGCCCACGTGGCGGCCTTCGGGCTAGCCACGTGGCGCCTTCTCATTGGCTGCCAACGGAATATTCCCCAGAATATTCTGCGGAATATTCCACAGAATATTCCCGAGAATGTCCCAGTGGAATATTCTTTTAATAAATTTTTTTCCCAAAGTCAAATTTGGCATTTTTTTATGAAAATTGAGAAATCTTCAAACTTGAATAACTTCTGCATACGGTGACCGTTTTTCGAACCGTTCGCGGCACCGGAATCAGGAAGACGAGCTCTATCCGGTCGTTCAGGTTCAAACCAGTTCTGAGCACCTTCATTTTTGACCATTTTACAACACTTGGTCCTGAGCTCCTGATCACACCTCCCAAATGAGAAAGCTTTTGGTCCCCAAAAGCTTACTGAATCTCTGATCTGAACTGTACAACACTTGAGGAACAGAAATATCCTCTTCCAGTCAGCCAAAATATCATACTAATGCCAAAAATGTCCTGCCTTGCTAACTGTCGTCATGGCGACTTTTTGCTGCAAACGCCAAGTACTTGTCGAATCCCGACCAAGTTCTTTCGCCAGACAAATCTGAAATTGCAGGAACCAGCAATGAAACTTGCTGATATATGAGCTGAAATATTCCCCTGAATATGTGGACTTTCCAACTGTCACGATGCCCATCCAAGGCACCTCCATTCCAGAAGAAGAGCTGCCTCCCAAATGAGAAGGCTTTTACAAAGATGAAACACTTCATCATTTCTCCTGTTTACAATCTTGGAGATCAAATTAACTTTTTCCAAGTCAATATTACATTACATGCATGGTTAAAAAACAAAGTAATCAACCCTTCAAGTTAATCACACATACATGTTTAAAATACAAGGAAATCATCATGATCCCTGTGCTCATGCATCTCATTCTCATACATGCAGTTTATCCTTCAACTTTCTCTTAAGTACAATCATAAGTACAAGATCCTCAATCACATGTACATGTACTTTCAAAGCTGAAATGAAAATAACTTTCAATACGATAGAATGAGTCTCATACTCAGCTTTTCCATCCTGCAACTTGCATTCCTTAACAAAGAAAATGCATTCAATCAAAAGACATGCAACTTTAATTGGATAAGAATTCTAACCATTTCTTACCAATCCATTTCAAAGGTGATTCCTTTAACTGCATATCAATATCAGCATGTGTATCATCCTGACACATATCAATGATGGAAACTTCCTTCCCATTCTTGCCATACTCTTTCTCCCACTTCTTCAACTTTTGTGGAAGCATTGTTGGATTCAGAGTCCAACACCTTTCAATAGTATGTCCTTGCTTATGGCAATAAGTGCAACACATGTTCATCTTCTTGACCGCATGATTTGCATTGTTCATTGGAACTTTGGCTTCTTGCCTTCTTTCCTTCAAAAGTTTCCTGTATGTTGTCATTCTTTTCCAACATCTAGAAACACTATGGTTAAACAAACCACAAAAAGAACATGCAATTCTTTTCCCATGCTTGTGTGGAAATTTTCCATGCTTTACATGATCAAAGGAAATATGATTAAAATCAGATTTATACCTTTCTCTTTCACCTTCATTACCTTCATGAGGAGGTGAATCAAAAGAAGAAGAAGCTCCCTTTGGAACACTATCAATCCCATCAATGGTTTTAGAGCTTTCACCACTCCCTTGTTCAAGTGCATGCTGATGCACACCTTCTTCCTTCATGGATGCTTTGGAACTTTCTCCATAAGATTGTCCATAGCCAAGACCCAAATTCTTAGGCCTTACCTCAACCATTATTGGCTCAACTATACCCTGTGCATGTTTTCCCAATCCTTTTCCTTCATCTCCCATTTTGGACATCAACTTGGACCCTATGCCTTTGGTATGTTTCTCAAAAGAACCAAGTTCATAAACATTCTTATAAGAATTTGAAGACAAACTAGAATTGTTTACCTCTTCTTCAAGCTGATACTTGGCTAAGGCTTCTTTGGAAACAAGGAGTTGTGTCTCCAACTCATACATCTTTTCCAGCTTCATGTTTTCAATACGAAGTTGGCCTTCCATTTCCTGCAAATGGTCAGAAAGCAACTGCTTCTCTTCCCTCATGGAATTCAACTGCTCTTGAAGTCTAGAGCTCTTTCTTTCATCCTCATACATTTCTCTCACCATATTCATCATGATGAAAAATTCTTGCTTCAAGCCTTCATAAAAAAATCTTGTGAAGGAGGACGATTTTGAGAAGTCACTTATGGAAGTTGTCATTATAAAAATGAACAAAAGAGCTTCAGCAAACTCAAACAACAAGTAGTTTGCAGAATAATAAAGCAGTCAATCTTCAACACTGCTTAAGACACCTTTCAAGCTACACAATCAAGCTAGTGATGTCAATCAAGCAAACCAACTTTGCAACCTTGCTTTGATACCATCTGATCTGAAAATGGAATGTACTTGTTTAAGGGTGCAAGGTATCCATTTTCATAAAATTTTAAATGTGAGCTATACACTCCAAATGACCTCTAAAAATGTGAGAATAAACTATTTCCTATACAGAGATGGACTGTAGGGGCATTCACTGGACATGTCACCTCTAAAGAGAGGATGAGTTCCAGAGGCTACCTGGCCCTCTACAGACTCTGTCTAAGGAAATAATATGTAAACACATATATCAAGATCAATGAAAGTATTTAATTTTTAAATTCAAAGTGTTCATTGATCTGTTTTGAGTGTGAATAAGCAAGAGTATATGTTCTGCAACTCATGTATAGAGGTTTGACGAGAAAATAACAAGTTTAGTTTACTGTATAAACTTGTTTTGGAAAAGCATGCTTATGAAATTTTACTGTTTAAACTATCAGAATCTGGAAATAAACAGCCAAAACACACAGATGAACAACAGATATTTGTTTAAGCGGTTCACCCCTCTCTTGGGCTACCTCCGCTGGTCCAAAAGCCTCTAATTAGGCTCAGTCCTCTTTTGATTAAAGGCTTCAAATGAGATTACATCTGTATAAAATCCTCTAATGAGAAAATAGACTGCTAAAACAGACTCAGAATATCCAAATCAGTATAAATAGACTACAAATTCACCTCCATTGGAGGAAGGTAGCCCAATGCAGCAATCTTTCCCTTTAGCTCTGATGGCTCCACTGTCAAAAGCGTTGTAAAATTCGCAGATAGAATGCCCTGATGGCTCTGCAGACACCTCCAACAGCTCCAGAATGCTCTCTACACCATATAATACACGTAACCAAAGTTTTTTGAAATCCGCCATTCAAATGCGCGCCAATGGTTGACCTGTGGTTCCGGCCTGTAGTCCCATGGGAAGGGGCTGGCCCTTCGGGGCTGGCCCCTTTCCGGGCCCCGCCCAAACAAATACACGCCATAATAATATATCCGTTTGCACATATAACAACGAAATACACGGTGGTCTGGCGGTAAAAACGCTTGGTTATGATTCATGCGGTCACCGGTTCGAATCCTGTCGAGCTCAACCATAACAAAATTTTAAAACGCCATTTACAACCCGACCTTGGGGCCACGTGGCGGCCTCCGGGCTAGCCACGTGGCGCCCTTCCATTGGCTGCCAAGGAATATTCCCCAAAATATTTTGCAGAATATTCCACGGAATATTCCCATAATATTCTGTGGAATATTCTTTTTTTAATAAAATTTTTTCCCAAAGTCAAATTTGGCATTTTTTTATGAAAATTGAGAAATCTTCAAACTTGAATAACTTCTGCATACGGCGACCGTTTTTCGAACCGTTCGCGGCGCCGGAATCAGGAAGACGAGCTCTATCCGGTCGTTCAGGTTCAAACTAGTTCTAAGCACCTTCATTTTTGACCATTTTACGACACTTGGTCCTGAGCTCCTGATCATTCCCCCATAATGTATAGGCACATTCTCTGGAGATATAAATCTACAAGTAAAATGAAATATTAAATAATTTTATAGGAAATTTTCATTGAATATATCCTTCATTCCATCATATATAATCAGAGTCTTCAATTGAGGTTGAGCATATTTTCACTACATTAGAGAAGGAATTTCACATACTTGTAGAAGGTCTCTGTGACTTTTCCTTCACGTGCAATTATGTTAGGTCACTATATCACTAGTATAGTCCCTTATTATTGTTAGTGTAAAACCCTTATTGTTATTATTATACCCTTGTAACCCCCATTTTGTTATTATTGTGCCCTTAAATTATTATTGTTAGGTCGGCTAGGATTACATTGTGGCCCAGTAGGATTACATTATGGCCCCATGGACTCCTATATAGAAAGGAGGTTTTGTGAATTGTATCATCCAAGAATTGTTCATTTATGTAATGTATTGGAGGTTTCCCCCTCAAAGTGGCTCATTTCTAAGGCATTGATATCTCTTTTCTTCTCTATTTGGAGTTTGGTTACACAACATTTGGTATCGGAGGTTTGGATTCTAGAGGTTTATTTGCTCCAAACGGGTCATTGTAACATTTTATTATAACTTTTTCTACGAAGGTTCAGAAGCTGAAATTTTTAGGGTGCGAAGCCGAAATCCTGAGGAAGATTGTCTAAAAATTTCAGAGCTTGGTTCGCAATATTTTCGGATATATGATCTATGGAAGTTAGGTATTTTTTCAGGCTCCTAAACAGGTCATCGTGGCATTTGCGCTATAACGTTTTTTCTACTGGGGTTCAGAATCTGAAATTTTTATGGTGCGAAGCTTAAATCCTAAGGAAACTCGTCAAAAAATTTCAGAGCTCGGTTCGCAATATTTTTGGAGATATGATCTGTGGAAGGTAGTGCTTTTTCAGGCTTCTGAATTTCATCTCAAAAAGGTGATCGTGGGAAAATTTCAATAACTCTCTCTCTGAGCATCGGATTGGAGTGCTGTAAAAAGTGGTCGCAAGTACACGGACTGTAGTTTCTTAGCTATCAATTTCAGAGGTGAAGGACAAAACAGTGACACGTGGCAAGTCGTACAAGTTCGCTATACTGAACCAGTCCATAATTAGGTCATTGTGGGAGATTGGACATAACTTTGTCTTGGAGAATCCAAATCAAGTCAGACCTATGGCATTCAAAAGAGAATTCAGAGGGCTACTTCAGTGCTGAATTTCAGATATTGAAGAGCCGCAATCACAGAGATAATACAATTTCAATATCAAGCTCCTCAAAAGCAAGTAGAAGGTGTGTATTTTTTTTCATAATTGCATAAGTCTTGTTTGAAGAATCAAGTTGAATTGATTGCAAGGGCATATTGTAGAATAGATATCAGTATTAGATTATAAAATGGCCCCTAAAAAGAATTCAACACCCATTAAGCCTTTGGAAAACTCTACTATGACTCATGAAGACGAAGAATTGCAACATGATCTATCAAAATTACAAGAGCAAGTGCAACAAATTTCACTCTCGCAAAGAGCAACAAAAAATGAAATGGAAGTTTTGAAGAAAGGCGTGGAAGCTAAGATGGATGGCGTGAAAGCTAAGATGGATGGCGTGGAAGCTAAGATGGATGGCATGGAGGCTGGCATGGAATATAAGATGGATGACATGGAAGCTAAGATCGATGAGAAAATGGAAAACATGAATAATTTTCTAAAAGCAGACATGGAAGGTTTGACAAAGTTGATACAAGAAAGGTTTCCTAATGGTGAAAAGATAGTAGAAGAACCTCATGATGAGAACAAAATAAATGTTAATTGTGATTTCATAAACTCTAATATTGGCGGGAAGAACCACCATATTCCAAAGATGGATATGAGGAAGTTTGATGGAAAGGATCCTGTGACATGGATACCACAGATGGAGCAATATTTTGATCTCCATAACATGCAAAACACACAGAAGGTACACATTGCAACTTTACATTTAGAACAAAATACATTTGTATGGTATCTATGGCTTTTCTCCCATAAAAAAATTGTCACTTGGTCAATTTTTACGGAGGAAATGATAGCACATTATGAGGATACAAAGAGCAACACCTTCTTTAGCCAATTGATAAATCTCAAACAAAAGGGTTTAGTGGGGCGGCACATTGAGGACTTCCAAAAATTGAATATAAGGGTAACTAATATTCCAGAGGAACACAGGATTGATCTCTTCTTAGGTACTCTAAAGGATAACATCCAACATGAAGTTCGTGTTTTGGAACCTGATTCATTGGAGAAGACATTCAGGTTGGCAAGAAAAGTTGAATGTAAAATTATGGCGACAAGGAAGCCTACCACTCAATTCTATAAAGAAGGAAGTGTTTCTATGCCTAGATTTCCACAACCTACAAGGTTGACACCACAACAATTGGAAGAAAAAAGAGCAAAAGGGCTTTGCTACGGTTGTGATAGCAAATACACTAAAGGTCATAAGTGTGTTGAAAAGAAATTATTTTACATAGATTGTGAAGAAGAAGAAGAAAATGAAAAAGAAGAGGATATACACCAGGAACCAGCCATAGAAGAGGAAGAAATGAATCCGACCATATCATGTAATGCACTGGCCGAAATTACCACTCCTCAAACTCTCAAGATAGTAGGACAGATCAAGAAGAAAAGGGTAATAGTGTTGATTGATTCAGGTAGCACCCATAATTTTATTCATTGTAAGGTAGCCAAGGAATTAAATTGTTTCCTATACCCAGCACCAGAATTCCAAGTGATGGTTGCAAATGGAGGAACTATAAATTGCTCTGGGAAATGCCATAATATCAAGTTAAACATGGGGGAATATGTATTGACTAGTCCAATGCTTTCCATTCCTATGGGAGGTGCTGATGTTGTACTAGGAGTACAATGGTTACAATCTTTGGGGACCGTAGGTTTTAATTTTCAAGAAATTTTCTTGAATTTTTTTTCAGAAGGAAAGGAAGTTGAATTACGAGGTATTGCAGGGAAGCCAGGAAGGATAATAATATCTAATGTCATGAAAAAGCTTCTAAAGAAAGAACAACGAGGCGTAATTGCACAATTATGCTCACTAGAAGTTCCAACATCAAAATCATCTATTCCTGCAGATCTCCAACAAGTATTGGAAAATCATTCTAAGGCGTTTGAAACTCCCAAAGGACTCCCACCTATTCATGATCATGATCATGCTATTCATTTGATTCTAGGAAGTGTTCCTCCAAAAGAGTGAAATTGAACGTATGATTGCAGAAATGTTAGAGGCGGGTATAATTCAACCTAGTCAAAGTTCTTTCTCTGCTCCTGTAGTATTGGTACACAAGAAGGATGGATCATGGTGAATGTGTTCGGATTATAGGGAGCTCAATAAGCTCACCATTAAAGATAAATTTCCCATTCCTGTGATTGATGAATTATTGGATGAATTACATGGAGCAATTTATTTTACAAAGTTGGATCTTCGTTCAGGATATCATCAAATTAGAATGAAGACTGAAGATATTCCAAAAACAGCATTTCGAACTCATGAGGGTCATTATGAATTTTTGGTCATGCCTTTTGGCCTTACCAATGCACCTTCTACATTTCAAAGGTTGATGAATTCCATTTTCAAACCCTTCCTTAGAAAATTTGTGCTAGTATTTTTTGATGATATACTAATCTACAACAGGTCTTGGAAGGATCATGTTGAACATGTTGACAATGTGCTCAAACTATTGCAGGAGAAACAATTATATGCAAAAACATCCAAATGTTTCTTTGGAGTACAAGAGGTGGAATATTTGGGTCATATTATATCTCACGAGGGTGTTAAAGTAGACCCTAACAAAATTAAATCCATTAAGGAATGGAAAGTCCCCACGACCATAAAGTAGTTGCGAGGATTTCTCGGGTTAACAGGGTATTATCGCAAGTTTGTTAAGAATTATGGGAGAATAGCAGCACCTCTAACAACATTATTGAAGAAAGATGCATTTTCATGGACTCCTGAAGCAACTAAGGCCTTTGAACATCTTAAAGAGGCAATGTGCCTAGCGCCTATCTTAGCTACGCCAGACTTCACAAAAACCTTTATTGTGGAATGTGATGCCTCAGGAAATGGAATTGGTGTTGTTTTAATGCAGGAAGGAAGACCCATTGCTTTTGAAAGTCGTCCAATCAAAGGAAAGTATTTACGAAAACCTATTTATGAGAAGGAAATGTTAGCAATACTGCATGCACTAAAGAAGTGGCGAACTTACCTAATGGGAAGACACTTCAAGGTAAAAACTGATCATGATAGTCTTAAACACTTTTTGGAACAAAGACTATCTTCAGAAGAGCAGCAAAAATGGGTCACAAAGATGTTGGGTTATGACTTTGAAATAATCTACAAAAAAGGAAAGCTTAATATTGTTGCAGATGCACTCTCAAGAAAGAATGAAGAGGTGGAAGCATTACTTTGTGCCATTTCTATTATCCAACCAGATTGGATAACTGAAGTAAGAGATGAATGGAAGAAGGAAAAAGATGTATGGACACTCATTCAAAAGTTGCAGAAAGATCCTAGTACATCTGATACATTTAGTTGGAAAAATGATTCCTTATGGTACAAAGATTGCTTATATCTTTGTAATAATTCCCAACTAAAACAAAAGATTCTTCTGGAATTGCACACTTCTCCTTTAGGAGGAAACTCGGGATTTTTAAAAACTTACCAAAGGGTGAAGAAAGAATTTTTTTGGGATGGCCTTAAATATGATATTCAAAATTTTGTGACGGAATGTTTGGTTTGCCAGCAGAATAAAGTTGAGACAATTAAGACCCTGGGACTTCTTCAACCTTTATCCATTCCAAGTGAACATTGGGAGGAGATTTCAATGGGTTTTATCACAGGTTTACCTAAGTCCGAAGGAAAGAATGTCATCATGGTGGTAGTTGATAGACTTACCAAGTATGCACACTTTTGTGCATTATCTCATCCATTTAAAGCAAGTACATTTGCTACTACATTTATGGACATAATTCAAAAGCTACATGGAAGCCCAAGGGTTATTGTGAGCAACATAGATCCCATTTTTACTGGAAATTTTTGGACAGAGTTATTTTCTTGTTTGGGTACTCAATTATCTCATAGCTCATCTTATCATCCTCAATCTGATGGTCAAACTGAGATATTAAATAAATGTTTGGAAGCATATCTTCGTTGTTTTGTATCTGATAAACAAACACAATGGGTTAAGTGGTTACCTCTCGCTGAATGGTGGTATAACACTTCCTTCCATACTGCAGCAAAAATGACCCCATTTATGGCACTTTATGGATATCATCCACCATCCATCACATCATCTTTAAGAGAAAATTCGAAGGTTAAAGCAGTGGAAGATCACATCGAGCATCAGCAAGAAGTTCTCCAACTCTTAAAGGATAACCTGAATTTGGCACAAAATCGAATGAAACAACAGGCAGATCAACATCGTAGCGAGAGAAGTTTTGATGTAGGAGATTGGGTATTTTTACGGCTACAACCATACAAGCAAATGTCCCTTAAGCAAGCAAAGAAGGATAATAAATTATCGCCAAAGTACTATGGTCCTTACAAGGTGTTGCAAAAGATTGGTACTATGGCATACAAATTGGAGCTTCCTGCTTCTTCGCGAGTACATCCAGTTTTCCATGTTTCATGCTTAAGAAGGTTATAGGTGAAAATCTTCCAGTTCAAACAATATTTCTAGAACTCGATGAGGAAGGAAAAATCATATTGGAACCTGAAGCGGTCACGGAAACAAGAACTCGACAACTACGGAATCGATCAATTTCAGAGTATCTCATCAAGTGGAAGAACTTGCCCACTGAAGATTCTACATGGGAGGATGAGAATTTTATACAGAAGCACCCAGAGCTACTCAAGCGTTGAGGACAACAATTTTTTGAAGGAGAGGGGCATGTTAGGTCCCTATATCACTAGTATAGTCCCTTATTATTGTCAGTGTAAACCCCTTATTGTTATTATTGTACCCTTGTAACCCCCATTTTGTTATTATTGTGCCCTTAAATTATTATTGTTAGGTCGGCTAGGATTACATTTTGGCTCACTAGGATTACATTATGGCCCCATGGACTCCTATATATATAAAGGAGGTTTTGTGAATTGTATCATCCAAGAATTGTTCATTTATGTAATGTATTAGAGGTTGCCCCCTCGAAGTAGCTCATTTCTAAGGCATTGATATCTCTTTTCTTCTCTTTTTGGAGCTAGTTACACAACAAATTACAAATTTTCTCTTGGTACGTTGTGTCAAGAAAGGGCTCAACATGTAGTACAATGCATTGAAATACCATGGGACATTGATGAACACCTAAAAATAGAGAGAATAATAACTAAGAGGTGATTTGTCTATTTGATAAAATGGTTATAATATCCTCCTCCTTATAGGGCCCAAAAAAATCCCACGCTTGAAAACTGAATATAGCAAAAAGACTTAATTACATATGGAATACTTGACAATTAGCAAGATTGGAGAAATTCTTCAACATTGTCTATTTTGAAAAATCTATTATCAACAAGAAGGATTGAGATCAATTCATGTTTGGAGATGGCTATCCTCATATGCAATGGTGGAACAATTGGAAATGCATGATCGTCTTAACATTGATTTCACTCCACATTATCTTCATGTGAAAATTTGATCTAAGGTTTTCCAAGCATTTTTTTGAAGTCTGATCAAATATCTTCAAGCTGTAAGCAACATTGGCTCTATACATACATATTTATGTGAAAATCAATCTCATAAATGGGCTCTTGCTCTCAAGAAACCTATAACAGGTTTCTAGTAGCTTGGTTCTCTAACTATCTTTGGAGCCTTGGATCTGACTTATTATCTATGTCATTATATAATTTCCATAGCATTGCATTTGGCATTGCCACCTCTATTTGAAGCGACATCACTACATTACACAAAAGATCGCATTATGAAATGAAATCTTTCTAATGATCATCACATAATCCTCACTCTTCCTCACTCTCGCTCATCTGTGGCCACATGTCCCTCCAATGATCAGGTCTACTCATTCTAATGCCATGAGAATCAATGTAATGGTACAAACCACTACTTCAACGCCCATGAAAGAGTTATGAAATACATTTCAAAAGATATCCAAGGCCCACCTGATCAAACCATTGATGACAGAATGTCCTCAACTCTGAAAATATCAAGAAGAGTGAATCTTGAATCCAATGTCCGAATTATTATGATCTCTACCTCCTGTTATTTATTAAAGATAGAACTTTATTTTGATGAGTTGCATCACTCAATCATTTGTGGTTTAATGCTAAATTCAATCCTTGTTGCTAACTGACACAAAATATGCCCACGTCATACCAAGTGACCGTTATAAAAAGCCTGATGGCTTAATAACTTGGTTACAATAAAAATAATTACATTGCATAATTTACATTTAGAAATTGTGCATAAGAAATTCTCTCTTCAATGTCTTCTTCTTAGAGGAGGTGTGAATATTAATGAATTGCTAGGTCAGTATGAATACTTTATCACCTGTACAGGTGAAGCAAATTTATTTACAACAATGTAAAATGGTATTTAAGACTACATGTGCACAAATAACAAGTACTTTTGGTAAAAATTGTCTAGGATATGATTAAGAAGAAAGAGCAAATAAATTACAGGTTCTTCAGCTTGCTGCCACCATGATTCAAGTAGGTTATATTGACACTATGTCTCCTGTATATTTATATTCTTGCAACAATATAATTCATGATAAAAGTAGGCCGACTGAGTTCAGTGCCCAACATCCCTAAGTAGACTGCAGGAATTAATTTAACTGTCTTATGACTAGCCAAAATTGCCTTTGGCTGGGCTTGCTATAGTACGAAGAGATCTTAAATAATAATTCTAAAATTTTATGAATTGGCTGCTTGCACTGTGTGGTACCCTTCATGCAAAATTTTATGTGCTTTAAGAAAAAAAATTCAAATTGGAACTTTCACATTAGTTTTTTCCACTATCATTTAGCCAAAAACAAGCCATAGCAGAACATATTTGTTATGTCTTTTTATTTTATTGTTAAATATGATCTGCGATTCTAAGTTATTCTTGTCATGTTCCCTTGGGGAATTCAGAGCATCAGTTTACAGTTAAGCATAAACAAAATTTAACGCCACCAACATTAGTATATAGATCAATAATGGAGTTTTTGAAAATTAACCTCATACTCTGATTTCCATCTCTGCTCTCATCTTTACTGCAATAATATGTGTCTAGTACTGCCACCTGAATTTCATGATGCGCTAGAAGCTATAACCAAAACACCTTTGGAAAATAGCTATTATGCCACTGTTCTACTCTACTCACTGCCCCTTGAAGACAACTAATTCACTTCCAAAACTTCTAGAGGGTTGGTTTAGGAATTACATGTTAAAAGAGGATTTTGTTTTTCTTAATGTCTGAACAAAAAACTCCATTGACCACAATTATAATTCAAATTTTCATATTTAAAAGAACTCGCAACAACTAAAATTGGGTCTATGAGATGAGAGACAGGTTGAGATGGTCAGATGTTTGATTACAGTTGATTCAGATGGTCAGATGTTTGATTATAGTTTGATTTTACCAGATTTTGGCTTTCTAGAAGATTACTTTTGAATTTCCTGAATGTTCCTTCATTTTCTTGGCATTTTCTAGGGACCCCGGATTTCAGGGAAGGATTAGAAAATGTATATTTAACCATGTTATTGTCGCCTATTGCAATGTCAACTGAATTGTCGTTTGTTATGCATATTTCAGCAGCCCTACAATCTTCGAAGTCATTTTTAGATATCTCTTTCTTCTTACCATATTTAGATGAATTAATTTTATGACAAATGTCTCTCTTACATTTATTTAACATCTTCAAATCGCACCTCCGTGATGGGCATTATGCATAACCTTTGTGCCTTTGTGGAAGCCATTTACCATGCAATTCCTTTGCCTCTAGGCAGATGCTTTTCTCGAACCTTTCATTCGATCACTTGGGCGTTTACTCTCTCAGGATACCAGATTCATAGTATCAGGTACAGTTCCTTTGTTATCGCTGATCACACATATATTTCTGCTCATATTCTTGGGTAGTTTTATATTTTCTCTCTCATGTATTTTTTTTGAATCATATTTATATCTCCAATTCATCTTCAAGGTTGCAGAATCTATTGGAGTAAGTGTTTCACAATCAGATGGAAATTTAGTTTGAAAAGAAGGTGGATGAGCCGGGGTAGATGTAAAATCATGTAGGGGGTCTAAAAAGGACAACCAACTACTACTAACACAAGACAATTGTTGTGTCACAAATTCCATTTTTCTTGAAGAAGGAACAGGTGGATTATGTTGTTTCTTGTTATAGCTTGTCCCTTCTTTTTCTTCATTTTTCTTTTGTGCATTTAATAACCACTGAGGCAGGCTTGACTTACATTTTGATTGATTTTCTAAAATTTGGAGTGCATCTGATTGGATTATAAGGGATCCAGGATTATTGGCAGCCTCCCCAATTCTAGAAGTATGTATGCAACCACTATTCACTAGTTTTGGGAAAGCATGTAGTTCTAAAATTGTGCTCTTGCTTTGACTGTAGACTTGGTTTTGGTGGACCCTTGCTGGATCTCTTATATGTTTGGGAGAATTATGGAAGTAAGTACCATGAAGGTTGCAATCTGATCTTGACTGTTCAGTCTGTCCAAATTTAGATGTTGTATAGTTAGAGGAATATTTTCATGCCACTTTGTCTCCTTCATTCACAACATTTTTGGACAAATGGCTGACAGGAGAATTTACTGTGCTGCAAATAGCATAGAATGGTGAAGTAGAAGTCCACCTCGATTGAGAATAAAATTGACTTCTCAATGATTGTTCAAAACAAACACAACTTGTTGGGAATCTCTTTTCTACCAATTTAGGCACAATGTTATTCAATCTCCTCAAATCTTCAGCTGTATTACATGCAAAATAAGTTGCTTCAAGACTTTCCATTGGCTTGGAGTTATTCTGAGGGCATTCTGATAGATTTTCTTTCCGTATGGAATGTTGACACAAAGCATTAATTCTTGGGTTTGGAAAAGAAAATTCACCTTCTTTGCAAGCACTGGAATTTTGACTTCTGTACTAACCTCTACATTTAGCATCACAATCTATGTAGCAAGCATATCAATACAAAATATTTGTCAAATAAATGTATCTCCAACAAATCTAACATATAATGAATCAATTAGAATTACTAGTGTGCACATTTAGATTTAGGCATAATCAAGCGAGCGATCTTATTAAAAATATTTTCTACAAGAACCTCTGCCTAAGACCTTAATCTTTGCATATAACAACATTAGAAAGACAAAAATTTGTCACTTCAATCCAATACATGAAAATTAATCAACTCTTGCAAGAATGACACTAGTAAACTCATAAATAGACTCAATCACTAACACATTGATCTCTGCATACACACTAATATTTTCCATCAATCTTGTATGAATTCATTGCAACCAAGCCTATCAACAATTCAATCAAAAAACCAGTGAAAATAACTGGGTGGTGTGCATAATGAAGTGTTCTTTAGGTGGAAAATAATGAACATTGTTCTAGGTATATAATAAAAATTATCACACATTCCTTCAACCCTCCATGATCACTTGATTGGTAAAAAGAGTTTATCTTGTACATCATTTCCTTCTTTAGACTTGTGCTAGAATGAAGAGCAGAAAGACCAAAAGAAGAAAAATCATAATCCAAATCAAGCCACAACTCTTGCACACCTGACTGATTAGGATACTTGGTTATTTATATCTATTTTCCTTAAGAGTACCTTGAACAAACCCAGGGATTTATTGATAGTAATATTTGACAGGATCAAATAGACATTGCACAACCTTTCACACATGAAGACCTTAAACAATTCTGGTTTTGCCCTGAGAATTTTGTTTTTCTTCCCTAACAGACAGTAACGCACCTTGTCCATTCAAGAAGTGAATTATAATTTAGGTGTTTGCTCTATGAGGTGTGTTATAACTTGGGTTGTGTGTTACCCATTCTTATTTTCATCACTTCACAGTTAAACTTCTCCAAACCTTGTTCAATCTTTTGCAACTTCTCTAGACCTAGACCCTATCCAACCTCCTGTAGCACCTCTGCAATAATCTTAGAAGCTATTCACCCTCTTCTTCAAGAATCATAAGCTTCTGAAGCAAAACAGGTTGCAAAATTTTCCTCAATGTATAATTCTTTCCCTGCATCTCAATGTCAATGAATATTATATTCTCTATAATAATGCGGAAAATTTTGCCAAAAGAATGGGGTTGACAGGGTCAATGAGCATCTCTTCAAATTGATTTGGGTAGGATAGGACATAGGGTTTTTTTCCTGGGTACATGTTGTTTGATCAGGAGAAATGATGGAGAGGTCACTTAGAGGCACAACAGGAACAGATAATGATACCAATTTTTTTTTTCTTTTTATGTATGGGTAAGCTTCATGACAAGTGCAGCATAATTGCATGTGGTTAAGTGCATCAATCCTTTCATAAAAGAAACGATGTGCATGATGGATATGGTTGTTGTGGAATTGTTGGGAAGTTGAAGAGGAAGCCATGTGGGGGGATGATTGTACATGGAAGGTGGGAGGTGAAGAAAGGTTAGATTTTGGAAATGATTGGTTGGCGAGTGAAAATGGAAGGGAAAACATAAGAGGTGAGGTGGATGATAGGGGAGGGAGACTAATATGGGAAGGAATGGTAGTTTGGTTTGGGTTGGATTGAGAGGTAATGTTGGACTAATGACTGTTGTAGAGAATATGATGGCATGCATTTATTCTATCCTTGTCAAGCATGTAGTGGCGTCATCATTGTTCCTTCTACACATTATTCTCTGGGGTGGTTTGCATAGCTACTCAAACAATAAATTTTTTGTCAAAATTAGAGGTGTAAGTGAATTAGGAGCAAAGGTGAGTTAAGCATGCATATGAAATGGAAAGTAGGCTATGGAGCAAAATAATTGTTGGTTTGAAGCAAGAAAAGACACTTTCTTTTTTCCCAATTGAAAATTTATGTAAAAGTAATAACAGAAAGGCTAATGGTAGTGAGATAACAAAAATGTTTCTTCGTAAACAAATAATTAATATGAACAATTAAGAAATAAAGGACAAATACATGTCATGTGCTAAGTTGAAAGAGTAGGATGTGTTTTTTTTTTTTTTGGATATTGTTTATTTTGTTTTTTGTGATAGATGCAATCTTCAATCTCTAGCAGCTGAAGCATACAATATTAAATTTGACAGAGGATTCCCCTGCAGAAATATGAAATGACTGGATTATGTGTGTATTTGATAGAATCAATGGACCTGATTGCAGCATGCAGGTGAGGAACCAATGATCCATACATCAGGGTACACTACGGGAATTTAAAGAAAGAGAAGAGCAAAGGTTTTCTATAAGACGCTCCATCCTCAACAATATCAAACATTTTGGCGCATCATGTAAACGATCATAATGCCATATTGCCAAGATAGAGTATTGGTGATTGTATTGCTACCTCCAAGAGAAATGGTTGACAAATGGGTTCATTTAGAATATCTTACGAAGGAAAATTCATGTTCAAGTGACTTAAAGGGTGCTAGAAATGTCTAGGAAATCAAGATTGTCAGAGCAGAGTTCGACATTATGTACTAATCTCTACATTTAGCATCACAATCTGTGTAGCAAGCATATCAATACACAATCTTTGTCAAACAAATGTATCTCCAAAAAATCTAACATATAATGAATCAATTAGAATTACTAGTGTGCACATTTAGATTTAGGCATAATCAAGCGAGTGATCTTATTAAATTTTTTTTCTACAAGAACCTCTGCCTAAGACCTTAATCTTTGCATATAACAACATTAGAAAGGATAAAATTTGTCACTTCAATCCAATACATGAAAATTAATCAACTCCTGCAAGAATGACACTAGTAAACTCATAAATAGACTCAAATACTAACACATTGATCTCTGCATACACACTAATATTTTCCATCAATCTTGTATGAATTCATTGCAACCAAGCCTATCAAAAATTCAATCAAAAAACCAGTGAAAATAACTGGGTGGTGCGCATAATAAAGTGTTCTTTAGGTTGAAAATAATGAACATTGTTATGAGTATATAATAAAAATTATCACACATTCCTTCAACCCTCCATGATCACTTGATTGGTAAAAAGGGTTTATCTTGTACATCATTTCCTTCTTTAGATTTGTGCTAGAACGAAGAGCAGAAAGACCAAAAGAAGAAAAATCATAATCCAAATCAATCCACAACTCTTGCACACCTGACTGATTAGGATACTTGGTTATTTATATCTATTTTCCTTAAGAGTACCTTGAACAAACCCAGGGATTTATTGAGAGTAATATTTGACAGGATCAAATAGACATTGCACAACCTTTCACACATGAATAACTTGAACAATTCTAATGTTCTTCCTTGAGATTTTTGTTTTTCTTCCCTAACAGACAGTAACGCACCTTGTCCATTCAAGAAGTGAATTATAATTTAGGTGTTTTCTCTATGAGGTGTGTTATAACTTGGGTTGTGTGTTACCCATTCTTCTTTTCATAACTTCACAGTTAAACTTCTCCAAAACTTGTTCAATCTTTTGCAACTTCTCTAAACCTAGACCCTATCCAATCTCCTGTAGCACCTCTATAATAATCTTAGAAGCTATTCACCCTCTTCTTCAAGAATCATAAGCTTCCGAAGAAAAATAGGTTGCAAATTTTGCCTCAATGTATAATTCTTTCCCTACATCTCAATGTCAATGAATATTATATTCTCTATAATAATGCGGAAAATTTTGCCAAAAGAATGGGGTTGATAGGGTCAATGAGCATCTCTTCAAATTGATTTGGGCAGGAGAGGACATAGGGTTTTTTCCTGGGTACATGTTGTTTGAGGAGGAGAAATGATGGAGAGGTCACTTAGAGGCACAACAGGAACAAATAATGATACCAATTTTTTTTTTCAGTTTTATGTATGGGTAAGCTTCATGACAAGTGGAGCATAATTGCATGTGGTTAAGTGTATCAATCCTTTCATGAAAGAAATGATTTGCATGCTGGATATGGTTGTTGTGGAATTTTTGGGAAGTTGAAGAGGAAGCCACATGGGGGGATGATTGTACATGGAAGGTGGGAAGTGAAGAAAGGTTAGAGTTTGGAAATGATTAGTTGGCGAGTGAAAATGGAAGGGAAAACATAAGAGGTGGGGTGGATGATAGGGGAGGGAGACTAATATGGGAAGGAATGGTAGTTTGGTTTGGGTTAGATTGAGAGGTAAGGTTGGACTAATGACTGTTGTAGAGAATACGATGGCATGCATTTATTCTATCCTTGTCAAGCATGTATTGGTGTCATCATTGTTCCTTCTACACATTATTCTCTGGGGTGGTTTGCATAGCTACTCAAACAATAAATTTTTTGTCAAAATTAGAGGTGTAAGTGAATTAGGAGCAAAGGTGAGTTAAGCATGCATATGAAATGGAAAGTAGACTATGGAGAAAAATAATTGTTGGTTTGAAGCAAGAAAAGGCACTTTCTTTTTTCCCAATTGAAAATTTATGTAAAAGTAATAATAGAAAGGCTAATGGTAGTGAGATAACAAAAAATTTTCTTCATAAACAAATAATTAATATGAACAATTAAGAAATAAAGGACAAATACATGTCATGTGCTAAGTTGAAAGAGTAGGATGTGTTTTTTTTTTTTTGGATATTGTTTATTTTGTTTTTTGTGATAGATGAAATCTTCAATCTCTAGCAGCTGAAGCAGACAATATTAAATTCGACAGAGGATTCCCCTGCAGAAACAAGAAATGACTGGATTACGTGTGTACTTGATAGAATCAATGGACATGATTGCAGCATACAGGTGAGGAACCAATGATCCATACATCAGGGTACACTACGGGAATTTAAAGAAAGAGAAGAGCAAAGGTTGTCTATATGACGCTCCATCCTCAATAATATCAAACATTTTGGTGCATCATGTAAACGATCATAATGTCATATTGCTAGCATAGAGTATTGGTGATTGTATTGCTAACTCCAAGAGAAATGGTTGACAAATGGGTTCATTTAGAAGATCTTACGAAGGAAAATTCATGTTCAAGTGACTTAAAGGGTGCCAGAAATGTCTAAGAAATCAAGATTGTCATAGCAGAGTTCCAGCATGCCGATCTTAAAATCAATCAGCAACTATGATAAACACCTTTTAACTTCCTAAGTGTTGGTGCTAGCTCAGCTATTTACGGGAAATATAACCAGCAGGAAAAGACTTATTCGTGAGCTGATCCAACTACAATAACTAGGTGAATCAACATCCAGGAGTCACCAATCCATTGGTGTAAACAACTTCAGTAAAACAGCGAGAAAGAAGTGGCTACAGCATTTCCAAATTTGCAGTGACATCTCCAATACTCACAGCAGAGCGAAGAAAGCATGGTCAAAGATATAAATGCTTCATTAGAAAAACACCCTAGAAATAATGAGCACAACCCCCATTTGAGAGAAATTTTGTAATTCTAAAATGAACAAGGATTACAACAATCGAACCTGACTCAAACACCTGATTTAGGAACTCAAGAAATCATTTCATATATTCAATGATTCTCAATCAGCTAAAGAGAGAAAAAATGACAACAATTAAAAACATGGTGTAGATAGTAATTTGTCTTCTATACCTAACCTCGGAAAAAAGCTTATGCCAAAGGACACTACGCCCCTCTCCTGGCATAATTCTGCTGGAAATCTAAAGCAGCCATAAAAATTGCAACTGGATTTCCTGGTGAAGGAGGAGTCTGTTGCAATACTGAAACATATGAACCAGTTTTACGTTGAGCACTATCATCTGTAATAAAAAAAAATCTCCAACTTTTCAAGTCCTATCCGCCTTTTGATTAAGTCGACATTTTCTTGCAACACTTGCATCTCATCAAAAGGAAGTTTTACATCTAGGGCTTCAAGGCCGACAGAAAGTGTTTCATCCTTTTTGAACTTCAAGAAAGGCATCACCAGTTTCAGAGCGCTGTTGCACATAACTTCCAAGCCCCTTCCAAGCCCCAACCACCTCTCCGACCCAGTAAATCTGGCGAAATTTTTGTTCCACCTCAAACTTCCAAGCCCTAACCAGTGAAAAAATGGGGCAAATCACTCCAACACCTCCCTCTGACCCAGTAATTCCAAGCGAATGCCATTGAAATCTGCTACAAACAAAAAAAAATTGGAGCGAATGCCATTGAAACCTGCTCCAAGCAAAGAAAATCGGGAACGAATTCCATTTTTTTAGTTTTATGGGCATTTATTTTGGTGGGCTAATATTCAATAATTAATTATTTTTAAAATAATTATAGGGCTAACTTTATAAAACTATAGAAAATGGGTTTTATATAAAAAAAGTCGCCCTATCAAAATTTAAAACCCCTTAAAATATAAAAAATTCACCCTATCAAAATTTAAAACTCCTTAAAATTCGCCTTTGGGCTAAAATTCACATGTGACGACGGAGGAGGCCGTGGGCGGCGCTCTAGCTCCGGTATGACTAACACAATGACAAAAAAATGCGTTAGTTAATCTGTGAGTAAAAGTTGACAAAATAAGATGTATTGTTCCCTTTTGAAGAAGAATATGTGTTGTATTTCCCAAAAAGAAAACTTGAATTCTGTCTGGCAGAGTGCATGTCGATGGTTTCCCAGAAGGGGGTACTCCTAGTCGTAAACACAAGGTGTTGCTCGAAAGCAACAACACCAATTGACACCCAGAGTTGGGACATGGTCAATATAGTATGCTCGGAGTTTTCTGTATGTATCCCTTTCATGTACATGGATGAGGATATGCATGAAAGTTTTAATCATTTGAAGTAGTTGTATTGTCGAGCGCAACTGGTACAGAGGCAGAGTAGGCGGACGAAGGAACCGCTCTTGTATATTGAGAAGGGAAGCCTCTTGTTGATTGATTTCTTGGCAAAATTTGTGGAGTTGTGAAATATATTTATGGTCCATATTTTTCTACAAGGAAAGGAAAAGCATGTAAGTGAACATGTAAAAAATAAAGACTCATAAGGGAAAGCATAGCAACAAAGAAATAGTAGCAACCATTTTGAAGTGAAATTATATTGGAAATTGAAAACGTAAATTAAGCATGAAAATTGCAAGGTGTTAAGATGAGAGAGAAGATGGAAGATGTAAAAGTGGAATGCAAGCGAAGCGAAGGTACCAATAGTAGAAGGTCTTCAAGGAGTTTGAGTAATAGATTTGAGACAAGGTATGTCTCTTCTTTTTTTCTGCGTATGACGAAAGGGTTCTCCTGCATCCACAAATAGCGTGTGAAGGAGAAAGCAGGGGAGATACGAATATCATTCAACGATCAAACTCTTGATATGGCTGTGAAAGTTAGGCCTTGTCGATCAATGTTGTCAATGTCGATTATTGCCTTATCTAGTGTCATGCCTTGCGATTTATGGATTGTTAAGCCCCATGCCATGCGGAGCGGCACTTGTGTTCGCGAACCCATTTTTATGGGGGGAATTGGGACAAATATTTGATTTGAAGGATCCCATGGTGGACCCTTGTAGTGAAGAAATTCAACTACAACAAATGATGGTAGTTTGGGGGGTTTAGAGCCTGGTGCATATGCGAGTGCGTGAACTGTGCCGAGTGAACCATTAACAAGGCCAGCCTCAACCCACAAGTTGTTGGTGATAATAACACGTTGTCCGATGCAGAGGAGTATTTTCATAGCTAGTTGATCATCTTCCAGTTTCTTGGCGGGGAGTTGCCTCTTTGGGCAGCATAACAACATGCAACTGGTTGGTTTAGTGTTTTTAACATGGATTTATTGCGCAGGGCAACAGCCTCATTTGTTGCGTAGAGATGCATTGAATTAGATAATGACTGGAGTTCGGCTTCAGGAAGGTTTGTTTTGAACGTGTCATAAGAAGCTTCCAATCATCAGTAGTGGGTGTTGCATTGCGAAGGTTGGAGAGGAGTTGGCGAAAGGAAATTTGAGTAGGGCTTGTTCCTTGTTTTCGAAACACTGTTGAAAGCGTAACCATAGTATCGAAGCTTTGCCATAGTGCAGTGCCACGAGAAGTGCCTACATACATTGGTGTGTCTTTGACAGGTGGCAGTTGGCCAAGGTCCCCCACAAGGATTATAGAATGTCCACCAATTGGGTTGTTTCTATTTGATGGGAATGCCTCACGCAAGCGATCATCGATTTGAGAAAGAAATTTAGGACCAATGAAGCACATTTCGTCAATTAGAATGTATTGGACATGCCAAAGTTGTTCTTGAAGGTTCAGGAGGGATTGACCCTCTAAAAGGTTCCATAGAGGATATAGGGATGCGAAGAGCAGAGTGGATCGTCAGGCCATTAATGTGGAATGTTTCCACGCCGGTTGGAGTAAGCAAGAGGAGGGGGTTTTCTCCATTGGTGGAGTTGTCAAGGAAGGCATTTTCGAGGCACTCAATTAGGAACGACTTGTCGGTACCAGCAGTGCCTTGGATTATCATTCTTAAAATTGTCGTGGCGACATTGTTGCAAAAGTGGGAGAAAATTATATTTAATGCAATGGTTTGGCTTGGGGACAAGGAGGAAAGGGAATGTGAGCATGGATTTGGGAGTTGGTGGATTCTTGTGGAGGAGCGGTTGAAGTCGATGAAGCGGATGGTTGTTTCTTGCAAGTGTGAAGGGATTATAGAGTGGCCCCAATTATGGTTTGCATCAAAGTCACGATGGCCAAGCATTTCAAGTTCATCGAGGAGGATGTTGTTACCTGGGTGGATTTGAGAGAGAAATTTCCATTCATCCATGTCAATGGTGGGGGCATGGGGAGGGTCATCAGGCAATGAACTGCTAGAGTCGGAAAGGTTAGGGGTGGAAGGGGCACGGTGAACATGCCAATCCTGATACGTGTGTCTAGTGTGTTCCTAGTGTGCAACAATGGCTGCGTCAGATGTGCCAATGTTGTTAGGGAGGCTACGAAAAGGGCAGTACAAAAGGATTTTTCTCCAATAGAAGTCTACATAGGATGTTGATTCTTTCGATGGAATGGAGGTGTAACAAGGAAGGACGTGCACGACCATCGAAGGGAAGATGTGTTTCCACGACGATGTTTTCGTACGGGAGGAGAAGGACCAAGAGCATGCGACTTCAATAAGAGGTAATCCCGCAAGTGTAAGTGGTCTTTGTATGTAGGAGGCGATGAAAGGTGTTGATGGAAGATGACCATACAGTTCTTGTGAAACACATTTGAATACTTGTTTTTTTTACATTGAGGGAGACAAAAGAATGACTGCACTTTGTTAGTGGGAGTTTTTGTAGCATGTGGCATGTTTCTTGTGCACCAATGTCTCGATCAATGACCATTTCGATTAGGACTTTGCGGACAACAGTTATAATAGGAGCATCGGGGGGGGGACATTGTGAGAGACGGGAGAGCATTTGGTAGTAGCTTTCAGACTTTGCCTCTGCTTTCGCTGCATACTTTGAAATATAGTTCAACACAGCATGGCGTGAGAGAACTAGTTGAAAGTCAATGTTGGCCCTCCATATTGCAAGCAGATGAGCATTGTGCACATTTAGTTTGTCATCATTTCTAGCAGGGGAGTATAATTTTCTACCAGTAGCATCAATGTGAAGAGATGAGGTGTCGTGAACCTCCCATGGGGCTCCATAGCGGCAAGTTGTAGTGTTATTTCTTTTGCGCAAACATGTAGGGGAGTGGCAAGTTGTTTTTCTTGCACATAATTCATAAGTTGTTCATAGTTTTGCAACTGTAATATTCCTAATTAGCAACAGCTAATTGGAAATATTAGATTTTTGTATAGTTTTGCCTACTATAGTTTATTAATAAATAAAAAGTGAGAGGAGGGGTCTAACTCACTTAAATAAAATAAAGTGTTTCCCTAGTAGCACAACGTTATAACTTATGGGGAGCCATGGGGGTCCAACACCACGCAGAGGAGGGGGCCCATGTAGCCTCTAGGAGCTTCTGCGCAGATAGAGGAGGAGCACGTGGAGGAGAGGGAGACCACGTTAGGGTTTTGGAGAGGGGCCAACGTTATAAAAGGTGGGAGAGCCTTCTCATTTGGCATTCTTGTTGTGGATGATATTTGAGCTAGACTTTTGTCTTCTTGAGCATGCTGGCTGTTTAGCCTGTCTGCAGCACTGTTTAGTGCGTTGAGTGTCTCCAGTCGGAGATCTCACCCTTAGCCCCAGGGGACTTCGAGTGCCTGCTCGGGTAAGGTCATTTTCGAGTCTTTAGCGGGGTTTGGTTGGTTGTTTTGCGAGAGGCTGAGCTTCTCTTGTAGTGCCGATCCACAGGAAGGCCTTGAGTTCTACTTCAGAGTGGTTGCGGGGTTTTACGCCAAAGGTTTCGGTTGATGCCGGAGTGGAGGATCGGTCTTTGCCAATGGGAGGTTTCTAGGAGTTTGTGGCCTTTGGCCCCGGCTATTATCATTTGGCATACGCATTTGAGCCTTGGAGAGCGGCATAATTCCTTGAGGAGGACTTTACGAGTGATTTTCGGAGTGGCCATTTTTGATATGGTTTTGGGTTTTGTCAAGGTTGGTGAGTACGGTGGTGTAAATTTTAGAAATATTTAGTAAGGGGATCGACCCCTAGTTTTCTATCTATTCCAGGCCGGCAATTTTACGACAGATTTCCAGCAGCTGGGACGCAGTTTCTTAGAGCAGCCATTTTCTGTCTTTCTGAGAGAGTTCTCCACTTTCCTTGAGCAAGAATAGGTGCTATCATTCCGATCATCTATTGTATTTCTTTATATTCTCAGATTAATAAAATGGCTTAGCATTCCCGGCATTTTTATGAGTATTTGCTTTATGTTCTATTTCTGGCATTTTCTATATTGTTGTATGCTTGTATTGTTGTCTATTTCCCTTTTGGGATATTACAGTGGTATTAGAGCATAGATCTGGCTCAGCCTGTGGAGCTAGCAGTCTATGACACCGAGGGATAAACCCTACATCTGTTACAGAGGTAGGAAATACAGAGACATTGAGCGTAGGTTGGAGAACACCTACGGAGAGGGAGACTGTGTTCGAGTGGTGGACACGGATCAGGAGCAGCCTGTGATAGATATAGAGCAGGAGCAGCCTGTGGTGGACGCAGAGCAGCAGGGTCCTATGGCAGGGGACGATGATGATGCGAGGAGATATAGGGAAATGCTCCTCAAATCAGTACAGGATCTGTCGAGACAGATGGAGACGATGGGGCAGAGATTCGCTGCCGTGGAGGCTAGACAATGTGAAACCCCAAGGGGTTTTCAGATTGGTGAGGGATCGGGCACATCCCACCATATGCCGGAGCGCGAGACTACCCCCCTTATGGCATCGCATGCACCCACGTGATCCACTATGCCCACCTTCCTAGGAGCGGACACAGTGGTAGGAGCACAGCAGGAGCCAGAGCCTGGCCACATGGGTGACTATTTTGCAGAGTACCAGGCATACGGGCAGGAGTTCAGAGATGCTATCTCGTTCAGAGACTTTGTTTAGCTCCAGCGGGACAGTAGACCCCGCGATCATCACAGAGGGCACCGGCATCATCATGATGGAGACAATGGGCACGCTCTGAAACTACGTCCCAGTGCTTTGGAAAACTGCCCGAAGTAAAATTATCTTCTTTTCTTTGGAATAGACTGAAAACTAGGGGCTGATCCCCTTGCCGGAATGAGCTGAAAATCTGCGGACCACCTGTACTCACCAACCCGGACAAAACCCAGAAACCATATCAAAAATGGTCAGCCTCCAAAAATCACCAGAAAGTCCCTCCTCAAGGAATTACGTTGCCCTCCAAGGCTCAGTGCAGATGCCAAATAATAATAGCTGAAACAGTGCCACAAACTCCTCGGAAAACCTCCTACCCCAACGGGCGATCCTCCCTCCAGGATATCCATTGGAAACTCTGCGGGGGAAACCCTGGTTAGTTTTGTTGTGAATCCCACATTCATACTTGGAATACGGAACAAGGGTGATTGGATGAAAGAAAGATTTGGTTCACCCCAATATATGGTCGGGTGGTACGTGGAAGTCCCTGACTTGGTTGGCATTTTCATATGTTAATAAGAGGTATTTTCTATTGTGATCTATGAGAATATGTATTGATTATGATGGTGACATTATGGCTTACTTTCCATGGTTTATATGTTGGTTATTAGTTGGTTATATGATGTATATTGTTTATGGCTCTTGACATGTTTGATGAATATGTGATTGGTTGTTGAATGCAAGACCTAATAGATGTTAGTTCAGCTAATATGAGAGGGAATTAGACCTTCTTGAAAATTCTCATATAAGTATGAGACCCCTACGTTCAAATGTCTATTTATGACCTGTAAATTTCATGTGCATCATGTGTTTAACAGAATGCGTGTCATGGTTAGGGTTGGTTGGGTCAAGTCCTTGATCAAGTTTTGTGTTGGAGGCATTGTCTTTGTGTCGTTAATTGTTTTGGAAAGTATCATTAGTTTTTGGGCATTGATTTGGAGACTAGCCCCGAAAAGTGGC
Organism: Pinus albicaulis; assembly: GCA_034641835.2. Lineage (NCBI taxonomy): Eukaryota > Viridiplantae > Streptophyta > Pinopsida > Pinales > Pinaceae > Pinus > Pinus albicaulis. Next base: position 773,531,489 of record CM076576.1, on the reverse strand, counting down.
TTAAATCACATGAGAGCGAATGGGGGTTTAGTTTAGTGAAAGGGTAGGTTAACTCAGGGGTTTGGCACCTGGAGTGGTGGATTAGCTTATGGGGGTCTTGTAGCACCTAAGGGAGGTTTGTAAAGTGTTGGTTCATCGGCTCCACTTCCTTAACTACACTTAGGGAGTTGAATAATATCATAGTAACTCTTCATAACATGTTTACCCCGGTGGACTAGTTAGCTTGGGTAAATGTGGGAGGAGGGTGTTACAAAGTGGTATCAAAGCATGGTTCAATGCTTGGACTGGATGGGCGGAATGTGTTTTTTATGCATGCATGTAGGTTTTATATGTGCTTGATGTGTATGCATGGTGACGGTAATTATTGGAGTTGTGTTGTCATGTAGAAGTTGATGATGTTGTTGTTGGAATGTGTTTTGTCATGAATGCATGTCGGTTGTATGTGCATTTTTTATGCATGTCAATGTTTATATGTTGTTATGCATGCATTTTCATGGTTATATTTATGCATGTATAGTAGGTCAGACATGCATCATGAGGTCATTGTATGCAATTAGGTCATCACGGTACTATTGGGATGTTAAGATGCTAATGCGTTGGTTGAGATAGAGCAGGAGGTGCAAATCATAAAAGCGAGGTTGCAACATTGGACCTCGAGGTAAGAGGAGATCGTTATACATGTTGTATGTTGGGTATGCAGATATTTTGGTTAATGGTTGTTATATTCCTCATGGCTATATGCATGTTTGTCATCTATTGTTGTTATGGTTATATATACATGATAGATGCTAGTTAATAAATGTGGTCATATGCACTTGTGTCAAATAGTCATGAAGGGTAGTAACTTGTTGTATGCATTGCGATCATACACATGATAAATATGGTCATTACATTAATATGTTTATGTTATTATGTATCATGTTAATCTGGATTGGTTTATGCAAATGGTTATGGTTATGATATTCAGGTATGAATTGATATATTTTTTATATTGTGTCGTACTAATATGGATTGACTTGTGCAGAGCTGATAGCCTCCCTTGAGATACATTGAGGTATGAGTTTGATTATGTCATATATTTGGTTTATGTAACATAGTATGTTTATAGGTTGTTTGAATGTTTGATTAATTGCATGATATGAGTATGTGTATGTAAGATTGCATGAAGAAATTATCTCGTTTTAAGATGGTTGCACTAACACATTATGTGCTGAGATAGATGATATGTACTTGAGTGTAAGTGGGTGATAGTTGTAGTATTATGATTAATGATTGTGAGATGACTATTGACTATGATATCATTGTTAGTGTTGGTGAAGGTTGATTTCAAATTAATAGATACAATGTCTTTATTTTCGTAACATGTGGTTGCCACGTGTGAACAATTGCGGGGAAACATGCTTGGTATTAGCATGACAAGATAATAGTTGATTTGTTTATATAAATAACGGTTGGGTCATATGTTAATGCATAATAAGATTCAGTTGCAGCAAGGTAAAAGGTAAAATAAAGGAGTTGGGTGAGAATTCCTTTGGCTATGTTTGGAAACCATAGTTCTAAACAAATGAGTGATTTGCATACAAGAAGTATTCTTAACCTTGATTTTGTTTGACAATATGTGGATATGTGCTATATTCATAATCATGTATTTGACAAGAATTACAATTGGTTCCCTAGTTACAGTTGGATTTGTCAAGGAATTGGAGTCCCTTAAGAGATGGTGTGTATGTGTTCACATATAGGGCAGCGTGCTTGGCACGACAAGGTATGGTAATTAGCATATCGTACATTTATTTATGTGTTGGAAATGATGTGTTTATGGCGAGATGATGTAGAGGATTACATGGAAAAGAGACTTCCATGAAATTTTAAAGGAGGTTCAGGTTGATATTTCCTTTGGAAGCACTGGGATCCATGGGGTTGAGTCATGGTGTTTGCTGCTATTTTTGTGCTTTCAATGTTTTGTGATTTGTTTGAACTTGATTTTCAGTTTGTTTGTGTCTGGTGCAAGGCCTTACCATTTTTCTTGTGGTGTCATATTGCTATTGGTTTTTCATTATTGTCTTCATGTGTGTTTCTTGTTCTTGTCTTTTATGTATTGAGGGTCTTGCGAATTGGTTGGGGAAGAGGAAAGTCAATGGAGCTCGGGGAGAGCTGCGTAGAACCCAACAGGTAATGTAACACCCGAATGAAGCTCAATGAATGTATAAGGGAAGTTGAGGCAAGAGTATGATAACTAGTTGGATTTTTTGGGTCCATTGAGTTAAATGGACGGTGGTAGGACAATCATGAGAAAGATGATTAGAAAATTAAGGTAAATAAATTCGAGTTTTCAGATGCCTTGGCTAAGTTGGGAATTGTTGTTCTCAATGTTGTGCATGTTGTATGTATGTGTGTATGTTGTTGTCTAAAAATGTTGTATGTATGTATGTATGTTGTTGTCTGAAAGGGTTTTCAAGGATAATTCTTGTGGACAAACAATTTCTTATGCAGGTGAATAGCATGAAGAGGTTCCTGGACTTATGAGGAATTGAGTGGGAAGAGTATCCCTGACAGATCTATGAGGTCAATTTCATATGTATATGATTTGATATTATGTGATTATACTATGTTTATGCTTATGTTATGGTTGGAAATGTTGAGGGATACATCAACGGAATAAAAGTAGTGTGATCTACGACATGTTGGGACAAGCATGGACAACAGAGAGATACTAGAAGCAAGGTTGCTTGGTAGAGACAATGTGGTCTCTAAATGTGTGGTACTAGTGTTGTGTATATGTTGTATATGCAATGTCTTGTACATATGGTATTGTGTATGTGTTGTATATGCGATGTTGTGTAATATAGCGTTGTGTACATGTGGTGTTGTGTGCAAATGGTGTTGTGTACATGTCGTGCTTTGTACACGTCATGCATGTGGTGTTATGCAAATTAGGTGTCGTGTACACATTGTGCAAGTGGTGCTATGTACATGGGGTGTTGTTTACACATTGTGTAGGTGGTGTTGTGTACAGGAGGTGTCGTGTACACGTTTTGTAAGTGGTGTTGTGTACATGTGGTATTTTGTACATGTCGTACATGTTGTGTTGCACACATATGGTGCTGTGTTATGTGTATTGTGTAATTTTTTTATCATGACATGTGTATTCGTAGTGTTGTATTATGTGTACGTATGTGTATTGTGTTGTACATCGGGTGCAGGTGTATGTGTTATGTGGTACATCGAGTGTAGGTGTATGTATTGTGTGGTGTTATATGTCGTGTGTGGGCGTGTGTGTTATAATGTACATTGTGTGTATATGTACGTGGTTGAAGAGAAGAAAGGGCACTTGATGCTTGCTAGGTGTGGCGACCGATCCACTGTGTGAACGAAGAGGAGAAAAGATCGATTGAAGGATAAGTATTGGTGTTTTCTTTTGTGTTTATTATGCATGTGATCTATGACTTTGATTTATTATGGTTACATGCGATCTCTGATTTTGATTTATGACAATTGAGTTTTGAGCTAATCGGATGTGGTATATTTATACGCGATGATTTGATCAAAGAGTCAGTTTGACTTGTTGTGATAGAAAGTATAAAAAATCGCAGGTGTACCTTATTGACGAGCTACCAATGAGGTATGATTTGAATTTATTTAAATTTAATTTGAATCTATTCGTAGTTACTTTCTTGGTACATGAAAGCATGGAAATTCCAGGTTTGGGTGGTTGAAATTGACTACAAGAATTAATGACAACAACAAAAGGAATTCGAACAAGCAGTAGTATGAGGGTAAAGCACTTCAAGAGCAGGGCCATTGTGGGACACTACTACCCAAAAGTCTCCATTGATTTCCAAGAGCATGCTATGACTGGTATGATGGTTTTGAGGCAAGGATGTGCCTTAGTTTTTGGATATTCCGATGTGAGGAGGCCTTTCCAAGGGATGGATCGCCCGGGAAAGGGGATCTCAAGGAACTTGGAAGGTGAGTGATTGCACGGAAGGGGTGACTGGATTTCTCGAGGGACTATGTAGAAGAGAAGGGAAGGTCGGAGAATAATTTTTTTTGGTCATTAACATTTCCAAATGGAACCAGATGCACATTGGGAGTGTGCCTTGGAACAATGAGCTAGTAGTTGTTCACTGAGGGGACATGCAATGCAGGATTGTAGTGTTGGATATTGAATGCAGTTTGGACTTTGGCAGTGGATTCTAGACTTCCTTGGAAGGAGTTGAATCTTGGTATTATTTTGAGGGTGGACGTGTTAGCCTCTAGATTCCCTTGTTGCAGATGCAAGCATCGCATATTTTTATTTGTTGGTTGAGAAAATGTGCATATATATATATATATATATATCATATATCATATATATCGTTTATTGGAGTTTTATAACACAAATCATTACAATATTTACAATAATAGCCACATATATACTCATTTCCTTCAACCAACAAATAATCATATTGTCTATGGAGATTTATAAATCCGGCTCGATACATTATTTACAATGAAACACACACACACACACACACACACATATATATTTGTGTGTGTGTTTCATTGTAAATAATGTATCGAGCTGGATTTATAAATCTCCATAGACAATATGATTATTTGTTGGTTGAAGGAAATGAGTATGAGTATATATGTGGCTGTTATTGTAAATATTGTAATGAGTTGTGTTATAAAACTCCAGTAAATGATACGTTTGTCATGTTTCGGTAGCTGTCATTGTAAATATTGCAACGAGATATGTTATAAAGCTCTACAGGGTATATATATGTGTGTGTGTGTGTTTCATTGTAAATAATGTATCGATCTGGATTTATAAATCTCCATAGACAATATGATTATTTGTTGGTTGAAGGAAATGAGTATGAGTATATATGTGGTTGTTATTGTAAATATTGTAATGAGTTGTGTTATAAAACTCCAGTAAATGAGACGTTGTCATGTTTCGGTAGTGGTCATTGTAAATATTGCAACGAGCTATGTTATAAAGCTCTACAGGCAGTATGTTTTACTTTTCAACGGTCTTGCTGGTTATAGGTGTCATTGAAAATCAAGGACGGTGTTTCCAAAAGGGGGAGGGTTTTGTAACAACCCTAGTAAAAAATCCATGTAATAAAGTCAATAAAGGAAAAATAAGACCAAGGTCATGGGACATGTTTTCCAAGTTGAATGTTGGGTAAAATTAACGTGTGTTAATTTAGTTTATTATGGCTAAAGGAAATTGGAAAGGGCAGTTGAAAAGGCAATTGAAAAGGCATGAGACGTTAATTGGCATTTATTATGAAAATAAAGGAAAATAGGAGTAAAGGAAGGTGGAAGGTCACAAGTTTTCATGAGAGAGAAATTAAAGGAAAATGAAGAAAATAGAGGCCTCAATGATAAAAAGGCTTATGAGGATTAGTTCATGGCTTTTGTCAGTTCATTTTTGTAGCTCTCTCTCTATTATTTATCTCTAATACTCTTGGAAACTTAGAGAATTATTAGAGAGCTATAGCATTATTGGAAATAAGGGAAAAGGAATGACAATAAAGAAAAAGTGAAGAAAAGATCAAGTAAGAAAGAGTTGGATCAAGTGACTACAACTGGATTAATTGCAGGTATTGAGTTGCATGTATGATTTCCTTGCTAGTTTTGGCATGCATGGTACATGCATTTGTGTATTTGGTTCTCTTGTTGTCACTCGCATAGTTTTTTCTAGGTGTGACAATGGTTTTCATACTTGCCTTTCCATTTCCGGATAGCCATGGTGTGATGGGTTTATATTTCTTAGTTGAGCTTGACTGTCAGATGGTTTTGAAACTAAGTGGGTGTAACACCCCCTTCCCACATCTACCCAAGTAACTGACCAATTGGGGTAAACATGTGACGAGAGGATATTAATATGAGATTCAACCTCCTAGATGACCTTAAGGAAGTGGAACCGACAAAAACACCGAAAAAACACCTTACATTGCATCATTGATGTTGGATATCTAATCCCCAACGGGTAGGTGTGGAAGGCGAATGGACAAAAGGAGTCCAAGAGACCACTTGGAATGGGAAACCAAGGGTCACCTAATGTACTATAAAAGCACATCTATGGTTAATAGTAAATAACTCACGATTATCCTTCATTTTGCCTTGTGTGTTTGTTGTGTGCGTTTCCTCACGTATTGCTTGAGTAGTATTTTTTACATGTTAGTGATGACTATATCTACAGCTGAGTTTTCTAGAAACTGATTTCCTTATGTCAATATGTCATCCAGAAAACCCTCCTAAAACTTTTTTCGCCCTTATACTTTTCAGTCCACCCATGTCAAAATCAAAACCTCATTATCACTATCCTATCTAGCTTCAGCCCTATTGGTCTGCCCATCAGCTCCAAAAGGAAAAGTCCAAGTCTGTTTCAAAAGCCTCCCCTATGTTAGGAAGTGGCGCTTTAAGACATTCTACCCTTGGCAATCATCCAAAAGCCAAAAAGCCTCCATCTGCTACAGACCAATCATGACTGACCTCTCGCTCTGCAAATCAAGTTGATAACAGCTCTAAGTCGCTCCACTTATACCCCTAGGTCTCAGCACTGCATAAACCACAGTCTCAAGCTGATTACTAGGTGTTTCACATTGTTTTATGGATTCTACAAAGACAGGAAATATAACTTCATCTCAGGAGGAAATGCTTGAATCTACAGTTAGAAGAACAGCTGCTTCTAAGTGTAACATGAGCAAAAGATATATCTGCAAACAGAGAGTCACTCATCAAAACCTTGCATTTTCCTTCCAGCATGAAAAATCACAGGAAGAGAAGAACACCACTGTCACAACAAACTGGTAAATTGTCATGGCCCAGAACCTCCTTCATTTACAAGCAGAGGGTTAGGGCGCCTCCTTCATCTACAAGTAGAGGGCGCTGGCCAGTATTGACTTTGAGGATTGCAAAAGTCCAGGTTTGCTTTTTACTGAACAGTGAAACAGAGATTCTAGGTTTTCTGAGTGTAAGTGATAATCACAGCAGGGATAGAATCTGAGGTATGCAAGTTCAAAGGAAAACAGACTTTGATCTTGTAAAGGAAGTCATGAGAAGTTTTCAAATCATGTGAATTGTTAAACTTTAGAAAGGCATATCATGAGTAAAAACAATTCTAATCATAAGAGATGCTGACAGATCATGTCATCACACAGGCAGAAGAAAAGTTGTTTGTTTTTCAAAGGGTACTGACCTCCATAGTCACAGAGACTATCTTTCAAATAATTTGTCATAAGTTAACCAAAGTAAATGATGACATTTCAGTTCCCCTCAGAGCAGTACAGTGAGACAATGACACTTTGACTAGGGTTTTTCTGAAGCACAGTGGTGATTGCAAGAGAAGTGCTAGTATTAATGTTTTTCAAATTTGTTTGCTTACCATAACATCCAAGGGAAATCTTTGTCAAACAGGTTTATCAAACAATCTTCAAATACTTTGCCAAGAAAAGGGCCTCCTTCGTTCATGAGCAGATGGCCAAGGCATTGAATATTGTTAAAACTGATTGATCAAAAGATGCAGTGGAAAGAGACAAAGAAAGAAAGAAAAAGTCTTTACACAGGTGACAGATGGTGTTCATGTCTCAAAGAGTATTGGTTTTCCTACCCATAAGAAAATGTTTGTCAAACTATACCTCATAGTGGACAGGAGAAAATTTGGATATGTAGGCCATTGATACAAAAAGGGGCAGTTTTCTTAAGGGAAAGGGTCAAACAACACCTGTTGTCATACCCCAAGGAGTCTAAAGGAGCGCCTTTCCTGGTAAACAGAGAAATATGTATGGTAAGGATGCAACTGAAGAAGGGCACTGAAATCAGGAGAAGCTTACAAATCACACAGAGGCAGAAATTATCAAACAAGTTGGAGAGAAAATGAATACATCTCATACAAATGACAAAATGAAAACCAAAAAAATAACGATAGATCTTCATGGTTTTTCCTTGTTAAAATATCACCTAAAGTGTCAAAGCAGGGGAAAGAGTTGAGCTTTGGAATGGTTCTATTACAAAAAGACCAATGCACTAGCCAAAGCAAATGGTAACTGTGTTTCAACATTGTAAATAAGTATACCAGTTATGAATAGACAAAGAAGTGGTTTTGATAGATTGTCAGTGTTTTGGGAGTTTTAAAACAAATACAGCTTTCTCATTATTCAAAAAAGACAGAGATATCATAAATGGTATAAGCAAGAAAGTATGTTGAAAGGAGGTGCCTTTCTCAAATCAGAGGGCCATGATCAAGTCCAAGAAGACCAACAAGTTTGGTATTTTGCATTGGAGAAAGGTTGAAGAAGGTTTGGTAAAGACCCAGAAATTTGTCAAAGAAACGGGTTGACAAAACAAACCTGTCCTTTCGAAACAAATCGGAACTCGGGTATTTTCTTGGCCGGTTTTAAAAAAAGGGTGGCTTTACATCATAAATCCTCATAAATATCCCCGACATTTTTAAATCTTATTAAGCGAGAGATGGTAGGAAAGTTATCAAGCTATTATTCGAGGTTCGAAGTTCGGTGTTGAAATGTCACCAAAAAGGACAAAATCAACAAGAACCACCCCTCAGACCTATATGCCTAAATGGACAGCGTTCTAGCCTTTTAAGAAAAAACTATGTTTGTTTCCTTTGAAAAAGAGTTGAAAATTTATTGATATCTTTTAAAGAGCATAAAAATTCTGTGGCCGAAATCATTTCAAAAGGGAGTACCCCTCAAATAAAGTCTACATGTTTTCAAATCTCAAGAGATACACCAAGGCAACATTACAAAGTTTTACAAAAAAACAACGGAGCTGAATGTCAAGTTTACATTTCAAAGGGTTTAAAGACCGTTGGGGTTTGACACATTTAAAGAAGTGGGGTCGAAGGTAAGAACTTTCATTTTCAATACACCAAGCGAGAAATTTAGTTTGCCTCTGAAATCCTCAGACATCAAAACAATTTTCAAGCAATTTCAAAGAGTTTCTGTTAGTTTTGGCCACGCGGCATGCACGGTCGCGCGGCCTTGGCACTTTATGGAAGCGATTTTACACGAGGGCGGCCGGTATACGCGCGGCCGCTATAACCTGGCCTTGCTTGGGCTCCCAATGCCCCGAGCCGGCAGACACCGACGATTGTTGCGCGCCGTTCTTTCCTCGAAGAGTGCGCGCATCGCCCGAAGGACCTCCGGTGCTACTCCAGCCCTCCCCAAGGGTTGTTCATCAAGTCTTGAGGTATTTCCACACGTTTTTCTCCCTCGATGTCAAAAGATTTGCCAAGTAACATGAAAGTCTAAACTCAAACTGTGGTGTGAAATTAAAGAGTTGGAACAAAACTGTTGAAGTGGACCTTGTTTATATATCAAACATATATGTTAAGAAAGCTGTTTAGCAAAGTCAAGATCAAATCAAAGGGCGGCTTGTCCTAGTTTATTTGATATATCACCATACCTAGGAAACGATTTTGCTATGAAAATGCCCATAATTTGAAACTATGTTTGAATGACAAAGTCACTGTTAGAAGTGCTTGTGGGAAAGAAGCTGTGATTGAAGTTAAAAGCCTGGTGTTTTCACCCTGTGATTAGTCAAGAGCAAGGGTGTCATTTCTTTAAAGCACTGTAGGGAAAAGTTACCCTACTCAACCACCGAAAGATAGTTGTTCACTATATCAACGCTGACCTATTTCTGCGTTCTTCGAAGGATCATTTTGAAGATTTGCATCGAGAGGGCATAAAGACATGCTTCCAAAGATAAACTGGGTTAACTGCTTTGTTTACGATGCAAAGGAATGACATACATATAGAGAAACAGTGAAGTTTAGTAGGAGAAAGGGTTCTTGATCAAACAAGAATTTATAGGTTGAAAGCTGCAGGGGAAGGTTGCTCACACTTCTCACAAAGGGACAGTATTCACTATGTTTGTTGGTTGACTGCCTTGTGTTTTTCAAGCTTATTGATAAGTTGGTATCCATCCAAAGTAAAGGTTTTTCCAACATAACCAGAGGTGTTACATTGGTAGGAGGTATTTCCTATTTTGCAAAGTAAAAACCCTTGCAAGCCTTGTTGAAACTTTTTGAGGCATTGTCCAAACTCTATCACCTTGTTCAGAACAGTAAATTTGACTGTATACCTACACAGAAGTTTGATTGCATATCCATAAGTCTGTAGATTTATTTGCACTCCAAGAAGACCAGGTTGTTAATGATTGAAATTATATCTTGAAGCAGAGATACAGGTGTATTGATTGACATCTAAAATTTCACAGAACAGGGTGATTTTAGCACTTCTCACAGCAAACTCCTCCTAGCAGTCTGCCCTTCTTTTCACTGTATTATTTCTTACTGAGAAGTTGTTGACTGAGATAATTTCAAGGTGGAAGGCCACTTTCTGAAGAGCAGGTTTTTTATGATTGAATTTTACCTTGGAGACAGAGATACAGGTATGTTGATTAGCCTCTAACAAATTCACAAGAAAAAGTGATTTCTTAACACTGTGCACAGGAAATTTACACAGCAGTCTGTCTCCTCTTTACTATATGATATCCTATTAAGAAATATGCCTGGCTGAGGTACATTCAAAGGTAGAAGGCTAGTTTTAAGAGAGCAGAGGTTGTGTATTATAAGGAGCTTGTTGCAAACCATCCAAATCACATTGTTTATCTGTCAAAGCAGTAAAGTGACACAGTTTGACTCCAACAGGGCATTTTACACACAGTGAGGCAATTTGTCTCTTCCAAAGCATTATCAGGTCAAAATGCCTCCAAGGCAAGACAGCAGGAGCGGTCCACATAAAAGATATGAGCCCATCTCTACAGAAGAGATTAATGCTCATCCATCTGTACTTTTCAACTTCCATGAAGTAGGCTGCCTAGATTTCTGCCAGAAGATAGAAGAAGTCAAGAGTTTTTCGCCATTAACACACTTGTGCGCCCTGAGATTCAAAGAAAAACATTTCCAAGTGGCGGGTCTTGATTTCAAAATTTCTCCAAGATATGTGTCCAAGGCCACCAAGATCCCGTATCATGGCGAAAAATGGTTCAAACAGGCTCATCTTGACTTAGAGGATTACAAGCCTTTCATCAAGCCTGAACATAGAGAGGCTGTCACTGCTATTTTCCCTTTTTCATATCTCCTTGACAGCTATGCTCCTCTTATGAAAGTCATAATGAAATATTTCACTTGTGAAGGGAGGTTTGATCAAATTTGTGCCTACCATGTCCAATTATTGATGCATTTTACTAGAAGCAGACAACTAAACCTCCCTTACTTTTTGTTCAAGAGCATAGAGAAGATGGCATCTACTGTCCAGAAGAAGGCCCCACCTCTGCAAATCCCTTCCCTTTTTCATCATTCTTTGATCAAGATTATCTTCCTACACCAGCTAGAGAAGAAAGAGGTTTCATGGGATTTATTCATCAGCCATCCAGATTTTGCTACTGTTCCTCCTGCCCATATTTCTCCCACTCAGCCTGTCCATCGCCCGGTACCTTTGTCCAGTAGGCCTACTCCTAGAAGGCTCAGGATGTCTACAGGACAGTCAAGTCAACAAGAGGAAAGAGATGAGCAGTAGCAGTTAGATGATGAGGAACAACATCAAATAGAAAGTGAAAGACAGCAGGTCCAAGATGAACAGCAGCAGGTACAAATTGATGAACAGCAGCAGGTACAAATTGAGGAACAACAGCAGGTGCAACATGAAGAACATCAAGTTGGGCAGGAAATTGAGACACCTCTTGAGCCACAAATTGAACAATACATTGATGAAGAATAGCAAGCTAATGTTGGCGAACAGGGGCAGCCAAGTGAACAACAAGAGGAAAACATCCAGCAGCCTCAAGAAGAGCAGCCAATTCAAGAAGATGTCAAAGGTAAATCAGTTGTGCCTCCTCCTCCCAAAATAACAAAGCTCAGCACAGCAAGGAAGAGAGGGTCTAAAGCTGCCACTATAACAGTGACAAAGATTGTTCCTAGCAAGAGGAAATCACCCAAAAGGACACCTTCTAGCATGCCAAGGAGGAAAAGCGCAAGATTGGCTTTCAAAGGTAAAAGCAAAGTTGGAGAAAGTACAAAGCATGGAGGTGAATTAGCTGTCATCCCAATCCAAAGCGATGACAGTGATAATGAGGCCCGCCTTCTCGAAAACCTCCTAATTCATAAAGAGGGACAAATTGAGGCATTAGAGGAGGATCTTCAAAGGGCAAGGAATTTCAACCACTTCTTGGAGATTGAAAACAAACAGATGAATGTGCACACAACTGTTCATGAGGCACGGGCGATCAAATATAAAAATGAGGCAGCTAAGGCGCAAGCGAGAATAGAAGAGCTCATTGGGGAGTTTGATGAGGAGGAGGAGGAAGACCAGCCTAGGCAGAAGAAGCCTAGGACCATCGGGCTTAAAAGAGCCTTGGAAAAGCAGAAAGCAGAAGAGCAAGCCCATCTCCAAGCCTTTCCTCTCACTACACTCCTTGAGCAGGAAATTGAAGAAAACAAAGAGGCATGGCTTGAAAGAGCTAACAAACATTTGGAAATGAAGCTTGAGAGGGCGAACAGAGATTTAGAGCTGCAGAGGAAGAGGACACATCACTTCCAAAAGCTAAATCAGTTTGCCCGGCACAAACTAAAGGCAGCCCAAGAGAAATTGAAGAAGGCAAAGGGGAAGCGTCTAGCACGGAAAGAAGGGAAAAGCATATCAGCCCTTGATATTTTGGCCTCGGCTTCGGAGCATGTTGCTATGGACCCCTGAGGGTCATGCATGCCAATTTTGGGCCTATTTCGGCAACTTTTTGTTTTTTGGCATTTTTTGGGTTTTTGGTCGAAAACTCATAATTTCGCCATTTCAGTTTGAGGTTTTGCCAAGGGAGAAGGATGATACCGATGGATGCCATAATTCTATGAGCAGGTCCCCAGCGATTTTCAGAGCATTCGGAGATCATTCGCCCCCTCAAATTGGCGAAAAATGCTCACTTTTTGCACATTCTGCCCGTCATATCAGCAGTCTGCTATTTCCTGGCTTTTTACACACAGGTACAGTTTTGGAGGACTTCCAGGCATCAGATTGAGATGATTTTAGTTGCGCCGGAAAGTAGACACAGAGAGCTTTCCAACGAGCCATCATGAGCCTCATTTTGACATCGGGAAGGCTGCCAATTGCCTCCAGCAAGTCAGGGGACCTTTTTCAGATATAAATATGAAGTATTTTTGTAATTTTTGAACCTCAAAAATCTGCTTTTCCCAAATGTGCGTTAAGCTATTTTTACACTTGGGAAATGATGTAAAGTCAATATAATTTCTGTTTTTAGCAGTTTTTTAGATATTTTATGGGATATTTTGTGCCTTGGGCTTTGAAAAGCCTCAAGGACAAGTTTAGATATTTTGACTTGGCCAATGGGATAGCTAGTTGCTCCATGAGGTTTTCCTTCCTCAAGCCTATTTATTCCATGGGTTTCATTGTAAAACAGAGGCTAAACTTGAGAGAAGAATCAATATATTGGTCATATGAGCTTTGAAGAACATACTTGTGTTATGATTTTTGGACTGCCTCTTGGATGCTTTTGAGGAATGATGAAGGATTGTTGATGGATTCCATGACATGGTAGAATGGTATAGTTTTTATTGCTTTGTTGTTGTCTTCTAGTTTTCATTCATGATACATGCTTCTTGCTGCTATAGATCAGTAGAGATTAATTTTGAGATATGCCCATGGAGGCACCTCAAAATTCCCGAATCTTCATAGCTTTATGTTTTCTTCTTCCTTAGTTATACTAAAGAATTCTTAACTGCTCTTTAGTAACTTAAGGATACTGTTTGCTAGTTTTATTTACAAGTTCTATGCATGTTGAGTAGGATGTATGGTGTGCCCTGCTTACCTATAAGCTGTCCATAGTTCTGTCCATGAAGCTATCTCTTTGACTGATTAGTTTATCATCTTGTTGAACCAAGGAGGCCTAGTCCCGATCTAGCCCTTTGCCTAAAACTATGAAAGCTTGTTTGTCCAAGTGCCCAATAACTTAGAGACCGTGTTTAGGCATTCCGGCATATTTTTATGATTTGTTAGTCCTCCTTATGTGTTTTCCCCAAAGTTTGATAGCCATTTCCCGAAGTTAGAAGGTCTTATACTTCTATGCATGGCTGGAATGTTTGATTTCTATGTGTTAATTAGCTCATAGTTACATTTAGCATGATTAATGGCTTGCTATAACATGTTTATGTCTACTATCAACTAGTTACACTTGAAATCCCTTGTCTTTCACAAGCTTGATGTTCATTTACTCCATTTTGCCCAAACATCCTTTCTACCTTGAATCAAATCGGCCCTACAGCAGCCTTACATCATCATCTCATAGCTTCCTTGACCTGTTTGACCCCATAGCCCAATTGATATGATTTCTTGTTATCCATTTTTATATCTTTGATCAGTTTTATCCCTCACAAACTAAAAACCAAAAATCAAAAACTCACTTCATAACTAGCCTAATATCAGAACACCATAAGCAAACACACCGATATCCTTTACACAAATAGAGAGAGCCCTCTCTGAGTCTAGGAAGGCTAGGTCCTTGGGCTCCAAAGCTTGGTTTGATGTTACATCGTCATTTGGCTTACCAATCGGCCAAATCACGGGACCCTAACATAATGGCGATCACGGTGGGACTTTGAGTTAGTGACAATCTAAGGACACCTTAGAACTCTATAAGTCCCTTATTTTCAAGAATACCCGCCTTTAGCCACCTCATCGCCAACCTAACATAATGGCGATCACGGTGGGACTCTGAGTGATTAAAAAACTTAGTTTCCCTCATCTTTAGAGACTTTTTGAGATTACTAGCTGATTGACTTATCCCACCGCTCACTAACATAATGGCGATCACGGTGGGACCTTGAGTCAAAACATCCTAGGTATCCCTTAGGAACTCTCAAAATCTCAGTCAAACTTAGAAGAGTAGAATCTGGTTGTCTCACCATCCTAGCAAAATGATGACTCAGCTGTAGGACACTCTTCCAAACCTTAGGATTACATAAAAACTCAAAAAACCCCCAAAACTCCCTTAGATTGGTTTTTGAAAGTATTGGTGGTGGACCATACACATATACCTCAAAACAACTAAAAATCCACCTGGCGACTCCACTAGCCTCCAGTAGGCCTTACTACCTTGCTAAATTTTAGAATTCCATCCGATTTAGCCACCTCATCGCCACCCTAACATGATGGCGATCACGGTGGGACCCATTGAGTTCATGATAGTCTAGCAAACTTTTATAGACTCCTTAGTGGCCTTACTATTTTACCAAACTCTAGGTTACTATCCAATAGACCTATCCCGTCGCTCACTAACATAGCGGGAGATGGTGGGACACTGAGTACATGACAGTCTAGCAAACTCTTATAGACTCTTTGGTCCTTTAGATACTTAAACAAGCAAGCAGCCCATAGACCCATTTAGAGTAAACTCTTTTGTTCTCATCACCCTAGAAAAGTGTTGAAACAAGTCTAGGATACTTTAACAAACCATAGGCTGCACATAAAACTATAAAAACCTTAAAAACATTTCCAGATTAGTTACTGGTGGTGGACCACATCTATATCTTCACAAAAACAACCAAGTTCCACCTGGCGACTCCACTAGTCCATCCCTTTTATGTTGACTATCCTTCACCTTAGTAGAAATTTAGAGAGACTACCCATCCAAAACCTTCGTCAATACCATCCTCTCTAAACTCTAAATTAAAAATATGGCTTCACGAAGAATCAACACCAGATCCCATCCAGACCCAAATCCCCCTATCATAGTAGATGACCCAGAAAAGATTCTGTGGCAAGCTTCCGAAACTGACCATCTAGCTACTGGTAGATCCATCCGTAGAACAAGATCAGTTCCTAAACATCGCACTATCCTACTAGATTCACCTTTTGAACTAAAGTCATCACAAACTCTTCCCAGAAGCAAATCATATAGTAAGATAAACTTTGACGATCTTGAACCCCTAAGCCCACCACAGAGTCCTAATAGAGAAGCTTCACCCACCACTCCTCCTGACTTCCAGCTTCTCTATCAGTTTGGCTCCTACCATCCCAGTTCTGCTCAAAACCAGATCACTAGTCCAAGTTCATCCGCCACACCTGGTCAAACCACCACTGTTCAAACCACCTCATCTCAGCCTACTAGTTCTCATCTTGTACATCATCCATTAGCTCCAGTCATGGCAGCCTGGTACGCACCTTTGGTGTTGCCACCGCCTTTAGCTCCGCTCCCAAACAAGTATCAAGACAAAATCTCACACTTTACTGGAGAAGACACCACCACACCTCAACAGCATATAAGTAGGATGACTGATGCTTATGAATACCTAGAGGTACAAGACGAGACTGTCAGAATGAGAATATTCGCCCAAAGTCTTGGTGGTGAACCCAAAGCATGGTTCAAAATCTTAGCTCCAAAAAGTATCCATGATATCCCAGAACTACATCAAGTCTTCAGAAATAGGTGGGAAATCCGAAGAAACCCCATTCAAATCCTGTCAGAATATAACAACCTAAAATGGGAAAATGGGGAAAGTGTCCAAGCTTACTGTACTAGGTTCAACAGTGTATATAACTCCCTCCCACCTCATTTCAAACCCCCACTTGGTCTAGCCTTGGAAAAATTCCCCGAGGGTTTCGATCCGGACATGACATATCATCTGAGAGATAAGGATCCCCCTACCTTAGAGGAAATGCAAAAAATAGCCATAAAAGCAGATTCCAACTTAGCAGAAAAAAGAGCTAGGACTAGATCGGAAAGAAAGGTCACCTATAAGGATGAGGGCCCCACTTCATCACCTTCCCTAGATCCCAGAATAGATGACTTAGTCAAATCCATGGCCAAAATGTGGGAAAAGATAAATGAAAAGGCGCCTATTAGGGACAACCAGCTAAACCTTCCAAACAGAAACCGAAACCAAAACTTTAGGAGGGAACAGCCCCAAAACAGACCAAGAGAAAATGACCAATAGATTAGGCCACCATTCAATGAAAACTATGTGGAAGAGGATGATAGGGATACAGAACCTCTTGATGAACATCATTTAAACCTCATAGGATCTGATAATGAGAGTGAGGTGTACCTCACAGAAGAAGAACAAGCGTTCTTTTCTCCTAATCAAGATGAGACCAACTATGAAGATCTCGACGAACGCAGATGGCCAAGGCATTGAGTGTTTTTGAAAACTGATTTGGTCAAAAGATGCAGTGAAAAGAGACAATGAAAGAAAGAAAAAAGCTTTACACAGGTAAAAGATGGTGTTTATATTTCAAAATGCATTAAACATAGGAAAATGTCTTTCAAGAAATACATCATGATGGACAGGAAACAATATGAATATGTATGCATTGATACCAAAAAAGGAGCAGTTTCCTTAGGGGAAGAGGCCACACAGTCACCTCACTGTCACATGCCAAGAAGTCTAAAGGGAACTCCTCTTAAGTAAACAAAGAAAAATAGTATGACTGGATGCAGCCAAAATATGGCACTTGCGATCAAAGAAGGAGCTCATAAATTGCCTGGAAGCAGCAATTATCAAACAAGTTGGAAGAGCAAAGGCCATCTCCTGTTAAGCAACAAAACAACTTTCAAATGCTTTTTGACAGATTTTGGATGGTTTTTCCTTGTTAAAATATCACCTAAAATGTAAAACAGTCGACAGAGTTGAGCTTTGGAAAGGTTCTATTACAAAAAGACCAATGCACTAGTCAAAGCAAATGATAACTGTGTTTCCAAGAGACCTGTTTTTTCCTGCTTCATAAAAGTTCCCCTTTCAGATATACATCGCAAATGATGGGAGGCATTTCAGGTTTTGTTCCTAAAGGACATACAAGTGTATGTATAGGTAAAGAGGTTATTTTCATGGACAGTCGGTGTTATGGATAGTTTGAAACAAAGCAAGTTTCCAGTATTCAAAAGAACAGATATATCATAAATGATACACCTACAGGCAAGAAAGTATGTTGAGAGGATAAGATTTTCTTAGATCAAAGGTCCAAGAAGACCAGTAAACTTGACACCCACAGTAGGTAAAGGTTGAAGAAGAAAATAAACACCAAGGCTGTCGAAGAAAATTGACAAGGCAAAAACCTACCCTTTCGGAAACTAAGCAGTTTTCAGGCATTTTCTTGACAGTGTTCAAGGGGATATAATTTCTGTGGCCGAAACCATCTAAAAAAGGGAGTACCCCTCAAATGAAAGTCGATGTGATTTTAAATGTCAAAGAAATACACCAAGGCAGCGTACGAAGGTTAAACAAAGCAGAGTTGAAAGCCAAGGTTACTTTTCAAAGTTTTAAGACCATTGGAGAATTTGAAATAACATGTTAAGGGAGTAAGGTCGAGGGTGATCTTTTCATTTTCAAACTGCAGACAGAGCTCTATACCGCCCTTAGCATCAAAGCAAGAAGTTCAGGTCAGATTTGCACAAGTTTGCACCGTTGAACACAGCGCGACGTGCCTGGAAACCCACGCGACGCGCCTGGGAGCGTTTTTCAACGAGCGTTCAGTATAGGCGCGACGCGCCTGTACAGTTGCGCGACGCGCCTGTACACGGCGCCCGACTGCCCGACCCGACAACTTTTCTGGCACGGCACTCCGAGGGATCAGCACGTCGCTCACCTTCTTTGACCTTCTTAAGCCATTCAACGCCTCCGGAGCTGGACTAAACTCGTCAGTGAGCCCCTCCATTATATTCTCAAGGTATTCCCATATGCATTCTCACTTCTTGAAACCAATTTCTAAGTGACATAAAGTTTTAAAAACCCTGTTTTTTTTAGCTATGGTGTGAGACAAATTGTCGAGATTGACCTGGTTTATATATCAACATATATGTTAAGAAGATGCCCAACAAGGTGAGGGTCAAAATCAGAAGAATGGCTTGACCTCGTTTCTTCTGCTATATCACCATATCTGTCATTAGGCTATGTGATATTTCGAAGTATAAAACTGTGATAAGATGTTAGTTATGGTATTTGGGGCACCTGCAGGAAAAAGTTGGTATTGAAGCTAAGAGCAGCTTGTTTCACCTCCATTAGTTAAGGGACCAAGGGTCCTACACCCTCAAAGCAATCAAGGAGAAGAGGTTAAAACTATAAACTACAGAAAGGGCCATTAAACAGGAGTTTGGATTGTGGGGAAGAAATGAGCTGCTACAGCCCTTATTAAAACCATGGACCTTGTTTCAAATACTGTCACCATTGTTCCATAAACAGTGAATTCGACTGTATGCTCACACCAGGGTTAAATTTATGAGCCTATTTTTTGTTTAATAGAATGACATACATATAAGAGAACAGTGAAGCTTAGTAAGAAAAAAGGGTTCTTGGTCAAACAGAAAATTATAGGTTGAAGCTCCGGAGGAAGGTTGCTCACACTACTCATAAAGGGACAGTATTCACTATATTTTCCACTTGTTTGCCTTTTGATTTTTCCAGCTCGTATTGATGAAAGGATGTGCTTATAGAGTAAAGGTTTTTTTCTGCCAAAACCAGAGGGTTACATTCATAAGGAACCCTTGATTGTTTTGAAAAATAAATCTCACATAGCTTCTGCCTAAAAACTTTGTAGTCTTTTAAAGATCTGTCATCTTGGATCAGGATTATGCCAGTGACTGTTTAATTGCATTAAGGGTTGTTTTCACATATGCAAGTTGGTTCACTGTTGGCGCACTTAGACAAGGTAGGTTTGGGATAATTGGAAAATACAATATTGATCCAAGATACAAAGATGTGTTGATTAACTTTCAAATATCACCAAGCAGGGAAGCTTTGACATTGTATACATCCTGCCTCATACAGTATGCCCTTCTTTTTTCACTGTATTATTTCCTACTGAGAAGTTGTTGACTGATTTATTTTCAAGGTGGAAGGCCACTTTCTGAAGAGATGGGTTTAAATGATTGGATTTTACCTTGGAGACATAGATACAGGTGTGTTGATTGGCCTCTAACAAATTCACAAGGAAAAGTGATTTCTCAATACTGTGCACAGGAAATTTACACAGCAGTCTGTCTCCTCTTTGCTATATGTTACCCTATTGAAAATTTTTTCTGGCTGAGGTACATTCAAAGGTAGAAGGTTGGTTTTAAGGAGAGCAGAAGTTGTGTATTACAAAAAACTTGTTGCAAGACATCCAAATCTCATTGTCTATCTGTCAAAGCAGTAAAGTGACACAATTTGACTCCAACAGGACATTTTACATACAGTGAAGGCAGTTTACCTCTTCCAAAACATATTCAGGTCAAAATTCCTCCAAGGAAAGACAGCAGGAGCGGTCCACATAAAAGATATGAGCCCATCTCTACAGAAGAGATTAATGCTCATCCATCTGTACTTTTCAACTTCCATGAAGTAGGCTGCCTTGATTTCTGTGAGAAGATAGAAGAAGTCAAGAGTTTTTCGCCATTAACACACTTGTGAGCCCTGAGATTCAAAGAAAAACACTTCCAAGTGGCGGATCTTGATTTCAAAATTTATCCAAGGTATGTGTCCAAGGCCACCAAGATCCCGTATCATGGTGAAAAATGGTTTAAACAAGCTCATCTTGACTTAGAGGATTACAAACCTTTCATCAAGCCTGAACATAGAGAGGCTGTCACTGCTATTTTCCCTTTTTCATATCTCCTTGACAGCTATGCTCCGCTTATGAAAGTCATAATGAAATATTTCACTTGTGAAGGGAGGTTTAATCGAATTTATGCCTACCATGTCCGATTATTGATGCATTTTACCAAAAGTAGGCAACTAAACCTCCCTTACTTCTTGTTCAAGAGCATAGAGAAGATGGCATCTACTGTCCAAAAGAAGGCCCCACCTCTGCAAATCCCTTCCCTTTTTCATCATTCTTTGATCACGATTATCTTCCTACACCAGCTAGAGAAGAAAGAGGTTTCATGGGATTTATTCATCAGCCATCCAGATTTTGCCACTGTTCCTCCTGCCCATATTTCTCCTACTCAGCCTGTCCATCGCCCAGTGCCTTTGTCCAGTAGGCCTACTCCTAGAAGGCTCAGAATGACTGTTGGACAACCAAGTCAACAGGAGGAAGGAGAGGGTAGTAAACAGCAGCAGATAGATGATGAAGGACAACAGGTCCATGATGAGGAACAACAACAGATAGATGATGAAGGACAACAGGTCCATGATGAGGAACAGCAGCAGATAGATGATGAAGGACAGAAGGTCCATGATGAGGAACAACATTAGATAGATGATGAAGGATAGCAGGTCCATGATGAGGAACAACAGCAGGTGCAAGATGAAGAACAGCAGGTTGTGCAGGAAATTGAGATACCTCCTGAGCCACAAATTGAACAAGGCATTGATGAAGAACAACAAGCTAATGTTGGTGAATAGGGGCAGCCAAGTGAACAGCCAGGAGAAGATATTCAGCAGCCTCAAGAAGAGCAGCAAATTCAGGAAGATGTCAAAGGTAAAACAGTTGTGCCTCCTCCTCTCAAAATAACAAAGCTCAGCACAGCAAGGAAAAGAGGGACTAAAGCTGCCACCCTAACAGTGACAAAGATTGTTCCTAGCAAGAGGAAATCACCCAAAAGGACACCTTCTAGCATGCCAAGGAGGAAAAGCACCAGATTGGCTTTCAAAGGTAAAAGCAAAGTTGGAGAAAGTACAAAGCATGGAGGTGAATTAGCTGTTATCCTTATCCAAAGCGATGACAGTGATAATGAGGCCCGCCTTCTTGAAAACCTCCTAATTCATAAAGAGGGACAAATTGAGGCATTAGAGGAGGATATTCAAAGGGCAAGGAACTTCAACCACTTCTTAGAGATTCAAAACAAACAAATGAATGTGCACACAGCTGTTCATGAGGCACGGGCGATCACATATAAAAATGAGGCAACTAGGTCGCAAGCGAGAATAGAAGAGCTCATTGGGAAGTTTGATGAGGAGGAAGAGGAAGACCAGCCTAGGTAGAAGAGGCCTAGGACCATCGGGCTTAAAAGAGCCTTGGAAAAGCAGAGAGCAGAAGAACAAGCCCAGCTCCAAGCCTTTCCTCTCACTGCACTCCTTGAGCAGGAAATTGAAGAAAACAAAGAGGCTTGGCTTGAAAGAGCTAACAAACATTTGGAAATGAAGCTTGAGAGGGCGAATAGAGATTTAGAGCTACAGAGGAAGAGGACACATCACTTCCAAAAGCTAAATCAGTTTTCCCGGCGCAAACTAAAGGCAACCCAAGATAAATTGAAGAAGGCAAAGGGGAAGCGCCTAGCACGGAAAGAAGGGAAAAGCATATCAGCCCTTGATATTTTGGCCTCATCTTCAGATCATGTTGCTATGGACCCCTGAGGGTCATGCATGCCAATTTTGGGCCTATTTCGGCAACTTTTTGTTTTTTGGCATTTTTTGGGTTTTTGGTCGAAAACTCATAATTTCGCCATTTCAGTTTGAGGAGTTTTCAAGAGTGGAGGATGATACCAATGGATGCCATAATTCTATGAGCAGGTCACCAGCGATTTTCAGAGCATTTGGAGGTCATTCGCCCCCTCAAATTGGCGAAAAATGCTCGTTTTTTGCACATTCTGCCCGCCATATCAGCAGTCTGCTATTTCCTGGTTTTTTGCACACAGGTACAGTTTTGGGGAAATTTCAGGCATCAGATTGACATGATTTTAGTTGCGCCGTAAAGTAGACACAGAGAGCTTTCCAACGAGCTATCATGAGCCTCGTTTCGACACCAGGAAGGCTGCCAATTGCCTCCAGCAAGTCAGGGGACCTTTTTCAGACATAAATATGAAGTATTTTTGTAATTTTTGAACCTCAAAAATCTGCTTTTCCCAAATGTGCGTTTAGCTATTTTTACACTTGGGAAATGATGTAAAGTCAATATAATTTCCGTTTTTAGCAGTTTTTAGATATTTTATGGGATATTTTGTGCCTTGGGCTTTGCAAAGCCTCAAGGACAAGTTTATATATTTTGACTTGGCCAATGGGATAGCTAGTTGCTCCATGAGGTTTTCCTTCCTCAAGCCTATTTATTCCATGGGTTTCATTGTAAAAAAGAGGCTGAACTTGAGAGAAGAATTAATACATTGGTCATATGAGCTTTGAAGAATACACTTGTGTTATGATTTTTGGACTGCCTCTTGGATGCTTTTGATGAATGATGAAGGATTGGTGATGGATTCCATGACATGGTAGAATGGTATAGTTTTTCTTGCTATGTTTTTGTCTTCTAGTTTTCATCCATAATACATGCTTCTTGCTGCTATAGATCAGTAGAGATTAGTTTTGAGATATGCCCATAGAGGCACCTCAAAATTCCTGAATCTTCATAGCTTGATGTTTTCTTCTTCCTTAGTTATGCTAAAGAATTCTTAACTGCTCTTTAGTAACTTAAGGATAATGTTGCTAGTTTTATTTACAAGTTCTATGCATGTTGAGTAGGATGTATGGTGTGCCCTGCCTACCTATAAGCTGTCCATAGTTCTGTCCATAAAACTTTCTCTTTGACTGATTAGTTGATCATCTTGTTGAACCAAGGAGGCCTAGTCCCGATCTAGCCCTTTGCCTAAAACTATGAAAGATTGTTTGTCAAAGTACCCAATAACTTAGAGACTGTGTTTAGGCGTTCCGACATAGTTTTATGAGTTGTTAGTCTGTCTTATGTGTTTTCCCCAAAGTCTGATAGCCATTTCCCAAAGTTAGAGGGTCTTATACCTCTATGCATGGCTGGAATGTTTGATTTCTGTGTATGAATTAGCTCATATTTACATCTAGCATGATTAATGGCTTGCTATAACATGTTTATGTCTGCTATCAACTAATTACACTTGAAATCCCTCGTCTTTCACAAGCTTGATGTCCATTTACCCCATTCTGCCCAAAGATCCCTTCTACAGTGAATCAAATCGGCCCTACAGCAACCTTGCATCATCATCTCATAGCTTCCTTGACCTGTTTGACCCCATAGCCCAATTGATCTGACTTCTTGTTATCCATTTTTACATCTTTGATCAGTTTTATCCCTCACAAACTTAAAAACCAAAAATCAAAAAACTCACTTCATAACTAGCCTAATATCAGAACACCATAAGCGAACACACCGATATCTTTTACACATATAGAGAGAGCCCTCTCTGAGTCCAGAAAGGCTAGTTCCTTGGGCTCCAAATCTTGGTTTGATGTTACATCGTCATTTGGCTCGCCAATCGGCCAAATCACGGGACCCTAACATAATGGCGATCACGGTGGGACCCTGAGTAATTAAAAAACTTAGTTTCCCTCATCTTTAGAGACTTTTTAAATACTATCTGATTGACTTATCCCACTGCTCACTAACATAGTGACACTCACAGTAGGACCTTCTGAGTTAGTGACAATCTAAGTACACCTTAGTAACTCTTGGAGTCTCAATCAAGCTTAGTATATCTAGATATTGTCTGAAGGGTAGAAAATAGATTTTCACCATATTAGCAAAATGATGAGTCAGTTATAGAAAACTCTTCCAAACCTTGTAGGCACATAAAACTCAAAAAAACCCCAAAACACTCCCTTAGATTGGCTTTTGACATTATTGGTGGTGGACCATACAAATATACCTCAAGACAACTGATAATCCACCTGGCGACTCCACTAACTTCTAGTAGACCTTACTATTTTACCAAACTCTAGGCTACTATCCGATAGACCTATCCCATCACTCACTAACATAGCGGGAGATAGTGGGACACTGAGTACATAATAGTCCAGCAAACTCTTATAGACTCTTTTGGTCCTTTAGATACCATAAACAAGCAAGCAGTCCATAGACCCATTTTTTAGAGTAAACTCTTTTTGTTCTCATCACCCTAGCAAAGTGTTGAAACAAGTCTAGGATACTTTAACAAATCATAGGCTGCACATAAAACTCAAAAAATCCAAAAACATTTCCAGATTAGTTACCGGTGGTGGACCATAGCTATCTTCACAAAAACAACCCAGTTCCACCTGGCGACTCCACTAATCCATCCCTTTTATTTTTGACCATCCTTCACCTTAGTAAAACTTTAGAAAAACCATTCATCCAGAACATTCACCATTACCATTCTCTCTAAACTCTGGATCTAAAATCTGGCTTCACGAAGAATCAACACCAGATCCCATCCAGACCCAAATCCCCCTATCATAGTAGATGACCCAGAGAAGATTCTGTGGCAAGCTTCCAAAACTGACCATCTAGCTACTGGTAGATCCATCCGTAGAACAAGATCAGTACCTAAACATCTCACTATCCTACCAGATTCACCTTTTGAATTAGAGTCATCAAAATCTCTTTTCAGAAGCAGGTCTCATAGTAAGATAAACTTTGACGATCTTGAACCCCTAGACCCACCACAGAGTCCTAGTAGAGAAGCTTCACCAACCACTCCTCCTGACTTCCAGCTTCTCTATCAGTTTGGCTCCTATCATCCTAGATTTGCTCAAAACCATATCACTAGTCCAAGTTCATCCGCCACACTTGGTCAAACCACCACTGTTCAAACCACCTCATCTCAGCCTACTAGTCCTCATCTTGTACATCATCCATTAGCTCCCGTCATGGCAGCCTGGTATGCACCTTTGGTGTTGCCACCGCCTTTGGCTCCTCTCCCAAATAAATATCAAGACAAAATCCCACACTTTACCGGAGAAGACACCACCA
The DNA here is from genome assembly GCA_034641835.2 of Pinus albicaulis. Lineage (NCBI taxonomy): Eukaryota > Viridiplantae > Streptophyta > Pinopsida > Pinales > Pinaceae > Pinus > Pinus albicaulis. Next base: position 773,505,864 of record CM076576.1, on the reverse strand, counting down.
CATCTCAACAGCATGTAAGTAGGATTAGCGATGCTTTTGAATACATGGAAGTACACGACGAAACCGTCAGAATGAGAATATTCGCCCAAAGCCTGGGTGGAGAACCCAAAACATGGTTTAAAAGCTTGCCTCCAAATAGCATCCACAACATCCTAGAACTCTGCCAAGTCTTCACGAACAAGTGGGAAGTCTGAAGGAACCCTATTCAAATCCTGTCAGAATATAACAACTTAAAACGGGAAAATGGGGAAAGTGTCCAGGCATACTGCACTAGGTTCAACAGTGTGTATAACGCCCTCCCACCTCATTTCAAACCCCCACTTGGTTTAGTCTTGGCGAAATTCCCCGAGGGTTTTGATCCAGACATGACATATCATCTAAGAGACAAGGATCCCCCTACCCTAGAGGAAATGCAACAAATAGCGATAAAAACAGAAGCCAACTTAGCAGAAAAAAGAGCCAGGACTAGATTAGAAGGAAAAGTCCCATATAGAGATAAGGTCTCCACTTCATCTCCTTCCCTAGATCCTAGAATAGATGGCCTGGTAAAATCCATGACAAAGATGTGGGAAAAAATGAGTGAAAAATTGCCTCCTAGGGACAACCAACCAAACCCTCAAAACCGGAAACAAGGCTTTAGAAAAGATCAGTCTCAAAATAAACCAAGAGGAAATGATCAACAGATCAAACCATCCTTCAGTGAGAATTATGTTGATGAAGAGAATAAGGATACCGCACTCATTGATGAAAATCATTGGAAACTCATAGGTTCTGATAACGAGAGTAAGGTTTACCTCACAGCAGAAGAGCAAGAGTTGTGCTCCCCAAGTCAGGACGAGACCGACTATGAAGATCTCGAAGATCCTGCCATAGATTTTCAGAATGCCATTATAGAAGCTCATAGGCAGTATAACCTTAGAAGCAGAAAAAACCAAGACCACTCCAAGAAGAGTAGCCCTGACACTGCTAAAACCTCTGACACCATCCTTAAAAATGCCATGGATAGCAACAAAATTATGGCTAAGAAAATTGACCAAAACAAAGATAAAGCTATTCAAACAAGTCTTAGCTCGGATACTCCTAGTACCTCCACAAAGACTCCCGAGGCAACTGTGTCAAACAAGGTCTCAAACCAAAATCAACAAATTAAGAGCATAGAAAAGGTCATGTCCGAAAAAGCTGAAACAAATCTGCCCAAACTACAAACTCCTTTTAGTTTCGAAGGGGAAGTTTCCGAAATAAAAATTGCCATACCCCTTACTGAGCTAATAACTGTAGATAGGTATAGGTCTCAAATTTTCAAATTTTTTGACATAGGGAGTGAGGCAGATACTTTAAATCTAACTGAAAACAAACCCGAGCTCTTATCCGACCCGAAAATAGAAGGTCAATACCAAGAAGGATCTGTTTCTCCTTCCTATGTGAGCCTGAACATACAGGACAAGATATTACATTATGCCATGTTAGATTCTGGTACCTCCCATAACCTCATGCCTAAAGCAGTCATGGAAAACAATACTCCCATTTATTCCACTCATTCCAATTTAGATTCTTTTATCTTATACAATGAAAGTGATATAAACAAGCAGATAATGGAAAAGGAAGAAGCTCTCAAACCATCAGAAATGCATTTTCTGTTACTAGATGCAGAAACTAATAACCAAAACTTCTCTGATCTTTCTCCTGTTAATCCTGCATATCATAAGTCAGAAAATAGATTTGTAAATCAAGTTGAAGAAAAGCAATCTGGCAGTCCAATGTACTTGGATGGTGACATTGCTTATGTTAATGATTCTCAAATTTTTGATCAATATGTTGACTTATATGATTTCCAAACAGAAGCTAACTTTGCAGAAGATTCAGTTTTTGATTTTCGGGAGAAAGCTCAGTTTCATAAACTTGAGAAAAGTGAGCAGCCATTACAGGTCATCTATAACACTGATAAGGAGAGCCTTGAGAGTTTAGAAGTAAGTGAAGAGTCTCAGACTCTTTTCTCTACTTCACTTCAGCCCATCAGAGATAACATTCACATAATTGGAGATCAACAGTTTTTCAGCTTTGATGATGAGGTTGAGGAAGATGGTGAAATTATTGAGCATATTGTAAATGAGAATCCTTTGCCTGAAATGGTTGAGGAAATCATTTTGGACATAGAATCTTCCTTAACTCCAGATTTGCAGTTACCCAGTTCCATTGAGTTACAAATTGCAGATGAAGAAATAGAGGTTGATAAACACATGAGAGTTGTCACACTGTCCTTTCAAGATAATTTACTATCAAAGTGTATCCTTGCTCATCAACCTGATAACCTTCACATAGTGTTCAGCCCGCCCTATCAAAACACATCATCTTGGCAAGAAAAATACACTGCAATATGTGATAAGTCTGACATTTCAAGTGATCGGGAGCAAAAGGAAGAGTTGCTTTACCGGGAGAGTCCCAAATATAGTCAAGTGGAAGAAAGAGTAGTCCTGAATGAAGCCTATATCTCAAATCCTCTAGATCAGGTATTATTCCAAGATCCATTTGCTGTTTTCCTTGAGAAATCTGAAAGAGTAGTCCTGAATAAAGCCTATATCTCAAATCCTCTAGATGAGGTATTATTCCAAGATCCATTTGTTGTTTTCCTTAAGAAATATATAGGGGTAGTGGGTTCTATCATAAACAAGTCACTATCAAGAATGAGAAATAACTTAAACACTACTGTCCAAAAACAAACCAAGTGGGAGTGGCCTTTTCAGAATTTCTGCATCATGAAAAAACTAAACCAGAATCCTAAATGAAACCTATATCTCAAATCCTCTAGATCAGGTATTATTCCAAGATCAAGTTGCCTTTTTCCTTGAAAAGTATGAAAGAGTAGTGGTTTCTGTCATAAACAAGTTGCTACCAAGAATGAGAAAAAGCTTAAGTACTACTGTCCAAAAACCTGCCAAATGGGAGTGGCCTTGTCATTATTTCTGCATCATGAAAGAACTAAACCAGAGTCACCCATATAATCATCTACTTGACTGGTTACATTGGAAAGAAGAGTTCACCAAATGTGTATGTTGTGTACATGTTAGATTAGGATAGAAAGACAGCAGTAGAAAATAAGCTCAGCCTTGTGAGCACCTTTTCATTTGTAGTTTGTTTGAAGAAGAAGTGAAAAAGCAGAAAATACCAAAACAGTAAACATTAGAAAAAGAGGGCAGTTTCTAAAAAGCAATGGTAAAGCCCCATGTTCCAAAAAATAGTCCTTCGGAAAGTGCGCAAGTCTAAATGCCGCTACTAGCACTTCAATGTCTTGTTTAGCTATCTAGCCTAATCATAGCTGAGCATGTTTAAATTTATTTGCTGATAAGTTAGTGAGTGCAAAAGATAGTCAACATTGTGTAAGATTGACTTATCACAGAGTTTAGATTAGGGAGAGATTCTGGTTCCACATGCCTAAAACAGAACCAAAGAGAGAAGCGAGGGATGAAAAATACATTGTACATCTTAGCCCCGCTTGTCTAGTTTCCCTTTGTTGCAAATAATATTTGTGTGTAGCTTGTCTTTTATGCCGCAAATGCATGACAAATCAGACTGCCTAATCCTGATTTGATCATTTTAAATTTCATGTTTTAGATTAGAGAACAAAATCCTGTCAAACTGCTTAATCTTGACAGTCGATCTAGCATAGGTAGAGTAATGAAGGAGTTCATCAGTTTAATCTGAACTCCCAGCAGATATAAGAGTAGAAATAGATAGGTTCATTTTGCAAAAAGAAAATATACATTGTCAAAAGGCTGCTAGTTCAAATGCGCCAAAGAGAAGAAAAAATGTTAGGAAAGATAGTGGGGTAGGTAGAAGTATCATTGATGTTAACCATGCTGTCACTTTTTAGAAATAGCATCAAAAGAAGGTGAAATTTTGCACCAATGGATAAGGCACTGGTCTTCATAAGCCAAAGATCTGAATTCTGGACACCTCCTGACGAGGAGCTGCCCTCCCCAAATGGAGCCACTGTTAGTCATCAGTATTTTTCACATGTTAGTGATGACTAGATCCATAGCTGAGTTTTCTAGAAGCTGATTTCCATATGTCAATTTGTCATCTAGAAAACCCTCATAAAAACTTTTTCGCCCTCCTACTTTTCAGTCCGCCCATGTCAAAGTCAAAACTCATTATCACTATCCTATCTAGCTTCAGCCCTATTGGTCTGCCCATCAGCTTTAAAAGGCAAATCCAAGTCTGTTTCAAAAGCCTCCCCTATGTTAGGAAGTGGCGCTTTAAGGCATTTTACCCTTGGCAACCATCAAAAGGCCAAAAAACCTCCATCTGCTACAGACCAATCATGACTGACCTCTCACTCTGCAAATCAAGTTGATCACAGCTCTAAGTCGCACCACTTATACCCCTAGGTCTCAGCACTGCATAGACCACAGTCTCAAGCTGATTATTAGGTGTTTTACAGTGTTTTATGGATTCTACAAAGTCAGGAAATATAACTTCATCTCGGGAGAAAATTCTTGAATCTACATTCAGAAGAACAACTGCTTCTCAATGTAAACATGAGCTTGAGATATATCTGCAAGACAGAGAGTCACTCATCAAGACCTTGCAGCTTCCTTTCAGCATGAAAAGCACAGTAAGAGAAAGACACCACTGTCACAGCAAACTGGTAATTTGTCATGGCCAAGAACCTCCTTCATTTACAAGCAGAGGGTTAGGGCGCCTCCTTCATCTACAAGCAGAGGGCGCTGGCCAATGTTGACTTTAAAGATTGCAAAAGCCCAGGTTTGCTTTTTACTGAATAGTGAAACAGTGACTCTAAGTTTTCTGAGTGTAAGTGATGATCATAACAGAGCTAGAATCTGAAGTATGCAAGTTAAAGGGAAAATAGAGTTTGGTCTTGTAAAGTAAGTCATTTGAAGTTTTCAAATCATATGAATTGTTAAACCTTAGAGAGGCATATCATTAGTGAAAACAATTCTAATCATAAGCAGCCTGCTGTTTCAACAAGACCAAATTGAAGAAATGTTGACAAATCATGTCATTACACAGGCAGAAGAAAAGGTGGTTGTTTTTCAAAGGGTGCTAACCTCCCTACTCACAGAGATTATCTTTCAAATAGTTTGTCACAAGTTGACCAAGGCAAATGGTGACTTTTCAGTTCCCCTCAGCAAAGAGCAGTACAGTGAGACAGTGACACCTTGACTAGGGTTTTTCTGAAGCACAGTAGTGATCACAGACAGAGGTAAAAGTATTGATGTTTTCAAGTTTGTTTGCTTACCATCATATCCAAGATAAACCCTTGTCAGACAGGCTTATCAAACAATCTTCAGATACTCTGCCAAGTGAAGGGCCTCCTTCTTTCATGAGCAGATGGCCAAGGCATTGAATGTTGTTAAAGACTGATTGGTCTAAGATGCAGTGGAAAGAGACAAAGGAGGAAAGCAAAAGTCTTTACACAGGTAAAAGATGGTGTTTATGTTTCAAAATGTATTGGTTTTCCTACTCATAGGGAGATGTCTTTCAAACTATACATCATGGTGGACAGGAGACAATTTGAATATGTATGCCATTGATACAAGAAGGGGCAGTTTCCTTAGGAGAAGGGGTCAAACAACACCTCACTGTCACATGCCAAGAAGTCTAAAGGAGCGCCTTTCAAGTAAACAGAGAAATATAGTATGAATGGATGCAACTAAAATATGGCGCTTACCGTCCAAGGAGGAGATTATAAATCACCTGGAAGCAGAAATTATCAAACAAATTGGAAGAAGACAGACCATCTCCCGTTAAATAACAAAACAGCTTTCAATGCTCTTTGACAGATCTTGAGTGGTTCTTCTTGGTTAAAAATATCACCAAAAAGGTAAAACAGTGGACAGAGTTGAGCTTTGGAATGGTTCTATTACAAAAAGATCAATGCACTGGTCAAAGGAAATGATAACTGTGTTTCAAAGGGACCTGTTCCTCCTGATCCATAATTTTCTCCTTTCAGATATACATCACAAATGATGGGAGGCAATTCAAGTTTTGTTCCCAAAAGGACATTGTAAATAGGTATACCAGTTTATGAATAGACAAAGAAGTGGTTTTGATAGACTGTCAGTGTTTTGGGAGTTTTGAAACAAATACAGCTTTCTCATTTTTCAAAAAGATAGAGATATCATAAATGATATAAGCAAGAAAGTATGTTGAAAGGAGGCGCTTTTCTTATATCAAAGTTCCATGGCAAATCCAAAGAAGACCAGCAAATTTGAACACCTGCAGGGAGAAAAAGGTCGAAGGAGCAAGAAAGGACAGAAGCTGTCAAAGCAAGGTCATTAGGTTACTTTTCAAACTTGAAATCGCTGTGTTAAATGGTCACCGGAGAACTCTTTTTGCATTTCAAATAAATGATGCAAGTGACCCTTGAAGAGTTTGAAATAACATAAGAGTAAATCGAAGAAGGAAATTTCATTTTCAAAGTGGAAAGTAAGGTTTTCACAGCATCAACGAAGAAGTTCTGAGTCAAATTCCAGGAGTTTGCACCGTTTAAACACCGCGCGACGTGCCTGGAAAATCGTGCGACGCGCCTGGCAGAAGATTTGCAAAGGCGGACAGTGTATGCGCGACGCGCCTGTACAATTGCATGACGCACCTGTACACGGCGTCTGCCCGACCCGACAAAGCCACCCGACACCGTTTTGTGCGCGCCATTCTTTCTCTGCAAAGTGCCGCGCAGGCTTAAACACCTATGATTCATACGCCAAGCTAACTCCAGCGCTCCACAAGGTATTTTCATCAAGATTAAAGGTATTCTTATATATTTTCCCCTCGGTTTCAAAAAATTTGCTAAGTGACAGGAAGGTTTAAAAGGCCTGTTTCAAACTGTGGTGTGAGAGTAAGGGTTGGAACAAATTGTTGAGTTTGACCACATTTACATATCGACATATATTTTAAGAAACTGCCTAGCGAGGTCAAGGTCAAATCTGAAGAGTAACTTATCCCCGTTTATCTTGCTACATCATCATATCTGTCAAATGGTTTTGCTATGAAAATGCCCGTAGTTTGAAGCTGTGTTTGAGTGATAAATTCACTGTTAGAAGTGCCTATGGGAAAGAAATTGTGATTAAGTTAAAAACTTTGTGTGTTCACCTTGTGATTAATCAAGAGCAAGGGTGTGTCATTTCTTTAAAACACCATAGGGCAAAGTTACCCTACTCAACCACCGAAAAGACAGTTGTTCACTAGATACTCTGTGACTATTTTTCTGTTCTTCAAAAGCTCTTTGTCAAGTGGATTTTTAGAGGTCATAAAGGCATTCTTCCAAGGCTGTCTGGTATTCTATATTGAAAGAGGCCTTGATTATTTTGAAAAGAGGAAACTCTTATAGCCTCTACTCAAGCTTTTGGAGCTTTTTAAACCCTGTTACCTCTGTTCTAACTATGAATTTGACTGTATACCTACACTGAGATTTGATTGCATAGCCATAATTCTGTTGATTCATTAGCACTCCAAGAAGAGCAGGTTGTTAATGATTGAAATTCTACCTTGAGGCAAAGATACAGATGTATTGATTAACATCTAAAACTTCACAGAACAGGGTGATTTTGACTCTTCTCACAGCAATTTCCTCCTAACAGTCTGTCCTTCATTCCACTGTTTGGTCTCTTATTGAGAAATTATGTTGGCTGAGGTACATTCAAGGCAGAAGGCTACTTTTTAAGAAAGTAGAGGTTGTGTATTATAAGAAACTTGTTGCAAACCATCCAAATCACATTGTTTCTCTGTCAAAGCAGTACATTGACACAGTTTGACTCCAACAGGGCAGTTTACACACAGTGAGGCAGTTTGTTTCTTCCAAAGCATATTTAGGTCAAAATGCCTCCAAGGCAAGACAGCAGGAGCGGTCCGCATAAAAGATATGAGCCAATCTCTACAGAAGAGGTTAATGCTCATCCATCCGTCCTTTTCAACTTCCATGAAGTAGGTTGCCTAGATTTCTGCCAGAAGATACAGGAAGTCAAAAAAATTTCGCCATTAACACACTTGTGCGCCCTGAGATTCAAAGAAAAACATTTCCAAGTGGCAGGTCTTGATTTCAAGATTTCTCCAAGGTATGTGTCCAAGGCCACCAAGATTCCGTATCATGGCGAAAAATGGTTCAAACAGGCTCATCTTGACTTAGAAGATTACAAGCCTTTCATCAAGCCTGAGCATAGAGATGCCTTCACTGCTATTTTTCCTTTTTCATATCTTCTTGACAGCTATGCTCCTCTTATGAAAGTCATAATGAAATATTTCACTTGTGAAGGGAGGTTTGATCGAATTTATGCCTACCATGTCCGATTATTGATGCATTTTACTAGAAGCAGGCAACTAAACCTCCCTTACTTTTTATTCAAGAGCATCGAGAAGATGGCATCTACTGTCCAGAAGAAGGCCCCACCTTTGCAAATACCTTCTCTTTTCCATCATTCTCTGATCAAGATCATCTTCCTACACCAGCTAGAGAAGAAGGAAGTTCCATGGGATGTATTCATCAGCCACCCGGATTTCTCTACCGTTCCTCCAGTCCATGTATCTCCCACTTAGTCTGTTCATCGCCCTATACCTTTGTCCAGCAGGCCTACTCCTAGAAGGATCAAAATTACCACTGAACAGTCAAGTCAACAGGAAGAAGGAGAGGGTAGTAAACAGCAGCAAGAGGTAAGGGATGAACAATAGCAGATAGGAGATGAGGAACAATAGCAAATAGAAGGTGAAGGACAGCAGGTCCAAGATGAAGCACAACAGCTTGACATTGGAGGATAGGAGTAGCAGCTTGGGCAGGAAATTGAGCCATATCTTGAGCCACAAAAAGAGCAGGAAATCCAAGCACAGCAGCAGCTTGATTTTGTGAATAGGGGCAACAAAGTAAGTCAGCAAGAAGAAGACATCCAGCAGCTTCAAGGAGAGCAGCGATTTCAAGAAGATGTCAAGGGTAAATCAGTTATGTCTCCTCCTCCCAAAAGAACCAAGCTCAGCACAGCAAGGAAGAGAGGGTCTAAGGCTGCCACTCTAACAGTGACAAAGGTTGTTCCTAGCCAAAGGAGATCGCCCAAAAGGACACCTACTAGCATGCCAAGGAGGAAAAGCGCAAGATTGGCCTTCAAAGGGAAAAGCAAAGTTGGAGAAAGTACAAAGCATGGAGGTGCATTGGCTGTCATCCCTATCCAAAGCGATGATAGTGATAATGAGGCCCGCCTTCTTGAAAACCTCCTAATTCATAAAGAGGGACAAATTGAGGCATTAGAGGAGGATCTTCAAAGGGAAAGGAACTTCAACCACTTCTTAGAGATTCAAAACAAACAGATGAATGTTCACACAGCTGTTCATGAAGCACGGGCGATCAAATATAAGAATGAGGCAGCTAAGGCGCAAACAAGGATAGAAGAACTCATTGGTGAGTTTGATGAGGAAGAGGAGGAAGACCAGCCTAGGTGGAAGAGGCCTAGGACCATCGAGCTTAAAAGAGCCTTGGAAAAGCAGAAAGCAGAAGAACAAGCCCAGCTCCAAGCTTTTCCTCTCACTGCACTCCTTGAGCAGGAAATTGAAGAAAACAAAGAGGCATGGCTTGAAAGAGCTAACAAGCACTTGGAAATGAAGCTTGAGAGGGCGAACAGAGATCTAGAGCTGCAAAGGAAGAGAACTCATCACTTTCAAAAGTTGAATCAGTTTGCCAGGCGCAAACTAAAGGCAACCCAAGAGAAATTGAAGAAGGCAAAGGGGAAGCGCCCGGCACGGAAAGAGGAGAAAAGCACATCAGCTCTTGACATTTTGGCCTTAGCTTCGGAGCATGTTGCTATGGACCCCTGAGGGTCATGCGTGCAAATTTTGGGCCCATTTCGGCCACTTTTTGTTTTTTGCCATTTTTTGGGTTTTTGGTCGAAAACTCATAATTTCGCCATTTCAGTTTGAGGATTTTTCAAGGGAGAAGGATGATACCAGTTGATTCCATAATTCTATGAGCAGGTCCCCAGCGATTTTCAGAGCATTTGGAGATCGTTCGCCCCCTCAAATTGGCGAAAAATGCTCACTTTTTGCACATTCTGCCCGTCATATCAGCAGTCTGCTATTTCCTGGCTTTTTACACACAGGTACAGATTTGGAGGACTTCCGGGCATCAGATTGAGGTGATTTCAGTTGCGCCGGAAAGTAGACACAGAAATATTTCCAACGAGCTATCATGAGCCTCGTTTTGACACCAGGAAGGCTGCCATTTGTCTCCAGCAAGTCAGGGGACCTTTTTCTGATATAAATTTGAAGTATTTTTGCAATTTTTGAACCTCAAAAATCTGCTTTTCCCAAATGTGCGTTTAGCTATTTTTACACTTGGGAAATGATGTAAAGTCAATATAATTTCCGTTTTTAGCATTTTTTAGATATTTTATGTGATATTTTGTGCCTTGGGCTTTGCAAAGCCCCAAGGACAAGTTTAGATATTTTGATTAGGCCAATGGGATAGCTAGTTGCTCCATGAGGTTTTCTTCACTCAAGCCTATTTATTCCACAAGGCTTCATTGTAAAACGAGGCTGAACTTGAGAGAAGAATCAATATATTGGTCATATGAGCTTTGAAGAACATACTTGTGTTATGATTTTGGACTGCCTCTTGGATGCTTTTGATGAATGATGAAGGATTGGTGATGGATTCCATGACATGGTAGAATGGTATAGTGTTTTCTTGCTTTGTTGTTGTCTTCTAGTTTTCATTCATTATAAATGCTTCTTGCTGCTGTAGATCAGTAGAGATTAATTTTGAGATATGCCCATGGAGGCACCTCAAAATTCCTGAATCTTCATAGCTTTATGTTTTCTTCTTCCTTAGTTGTACTAAAGAATTCTTAACTGCTCTTTGGTAACTTAAGGATACTGTTTGCTAGTTTTATTCATAAGTTCTATGCATGTTGAGTAGGATGTATGGTGTGCCCTGCTTACCTATAAGCTGTCCATAGTTCTGTCCATAAAACTATCTCTTTGACTGATTAGTTTATCATCTTGTTGAACCAAGGAGGCCTAGTCCCGATCTAGCCCTTTGCCTAAAACTATGAAATCTTGTTTGTCAAAGTGCCCAATAACTTAAAGACTGTGTTTAGGCATTCCGGCATAGTATTTTGAGTTGTTAGTCTTTCTTATGTGTTTTCCCCAAAGTCTGATAGCCATTTCCCAAAGTTAGAGGGTCTTATACTTCTATGCATGGCTAGAATGTTTGATTTCTATGTATTAATTAGCTCATAGTTACATTTAGCATGATTAATGGCTTGCTATAACATGTTTATGTCTGCTATCAACTAGTTATACTTGAAATCCCTTGTCTTTCACAAACTTGATGTCCATTTACTCCATTTTTCCCAAAGATCCCTTCTACCGTGAATCAAATCAGCCCTACAGCAACCTTACATCATCATCTGATAGCTTCCTTGACCTTTTTGACCCCATAGCCCAGTTTATCTACATCTTGTTATCCGGTTTATATCTTTGATCAATTTTATCCCTCACAAACTTAAAAAACCAAAAAATCAAAAACTCACCTTATCTATTGGTCTGATATCGAACAACATAAGAAAACACTGCTGATATCTTTTACATATAATAGAGCCCTCCTGCGAGTCCGGGAGAAAGGCTAGGTCCTTGGGCTCCAGAAGCTTGGTTTGATGTTACATCGTCATTTGGCTCACCAATCGGCCAAATCAGGACCCTAACAATTCAAACTTCAGAAGAAAACATAAATATTTTTTAAACCCTAAGCAGGGTGTCTAATGAAAAATCCTGAACAAAATTTTCTTACAAACAATAATGACATGAAGCAATGGAAAAATAAAATAATAGCAGATTGCATCAAGAAGAACTTCACCATTAAAACATGACACAAGAATCTCGAAAACAACAAGGTCCTTTCATTCATTCAAGAAACATTTGCTTGTATCTAGTTGAACATATTTACAATAGAATTCCCTTTAGGTCTAACAACCCTTTCCCATATTACATCCTATCTTTTATAATATTTCCCCATTTCATTTCAGATCCTACAGATCAGGATGATTCAAATCTCTACTTTAACTATTTCAGATATTCTAGGAAAATGTCTATTTGAGTTATACACAAAATAGAGATTTGATCTCTTTTACAACCATGGCATGTCTTCTAATCTATTAAAAAATATTCAATCTCCAATACTGAAAAGGAAAAAACAACCAAAGTTGTCTGCTGATTACAACTCGAATCTGGAAAATATGACAAAATCCCAACAAAAATATATTTGCTTTGATGTTATTTAAGGCCCAATCTGATCAAATCTGAGGTGTCAGTAGCATGTTGACGATGAGTTGTAATTAAAAAAATTCTTTGGAGGCTTTGGAGATCATGTAGAAGTCGATTTACCTTGATTTGAGGAGATTGGTTGTCTTCTATCCATAACAGAGCTTTCGGGAGCTAAGGAGGCCAAACAGAGCGCGCTTATCTTCCAATTATATAGGCATGATTTTCGACATCTAACTGTAGATTCTTAACCAGCCTTTAGCTGACAAAAACGGTATTTTCTTCTTAACTTAACCAAAAAATTTTGAGCTATCCTTTGACCCTATTTCATTCATTGCAGCGACTTCAAATAAACTCAAGGGAAGCTTGAGCTAGGGCATCTATTGTGTGGTGAGCTTGAGGCTTTAGCTTCTTGTGAATAAGTTTAAACCTCATAACTTTGTTCCTATTTTGAAACTTGACATTATTCTAGTGAAGCCTTTTCTTCTTATGCTTGATTGTTTCATATTTAATTTGTTGAACTGATCTTGCTTGATGATTTCTTAAAGGTTTCATTCTCCTTCTTCAGGATTCTTTCCAAAACTTTTAGATCATTATTTTCCTCCTGCAACTTTTGTGTCTTATATTTTCTACTGACCTTCTTCTGTGATGATGTCGCAGCTTCTCCATGGGTTTCTTCTTCTTCAACTGATGTCCCTCCTCCCATTTCTACAGCTAAAGATTTTGGTTCTGTTCCTGCAGCTAAGGGTTCCACCTCCTTTTCTGCAACTAAAGGCTCAGAGTTTGAATCTGAATATGGTAGGTTGAGAATATTTGTTTTTGTAGTTTCCTCTTGAACATCTGCTCCTATAGTTTCACCTTGAACCTGTGTCTCCTTCCCAAACTCTAGCCTTTTGTTTGATTTTTTGGATGTTGAGGGAGAATCTTTGGTGATATCTTGCACAAGAGACAATGCCTGACTTTTCCTCTTACTGGTTTTTGGAGAAGAAAAATCCTGTGAGGGCGTTCCTCTCTTCTTTGACTGGATTTCTTGTTCAAAATCTCCCCAAAACAGTAAATAATTACATGTTTTATTTCTCCTATTAAGCTCTTCTAACACTATCAACTTAATTAATCCATGGTGGAATAAGTTGTTGCTAGCTATCTGGGGTTTAAATTGGACTTTGGAAGCCATTTTGGTGAGGCTTTTGAGAAGATAAAAATGAATGTTAAGTGGTTTCTTACCTGTGAAGTGGAGTAACCTGAAATGATATAGCATTGTCCTCCCATACCTCCCTTCACAAGTAATATATACCTGGATCATATTCAACAATGTTTGCCACTATTATTGCAAATAACTTATGGGGATTTCCTTATGCCATTTCATGTTCTGATGCTCTTCTTTAAGGAAAAACCTAAAATCCACTTCTTTGATGGAGGTGGTCTTAAACCACCTCTATCCTTCAACTGGAATTTATGTGGTTGCTGCCACACTGGCTTCATCAATCCGCATAGTTATGGGTCACAACTGCACTTTACATCCATCGAAATTATTTGCAAAGGCTTCAGTGATACCCTAATGGTATCCCTAGAACTTTTGACAAAACCTGTAACAACCCACCTGTTTTAATAATTCACATGCATAAGGGTGTGCCTTGAGGTAAGTTGTATCTTGTAAATCCTTCCTCAACAGCGCACCTCTATTCGACATCTCTTTCTCCCGGACCTACAAACACTTTCAAACAGACTACAAAAATCATAGGATGGCTAGGGTATGCGGAAGGTAAATGATGACACAAATATATGATGACACTAACTAAGCATGAAAAAAAGGGCCAAATATAAGACGTAGAGAGCGTGAAACAGAAGGAAACTTAATGCAAACTTGGAGTTTTCGGGCCTCTGTGAGTGATGTTTTTGAACGAAATGACTGATTTTCCACCAATTCAAAACACTGGAGGAGGCATCATGATCGTTTTAGGGATTTAAACGAGATGAATGGATACGTCTTGAGTTATGATTGCGTGATATGGATATGAACGAGTTATGATATTTGTGAAAATCGGGTGAAATGATAGCTTGGCGTGGTTATGGCAGCTTAAATTTTCATGATGACTTGTGTACTAACTTATGACATGGAAATGACACAACTGTACAAACCCTAGGAATTTTCGGTACTTGTGGCAGCTAGTAATAGGTGCAGTTAACTACTTTTAGCTACCAAAAGTCAGACTTTCTACAAAAATTAGATCATACCCAAATTCATGGAAACGCCTAACTTGGCCACTTTAAACCTTAAAACGTCACGTAAAAACATTTCCAACCTACCATATGATGTATTTTTTGAAACATTGGATATACCACTGTAATCTAATGGTTGGAAATGGTGCGAAGAACTTCCCCTATCATTGTCTTCACATCTAGCCTTGACACAAATTTTCGGAGGGCCCAACACATGGTAAGCAGTTTCGAACGAGGGGGGTGCGAACTCCCCACAGCTTGCCACATGGTCTAGGCTTGGATTTGAAAAATGCTATTTTTCTAACCCCTCTCATTCATTAAACTTCAAAGCGCTGAAGGGGTCCAAAAATGAATTTAAACCGTTGATCTTAATCAAATTTCATCGTCCGTAAGCGGAAAATGCACAAGGGATAACATAAACATATGTGATTGCATGGTAATTCCAAACCTGCCGGTGACAACACATAAAATACATGATGATCTAATTTTAGGCATTTGGTGATCCATTAAACCCTTGCTGATGATCACCTTATAATGAAAAATTTTCAACCATGATCAGAATAATTCTCAAATTGATAACTGGAGAACAAATACCTATATTATAGGGTCCTAACAAAGGGTAGCATCAATCTTGTTTTAGATTGGCTCAATCATCCCCTAGTTGTAGCACTTACCAATGTTCTCAACTCTTGTAGGGATGAGACTTCTGGATGGTCACAATTATACAAAAATGATCTAAAATTCACCACCACATACTAGATGTTAACGGGAGGAAAGAAAGTTCCATATTTCCACAT
This sequence comes from Pinus albicaulis, assembly GCA_034641835.2. Lineage (NCBI taxonomy): Eukaryota > Viridiplantae > Streptophyta > Pinopsida > Pinales > Pinaceae > Pinus > Pinus albicaulis. The sequence goes on along the minus strand of CM076576.1, from coordinate 773,490,592 downwards.
CCAAATTACATTGTTGTGCTACCTGGCATGACTTTGTTTTCCTCCAATCGAGCATGAAAAGCTAATTTTGGAGGCACATTATAGTCGGGTAGCAGGGAACTTTGGCATAGAGAATATTGTGGAAGTACTGCAGCCATATTTTTATTAGATCAAACTACAACAAGATGTTTGAAAATATATCGAATCGTGCATTTTTTGTGCCATTTCCAAGCCAACCATTAAGAATCAAGGCCTATACACACCCTACCTACTCCTAGTCGGCCTTTGGAATCCATATCCATGGACTATATGTCTAGCCTTCCTTCTACTAAGCATGGTAATTATTATGTGTTTGTGTTCGTTGATATATTTTTTAAGACAACCATATTGGCTTCCTCCAAGAAGAGTATCACAACAAAGCCCACTATCAGGCTCTTCTTCGAATGGGTATGGGTACATTTTGAGATCTTGCAGAACATCACATCAAATTAGGATAACATGTTCCTTAGCGCATTATGGTCAAGCCTCTAGTCATTGTTGGATACCAATCTCACTAAGTCGAATACTTTTCTTCCCTAGACTGATGGTCAAACAGAATTCGTCAACATTATGATAGTGTACATATTATGCATATAAAACTCTAATCATCCAGGAACATGGGATGAGATCCTTCCTTATGTTCAACACAGCTATCTCAATTTTCCACATCCACTTTTAGGTGGGCCTAGGATTTCAACCATTGTGTCCCATTGATGTTGAAATTCCTCTTGCAACTACAAAAGAAAAATCCACACATGTTCAATTTGAAGTTGACAAATCCATCAAGTTTATTAAACGCATTCAGAAACTCCACCAAAAATTTCATGATATCTTGGATAAGCCAATACTAAGTACAAACAACTTCATGATCAACATTGGTTGCCACATAAGTTTCAAGTGGGAGACAAGCTTTGGTTGCATTTGTAGAAGAGATGTCTAGCCAGAGCCCATTAGAAGCTATGACCACCCCAATATGGGCCTTAAAATATCTCCAAGTTTTTATGTGACAATTATTTTGAGCTAAGTATCCCCCCATTCCTTTACCTACACCCAGTATTCAATGTGGATTGCCTTTGACCATACTTTACACCATTGTTAGACACATCAGACATTTACGAGAAACTGAAACCAATATATCTCAACCCAGAGTGAACTGAACATACCACAACTGATCAGATCATGACTCACAAATTAATAACACTCACCCAAAGAGGATCTCGATGTATCACGTTTTTAAAGTTGGCCAACTCCTGCACAAAGGAAAATGGCTCACTAGGGACCAAGTTCAACATAAGTTTCCCCATCTCATGGTAGCACTAAATGCAATGGGGACCATTACTCCCTAAGGGGGGAGGATTGATCCAAGTGGATATTGGTGGCCACCTTCCTATTCCACTTGGACCCCCAACATTATTTCCTAACAATTCCCTATTTTTCAGCACAGTTTTTGTTATGGAACCAGATCACAAAAGAAAAGAAAATATAGATCAATGACTTGAAAATTATCCTCTTTTAGGGGGAAACCCGCTTTACATAACATAAATGACAATTCTTGGATGATAAAAATGATAAGACCTCCATGGTATATATAAGATTCTAAGGGGTCACAATATAATCATAGCCTACATAACAATATTAATGTAAGGGCACAACAATAACAATATGGGGGCTACATGGGTACAATAATAACAATAGGGGGATACACTAAAAATAACAATAAGGGGACTACACTAGTATTATAGGGACCTAACATGCCCTCTCCTTCAAAAAAGTGTTGTCATCAACACTTGAGTAGTTCCAAATGCTTCTATATAAATTATCATCCTCCCATGTGGAATATTCAATGGGTAAATTCTTCCACTTAATGAGATACTATGACATTAATAGATTTTCTAGTTGTCGGGTTCTTATTTCCGTGACTTCTTCAGGCTCAAGTATGATTTTTCCTTCTTCTTCAAGTGCAACTATTGTTTGAACTGGGAGCTTGTCATTGATAACCTTATTTAATCATTAAACATTGAAAATTGGGTGTACTCGGTAAGATGCAGGCATCTCTAATTTGTATGCTATAGTACTAATATTTTGCAACTCCTTGTAAGGACGATAATACTTGGGTGATAATTTCGTATCCTTCTTAGCTTAGTTGAGGTACATTTGTTTGTATCGTTGTAACCATAATAATACCCAGTCAACTACATCAAAATTCTCTCACTATGATGTTTATATGCATGTTGTTTCATTTGATTATGCGCCAGAGTGAGGTTATACTTTAAGATTTCTAGAACTTGTTCTTAATGCTCCATGTGATCTTCCACTACTTGAACCTTGGAATTTTATCTTAAACGTGATGTGATGGATGGTGGATGATATCCATAAAGTGCCATAAATGGGGTCATTTTTGCTGCAGTATGGAAGGAAGTGTTATACCACCATTCTGCCAAAGGTAACCACTTGACTCATTGTGTTTGTTTATCAAATACAAAGCAATGAAGATATTGTTCCAAACATTTTTTTACTATCTCATTTTTCCTGCCAGATTGAGGATTATAAGATGAGCTATGAGCTAATTGAGTACCAATACAAGAAAATAATTTCGTCCAAAAATTACCAGTGAAAATGGGATCTCTGTCACTTACAATAATCTTTGGGTTTCCATGTAGCTTTGAATTGTTCCCATAAATTCAAGAGAAATTGTACTAGCTTTAAAAGGATGAGAAAAAGCACAAAAGTGTGCATACTTGGTAAGTTTATCAACTACCACCATGATGACACTCTTTCCTTTATACTTGGGTAAACATGTGATAAAATCCATTGAGACCTCCTTCCAAAGTTGACTTGAAATGGCTAAAGGTTGTAATAGACCTAGGGTCTTAATTGTCTCAACTTTATTTTGTTGGAAAACCAAACATTCTGCCACAAACTTATGAATATAAAATTTAATTCCATCCAAAAAAATTCCTTCTTGGCCCTGTGGTAATTCTTTTAAAATCCTAAGTGCCCTCCTAAGGGGGAGGTTTCCAATTCCAAAAGAAAATTTTCTTTGAGTTGGGAATTCTTACAAATATATAAGCAATATTTGTGCCATAATGAATCATTTTTCTAGATAAATGTATCAAATGTATTGGTATATTGCTACAACTTTTGAATGAGTGTCCATGCCTCTTCATCATTCTTCCATTCATCCCTTGCTTCATTTATCCAATCAGGTTGGATAATAGAAATGGCCCAAAGCAATGCTTCGAGATCCTCATCCTTTTTTAAGAGTGCATGTGTAACAACATTTTGCTTCCCTTTTTTGTAGATGATTTCAAAGTCATAACCCAACATCTTTGTGACCCATTTTTGTTGCTCTTTTGAATATAATATTTGTTCCAAAAAGCTTTTAATACTATCATGATATACTTTTACCTTGAAGTGTCTTCCCATTATGCAAGATCACTATTTCTTTAGTGCATGTAATATTGCCAACATTTCCTTCTCATAAATAGGTTTGTGTAAATACTTTCCCTTGATTGGACTCCTTTCAAAAGCAATGGATCTTCCTTATTGCATTAAAACAACTCCAATTCCATTTCCTAAGGCATCACATTCCACAATAAAGGTTTTTGTGAAGTCTTACGTAGCTAATAGCGATGCTTGGAAAATTTCCTCTTTAAGATGTTCAAAGGCCTTCTAGAGTCTAATAAAACACATATTTCTCTAGTAATGTTGTTATATGTGCTACTATTATCCCATAATTATTAACAAACTTTCCATAATACCTTGTCAACCCGAGAAATATTCGAAGATGCTTTAGGGTTGGGGGATTTTCCATTCCTTAATGGATTTAATTTTGTTAGGGTCTACCTTAATACCCTCATGAGATACAATATGACCCAAATATTCCACCTCTTGTAATCCAAAGAAACATTTGGAGTTTTTTCCATATAGTTGTTTCTCCTCCAATAATTTGATTGCCTTATCATAATGTTGAACATGATCCTTCCAAGTCTTGCTGTAGATTAGTATATCGTCAAAAAATACTAACACAAAATTTCCAAGGAAGCATTTGAAAATGGAATTCATCAAACCTTGAAATGTGGAAGGTGCATTAATAAGGCCAAAAGACATGAACAAAATTCATAATTACCTTCATGAGTTCTGAATTTTGTTTTCATAATGTCCTCAACCTTCATTCTAATTTGATGATATCCAGAATGAAGTTCCAACTTGGTGAAGTAAATATCTCCATGTAATTCATCCAACAATTCAACAATGAAAGGATCAAGAAATTTATCTTTAATAGTGAGTTTATTGAGCCCCCTGCAATCTAGACACATACAAAATGATCCATCCTTCTTGTGCATCAATACCACTGGAGCAAAGAAAGAACTCTGACTAGGTTGAATTATATCAGTCTCTACCATTTCTGCAACCATACGCTCAATTTCAATCTTTTGGGCATAGGGATATCTATAAGGCTTAATGTTTGGAGGAACACTTCCTGGAATCAAATGAATTGCATGATCATGATCACGAATATATGGGAGGCCTTTGGGAGTCTCAAATACCTTGGAATGATTGTCCAAGGCTTTTTGGAGATCTGGAGAAATAAATGGTTTTGATGTTTGAACCTCTAGTGAACATAATTGTGCAATTACGTCTCGTTGTTCTTTCTTCAGAATATTTTTCATGCCACTATAGATTATTATATTCCATGTTTTCCTCGAGATACCCCTTAATTCAACTTCCTTTCATTCCCAAAAAAAATTCAATTAAAGTTCTTAAAAATTAAAAGCTATCGTCCCCAAATATTGTAACAATTGGACTCCTAATACAACATCAACACCACCCATAGGAATGGAAAGCATTAGACCATTCAGTACATATTCTGCCATGGTTAGCTTGATATTATGGCACTTTCCAGAAAATTTTATAGTTCTTGCATTTGCAACCATCACTTGACACTCTGGTGTTGGATATAGAAAGAAATTTAATTCCTTGGTTATCTTACAATGAATAAAATTATGGGTATTACCTGAATCAATCAACACTATTACCTTTTTCTTCTTAGTATATCCTTCTATCTTGAGAGTTTGAGGAGTCGTAATTCTTTCCAAGGCATTACAAGATATGTTCATATTCTTTTATTCTTTCTATGGGGTTGGTTCATGAATGGTATTATTTATTTCTCTATAGACAACACAAATTCTCCAATTTCCAATATTTTTAGGCATGATATAAATAAGGGAGACCCATTGGCTATTAAGAATAGGGTAAAAAACTAAAAGTAATTTTTTCAACTCTTCTTTGACTATGTCCTACAGAGAAAGATTTTTCATTGGGTTGAAAAAATCATTTTGAGTCTTCCTAGATATAAATATGGTGAGTGCACAAGTCAATATGGGCCCCTTCATGTCAGTGTAATCCTACTAAAAAGCATCACTAAGATTTTGTGAAACTTAAGTTATATTCAAAAGAAAATTGGGGCTAATTTCCATAGTTTTCAAAGTTGTTCTCTTCCTCAGGAGAGGACTCCTTTTCTAAGGGTGATGCATCTTTTGTGGCAAGAGAAACTTGGGTCTAATATATGAGTGAGAATGTGTGATTCAGATGAAGAGGATGAAATTATAAAATCATCAGTGTCCTTATCTTCACTTTTATTCCTGAGGGCGAGATATTAGTCTACAATAAGCACTTGATGAGCAACTACCTCCTTATCACTTTCCTCTCCATCTACCCAAAATGGAGTTTTATGATTGATGTTGCGCTTAGTTAGAGGATATAGGGTGATTTTCTTAGTGGAGGCCTTGAGACAAATTATCATATTGTTGTACCTGCGACTGATATATGAATTTTTTGTGGTTAGCGCAGGTCTTCCTAAGATCAAAGGATACCCGCATAGGGAATAATTAGGTTGTAGCATTATGAAATCAACAAGATACTCCCAAGAATCCACATAAGTTACTACATCATCCAAAATCCATTTATGTTTGATGATGTATTACCTAAGACCTAAAAGTCCTATGGATTCCATTATTTCTCAGGTCATCACATTGATAACATATCCAAGGTCATGCAATGTGTTTAGAATAACTATGTGATTAATTTTCACATTGACAAATGGGTTGCTAGGATCTAAAAATTTAGGGTTGATGGGTCCAATGAAATCAAGAGCCCATTTCTCAAAGGGCTCTATTAATAGTTGTCTATAATGGCATTTCATTTGACTGGATTGGCCTTCCCATGCATTGGCAACTATCACATATTTCCACGTATTGTTTGGCATCTTATAAAATCAAGGGCTAATAGTACCCTTGATGGATTATTTTTAACTAGTCATCTTGTCTAAAAAGTGGCCTCCACAAGGGAAATCATGAAAATCCTTTAGTATATCATGGATCTTATCCTCTCTCACACATTTTTGAATAACAAGATCCAACCAAGTGTAAAGGAGACATCCATCAATCCACGAATAAATCTAACTTTTCTTGATGATCTTTTGTTGTTCCTCTCAATATACATAAGGTGGAAGATTCCTTGTAGCCAAATAGCTAGCCATATATGAAAACCACTATGAGTTAGTAGATACTATGAAAAGGTGTTTACCAAGAAAAGATTCTTTGATATGTGGCTCATTTTTGTTTATGGTAAAGCCCAAAAAGGAAAAATTCTACCACATTTCTTTTCCTTTTTTATTTATGATGGTTATATCGAAATCCTACAAAAGTAACAACCATCTAGCCACCCTACCAATAGGAATTGGAATATTCATTAGACACTTAATGGAAGGGTAGTTAGCATGTAATATCATAAGATATCCATTTATAATGCAAAAAAATATTTATAGCATGATTCGCCAAAATAAATTATTTTTTTGTTACCATGTAATTTAATTTTGTAGGAGAGACATACTTACTAATAAAGTATATTTTGTATTGATGATAATGTTATTCTTATCTCGAGATAGTTCCAATATCAATATACAAAGCATCTATAGATATATGAAAAGGGAAGGACCAATTGGGCTCTCTTAAGATGGGAGCCGTGGACTATCTTGTTTTTAATTCCTTGAAGGAATGTTGGAAATTATTTGTACACATAAAGTCAATGTTTTTAGTAATCAAAGAAAAATAAAGAATGAATTGCTTGCATAATTTTTTTGATAAAGAATTAGTATTATCATGGATGCCTGAGGAAGCTTCATACCTTGTTATGCGGGATTTGTGATTGCGGAAAAAAGTATCTCCCCTAGGTTCAATGACCAACCTAGAACAACATAGAAACAAGGAACCCAATGCTTTACTTAAATTAAATAGTTGATGGAATGAAGCCTATCTGGAATTCACCACACACTGTGTTCCTTCTTAAGCTTGGATGCTCGAATTCACACTTTGATTGCAAAAATTAGAACCTGCATAGTCAGATAACACAAGCTAAGAAACTACGATATCTATGTAGTATCATCTAAGTACTATATTTAATATATCAACATGGTTACATTGAAATAAGTGAAATAACGACAATCACATATAAGAAAACAAATAAATCTTTACATTAATATAAATGGAAGGAGATTAGAACCACAAATAGATGTTGATATTGTAGAAGAGCTCCTCCAAGTTTTTAACTTGTCCTTTCCTTGTCAAAATATGCACCTTCAATCACCCCAAATTCATGAATGTTAACCTCTTACCTCAGTAGCATAAGGGTAGAATCCACATGCCAACCATCCTCCCTTGCATAGGCAAGATGATAAATATATAGTGGAGTGGGGTAATTTGGGATTTCTTATCCAATTACCAATATAAGGTTTTAGATCGAACTTTGATGGAAGGATGTGATCAAAGGATAAGGGATGGAAACTCCAAAGAAGGATGAGATAGGATCTGAATGTTTAATCCAAGGTAAATGTTTGTTACAAATTATGGAAGCTTCTTTAAGAGGAAGTTTCTAGAAATTCTCTCTTTTTCCCGAATTTCTCAAACCAACTTAGGTGCAAAGGGGAGCAACCATTAGCTGATCAACACTAGCCACAGTGATGCAACCTGTAGGTGAACGTTGTCCAGAGGAAGGCCAGGCAACATTGGTGCTAAAACTGGCTCAGATGAGGTGGTTTCAGGCAGAAATTCTGGGAAATGAAGGAGGTTCACTTAGGGATTTGGGCAACGATGTTGACAAGGGGTAATAGCATGTTGATTGATCCCATTAGGAGGCCTAATGACTGGATGTGACAAAATTTCCTATAACTGAATGCCCCCTAAAGTTCAAAGTCATAAATGACGACTGATGATTGAACTACTTTACCTTGTGACAAGTCGGGGTCAAGAACAACCAACGAGCTACATCTGTTATAATACATTTATATCATGACATCTCTTCGTTGAGGGAGGCATACCCACACTTAACACATAAGAAAACATAACATGTATAACTATAAAAAAGACGTGTCCACAGATGCCACTGGTGGACCCATGACTGGATGACAATCTAAATGATCACAACCATTATACATTGTGATCTCTGTGTAACTCCTGAAATCGCAGCCCAGATGGATGAAACTATATACAGGTTCTTAGAGTTCAATGTATATCCTTTTCTTTTGATGTTTATTGTTCCTTTTCTTCCTCCTCTTCACAATCTATGTAAAATAATTTCTTCTCTGAAAACTTATGAACTTTATTGTATTTGATGTCACAACTGTAACAAAGCCCTTTTTCTTTTTTTTCCTCCAATTTTTGTGGTGTCAAACTTGTAGGTTGTGTAAGCCTAGGAGAAAAATCACTTCCATCTTTAAAGTTGTGAGTGGTAGACTTCCTTATTTCCATAATTTTTCTTCCATCTTTTCTTGCCACCGTGAATGCCTTCTCCAATGAATCAAGTTCCCAAAGGTGAACCTCATGTTGGAAGTTATCCTTTAAATTCCATAAGAAGACATCAATCATGTGCTCCTCTGGGATATCAATTACCCTGATATTCAATTTTTGGAAGTCCTCAATTTCTCCACCATTGATCCCTTTGTTTGAGATTTATCAATTGGCTAAAGAAGGTGTTGCTCTTTGTATCCTCATAATATACTATCATTTCCTCCATAAAAATTGACTAAGTGACAAGTGGTTTATGAGAACAAATGCATTGATACCATACAAATTGTTTGGGTTCTAAATATAAATATGTAATGTGTACCTTTTGTGTGTGTTTCACATCATGCAGATCAAAATATTGCTCCATCTGTAGTATCCATGTTACCAGATCCTTTCTATCAAACTTCCTTATCTCAATATTTGGAATGTGGTGGGTCTTAAACCCAACATTGGAATCTCTAAAATCATAATTCATATTCATTTTTTCCTCATCATGATTTTCATGGATTACCTTTTCATCACTGGGAAGCATTTCTTGCAGCAACTTTGTCAACCCTTCCTTCAAACCTTCCATCTTGACATTCATCATTGCTTCCACGTCAACTTTTAAGCCATTTATTTCACCTTTTATTTATGCTTTTAAAACATCCATGTCACCTTTTATTTATGCTTTTAAACCACCCATGCCCCATTTTAGTTCATCTTCGGTTGCTCTTTATGAGAGAGAAATTTGTTGCACTTGGTCTCGTAATTTTGATATATCATGTTGCAAATCTTCCTCTTCATGCATCATAGTTTCTGAGTGCTCAATGGGTGTAGAATTCTTTTGTTTGGGAGGAATTTTAGAACCAAATACTGATATGTATGGTTCAATATTCCCTTGGAATCACTTCAAATTTATTTTTCAAACAAAAGTTATGCAATTTTTAAAAATATACACACCTTTTTCTTTCTTTTTAGGAGCTTGATATTATAAATGTTATATCTCTGTAATTTTGGATCTCCAAGTTCTGAAATTTTGTCCTATGGTAGCCTTTTGAGTCTTATTTAGAATTCCATAAGTCATATGAAGGTTGGATTCTTCAAGAAAAAATTATGCCCAATCTCCCACAATGACCTGATTATAGACTAGTTCAATAGGGCTAACTTGTACGAAATTCCATGTGTCACTGTTTCAACCTTTAGCCCTAAAAATGATACATGAAAAACTACAATATTTGCACTTTTAGTCACTTTTTATGAATTTTAAATCTGATTCTCAAAGATAAAGTGGTGTAGATGCTACAACCCCCCTCCAAAATTGTTTCCCTGCTTTGCTTTTGGAGCCTCCCCTTCTGTCTACAGGATTCTATCATTCATTGTCATCAAGTATTTATGCTATGTTAAAGAATAATACCCTTTCATGCAGTTATTATGATGTCTTGTTTTGACCCTGATTTGAACCTTTTCAAACAGAAGCCATCTCCTACCTTGACCTTGTAGAATTGTTGGCCTTCCCTTTTTAAATTGTGCAATCCTGAGAGGCATGCTAGCCTTGAGCTCAGATGCTATGCAATCCTGAGAGGCAAGCCAACTTTGAGCTTAGAAATTGCGCAATCCTAGAGTGCAGCCCATCCTTGAGCTCAGAAACTGTGCAATGATATCCTTTCCCTTAAAAACTGCAATTCAATGAGGTAAGGAGTTGCCCAAGCCTTTGAGCCTAGGAATTGCACAATATCCTTTGCATGTGAAAAAATAGTTTCTCGAAAAAGAAGATTTGGCATCCCTAAGAAATAGGAGTTGCCCAATTAATGTCTAGAGAAGTCCACTAAGCTACTAATTATGACTTTCAGACAAGTGGCACTTTTTCTTTGATTTTAGGCATGCATGCCAGAAACCCTAACTCGCCTAGATCTATTTAATAGACACCCATATATCTCATTTTCACACTCAATATTGGATCTCTAGCCTTCCCAAGGAGACAAAGGAAATTTCGGTTGAGTTTGCAACACTTTTTCAAGTAAGTTTTGCATGTGTCACATTTTGTCACTTTTTATGTCATTTTTTATTGTTTTCTTTTATGAGTGTCATTTTGCTTGTTTATTTTCATAGTAGTTGGAGTTTTAACTTATATTCATTTGTAAAAGTGTTGGTTTGGTCTGTCGTTCACATTTTTCAAGTGCCGCATCAACGTCTTGTTTTTTCCCACTAGTGGTCGCCGCTACGACGTCTTCTTGTGCATGATTATTTTCCCTTTTGCATGTTGATTTTCTACACTTGATTCTCATTGATCTATCTTACCCTTCATTATATATACACTCTTTCTTGATATCACTCAGATCTATCACTTTTTCACCCCATTCCTGAGCATATTTTCTCTAGCCTTCTTCAACTTCACATTTCACAACTCTTAGGCTCAAGCATTGTGCTTGGCCTCTGAGACTGTGTATGCACATTCCCTGGATTTTCCAACTACATTGCACATTTCCAAAGCTCAAGCCTCACCCTTGGCCACTGAAATTGTGCAATGCGCAGTCTCTCCTTGAGCCTTCTAGGCTGAGACTGCGCATTGCACTATCTCAAGCCTCTAGCTTCTCCCTTTTCTATTGAGACTGTGCAATGCACAGTTCCTAAGCTCGACCTCTCTGCTTGATTCCAAGAATTGCATAGTTAATCCTCTTAGAATTTTGGTTACTTCCTTGATCTTGTTTTGTAGGTTGTTTTCCTTGAGCTAACTTATGCTTTCCATGAGTGAATTTTTTTCCTATAGGTACTGCAATTTTTTAGCACTTCTCTTTGTCATTTATTGTTACTATGGCTCCTAAGAGATATATCTCAAAGGATACTATAGAAAGTAGCACTTGGGAGGCAGTTGAGAGTACTCTAGTGAAATTTTCATTTTTCTCAGACACTTAATTGTTTATAGATAAAGATTCATAGATTACATGGCATAAGGTGAATGAGGCATTCTCAGCAAGAAGTTTAAAAATTTATCTTGGAGACATGAAGGTTTACATCAATGTCCAAAGGTCAGGATTGCACAAGATTTCATGTAGGTATCTAGCCTTTTCTTGCGTAGACATTGTTAACTGGATTTTGTCACACACGTATACAAACACCATGACTCTCAGCAGTGCCAGTGGACAAAGGCTTGCCTCTTTTATGGAACATGATTTTCAGAGAATGTATCATTTACCGTTGCGAGAATCTTACATGGATTCCCATTCCTATGCAGTCACCAACTACTTGAGCAAGAAGGATGTCATCAAGGGTTGGGTAAGAGATCCATCCAAGTTCTACCAAACACCTACAAGACCAAATCTCTCATGAATTCCTTTAAGTACTTGGTAGTCCTTTGTTGATGAATATATGGTCAAAAAAGTACTGAAACCTTTTCCAAAGGTTTGGAATTATTGTTGCACTAGATTGTGAAGGAAGTAAAACCATTCAACTGGTCAGACTTGTTGGCTCAACAGTTGAGGATTCATGTGACTATTTCTAATAACCCTCCCAAGGGTAAGAAAACCAAATTCTACATGTCTTCTTATTTATTGGATGTAGTTTGTGCTCATAATTCCTTTCCTGGCATGAGTTGGACTTGGTCACCAAAGGAACCTGTTGTGCACATTTACTGTAAGATTCTTTCAGAGTGTAGTTATAAATGATTTATGGAAAGTCTGACTGATCACTTACTCATTCCATTTTAAAAGTTGATATTTGAGGAATACCCCCCTTGCATGTCCCATGAGGAAATGAAAGTAGTGTTAGAGTTCAAGGATTGGTTTGCCTCACCGAATGGAACTTACCTTAGAGTGATTGGAAGAAATACGTCTCCAAATATGATACCAAGGTATGTCACCGATAAGTTGTTCATGCAAGAAGTTTCTTATCATCTTTTCACAGGGTTATCAAGAGTGTTCCAGAGGAGGAAGAGAGCGCCTTGGCCCACTCTTCCTTTGCAAATCAGATTGTATGAGATCAAGAATCTAAAGGTTGTAGAGATGGAAGGTAAGGAGATAGATATGTTTTCATTCAGTCACATGGAATTCAACCCATATGATCCTAGGATCATTTGAAAATAACAATGTTCAAAGATTCATTTCACTTGCCTATGTAGGACTTTTTCTAGACCCAAGGAGGAAAGGATAAATAATTGTTACAATGTAGCTAAGCGCTGTGAACTAGTCAACTTTGCTGGTACATCACAAGTTACTCCTTAGAAATAAGTCACTTCATAAGAAGAACCAGTAGGAAGGCACAACTCCAATGCAAAAAAAGGGCAAGAGGAAATTTGTGCACATTCCAATGGATGAACATAGACGCAAATAGAAATAAGATCCAATTATCTTTAAATCAACCATAACAACAGAGAAGAAGAGGAAACAGAGGAAGTAGGAAGAATAATTGAGGAAGAAGGAATAACAAGAGCATAAGAGACTAGAATAATAAAGGAAGAAACAACAAGAAGAAGAAAGGCAGAGAACATAAGAGGAGGAAGCGGAACGAAAGCAAGTAGAAGAGAAGGAACATAACCGACTACTGGAAGAAGAGAGAAATCAATTGCAGGATAAGGAAATTTCTCAAGAGATTGAAGATCTGATAGTAACCCAAGACATGGAGGTGGAATTGGAGCTTCTAAAACAATATGTTTATCTCATGCCAACCATGCAACAGATCACTACTTAGTCTCCCCCTCCTTCGACAGTAGAGAAAGCTCCAAGCGAGGAAGAGGAAATTGCTCCTCTTGATGAGGGTTTGGTGATGGACATATATATCTTGACCTATGAGGAGCTATAGAAGAAGATCATACAAGCTAGGAAGAAACACTTCCAGGATTATCTCATGCATCCTACGTTAATTAAAGAAAATATGATCGTGACAGACACTAGCAAGAATCCACAAGCCATTTCCATAGCCAACTTGGCCTTTGCAGGTGCTTCCAAGTGAAATAAAAAGTATCTGATGGTCAAGAAAAAACAAACAATGAAGAATCTAGAGGCTGAAAGGTAACAAATCGAGAAACTCCAGGCTAAGGTCCAGAAAGTAGCTCCCGCATAGGTATATCTAGAAGAAATAAAAGCAACCATACTTGGTGAAGTATTGGCACTAGGAGATACCATGTGGAACATCTATGAGGTTATTTTCACCATGCATAAAGAAGTTATCCGGTTACATGACATGCAGCAGAAGTGCAAATATAATGTTAAATCCCTCAAGGTTTTTCTACAAAGGAGCACCTTCAGAGTTGGTGAAGAAGACAAGAAAACAGGTTGAGTTAGAGAAATCAGAGGTTTAGATGCTCATCCATAGTAATAAACAACTCGGATCATTCATAACCAATGTTCAAGCCTCTTATGAATGGTTAAATAACAATGTGTATTTCATGGTCAAGTCACACAAGATCCCTTTAGTTGGCTCACTCATTGAAGCCAAAGGCAGGAACAAGGTGAGACAGGAGGTTGAAGAATACTTAGACCAGCTCAGGCATATTTCCACCAAGGAATATTTGGAGGTGAACAAATATAATATGCATAATTACATTGGTGGCCCTTTCTTGATCAATACCATGTTGATCCTTCTAAAGAAGGAGACTCTTACTATCTCCAAGATAGTCTACCCGGATGTAATGGAGGCTAGATTTTGCTTCTAGCCTGAGCCCGTTTCAAGGTTTGGGGAATTCATCGCACAATACAAAGCTTGGTACCACTATGTAACCAAAGAGATACAAGTTGAGGTGGTTGAGCTAGAGTTTCCCCAAACTCAGGCTTGACATGTTTTTGTCTTATTTGGTTGTCTAGTTGACTCTACCCATTTTGGGCTTATATGGGTACATGTATTTTTGTATTTAAAACATTTTTGTAAGTGGATTTCCAAGTGACAGTTTTGGAATATGAAGATTCATTATGTAAATAAGTCAAAAGGTCATGAGGGAACTCAAAAGGTCACAAAGGGAGATGAATAGTCACCCCATTTGTTATAAATATACCCTCATTAGTCATGTAAAGGAATTTTGGCTCGCCTTTTAGCTTAGGATCAGAATCTTGGGAGTTTTGAGAGCCTTGGATTATCCTTATCATAGAGGAAGTATCTTTCTTTGGAGGAGTAGGTTTTGGCTTCATGTTTCACTATTGGGACTAGTGGTTTGGAGATTGTATATGTATTTTTGGGACTTTCACTTTAATAAAATATAAAATCCAACACATTTTCATGCATATGTTTTGAATGTAGTAGGACTATTCTTGTTATGTTTTCAATATATGTTGTTTTATTTATGCTAATTTTTATGAAATATTTCGTTTGCATTAGTATGAGTCTTGTTGGATGCAGGTTGTGATGTATTTCAATCGTGGTTATCTTGTGAACTATTTGTAGGTTAACTTGTAATTCCTTTATGCTTGTGAGTCCCTTTCAAGTTGCGTACTATTACAAGCTTCTAAGGGGCTCACTTACTTTACCCCTGTTATGTTAGAACCTCTCATGCATTGCACTTGAACCTCCATGGAGTTACACACTTGTTTCACCAAAGGCACAAATACATCATTCTATGTGATATCGCAGCTAAGGAATACCACTAAAACCCACTACTTAGGCAATCGGGCCACATTCCAAATGGGTCTCCTACTCCAAATGGTGTGAGGTATAATTGGGAATTCATATCGGGGAGACCCCTTGAATGTTGGTGCATCTAGATCCATCAACATTTCTAATGCTAGAAGGAGGGCCAGATGACAAGCTAAGCCTATGAAGTCTATTTGAACTCTCCTTATATGTAATGGATTCTTCCCATATATTAACCCCAACATGTTTTTTCAAGATTTTCCAATTTGAAAGTGCCCTCGAGGATAATTCATGACTTGTCAGATATGAAGGTCGATGGCAAGGTTGGAACAACCATTCTTGACCACACCACTCGCTTTCTTGAATTATTCACTCATCACAAAATTCACTATGAGGATACTACTTGTAGGTTGCTCGTCCTTACGTTTGAAGCATGCATAAAATAATGGTGTTACAAATTTCCAACCGCTTCTATTCAATCTTTAGAATATCTTGTAAAGGAGCTTTACCATGCCTTTAACAGGTATGATTATAAATATTTCTATAAGAAAATAATGCATCTCAGAAAAGCACCTGATGAATCTCTTGAAGATTTTCATGACCGTTTTATTCATTTATGTTATGAATCTTTTGAGGATGATGTTGATTGGAATTTTATGAAATATAAGTTTCAATTTATTGTTCATATTTCAATGAATCTAACATAATGTGAATATTTCGAAAGTCTCCCAACATATACTGGTTATGGAGCTCTTAAATCTGCGACGAAGGAGGTTTTTGATCCAATTAACTCGCAACAAACAACATCCTTCTCCTCATCAAACAACTCCATTTACGCAAGTTGAGGTTGGAAAACTTGAGAGTCCATCTGTTGATCTACCACCATCTTCTCCCACCCCACATATTTAGAATTTAAACGCAAGTTTTGACTGTGAATTTGATTTTACTAGTGATGTTCTTTCTCCTTGTCCTCCATCTGTTGGTTCTTTTGGTCCTCTTGATTGTGAGTTATTGTATCTGCATGTTTTAATCATTTCTTCTGGTTCTCATGAGGATCAAATTAGAGATGGAGTTAGTGTTAACCCAAGAAATTGTAGTGTCATTCGTAATGACTATGTGTGGGACTCTGTTTTTTGAACAATAATCTACAACGAACGTTTATGTTTCTCCTATCTCACCTCTCCCTCATTACCCTGACATCTTCCATGATTTTGTCATACCTATTATATATTTCAATGAATTAGTTTCTAACAATGTTAATCTTGATCATTCTCATGACTCATGGAGTGTCATTTTTATATTTGAAGAAATAGAGTATGTAATTGATGGTTTTCAATATGCCCCTCTACGATTCATCAAATCATGAGGATTCATTTCTTGCTAACGATAATATTGTTTATCATGGTTGTCATGTTTTATTCATCGAATCATCTATGCATGACTCTGTATCTTCCACTGTTGATTATTTTAAACCACCTATTTTCAATGATCCACCTTCTGATGTCTTGGAACTATCACAAGTTATTGAGGAAATTTAGCCCACATTGAGGGTTATGTCAGGTTCTCGCAGTCTTGATGCTAGTCCCAAGAATGATCAGGATACTACTTCATCTCTCGAAAATCCTCATCACTCGATCATACATGTTGAAAATCAATATATTTCACAATATTCACATCCTCCACTTGTTTTACATGATCATATCGGTAAATCATTGGAGGAATCATACTTGGCAAGCCCGTTAGAAAAACAAAAGCTTTTAACTTTCTTTATTTTTTCCAAGTTTGAAAGTTCAAAATAATGCTTCAGCATGACACCGTGTTGCAATGTGCATAAGCACCATAATGCATCAGCAAAAAATTTTGCATATGATTTCTTGTTATATTTTTCTTCTTGCATTTTCAATCTTCGAATGTTATAACATTTCGTGATCTATCTTTCTTATCAGTTGTTATTCTTGAATATCTTTATTGATGTTGATGCCCTCAACCCACTCATGTCAGGTAACACTTTGATGGTTACATTGGAAGTTTCATTTCACATAAGCTTGGCCTAGTTTGGGATAGTTTAGGAGTAGGATTATATTGTTTTAGTTTGTTTTGTCGTCATTTCATTCCTTTCCTCTATTTTTTATCCTTTATCTTGTAATAAATTTCCACATGAGACCATGTTTAGTTTCTGAAGCAAGCATGGTGAAGTTAAAGAGGAAATTGTGTGACTGTCAAGGCTTGTATTTCTATTTATTCCTTCTCTTTGCACGAGCCTTTCACATTTTAGTCGATGATACCCTAATGGAAAATGCATTCTTTCTCATATCAAACCTTGGTGTAATTGCGATGCTTGAATCTATAGCTAGTACCACCTACGCTAATATATATATATATATATATATATATATATATATATATATATATATATATATATATATATATATATATATATATATATATATATATATATATATATATATATATATATATATATCTATATATATATATATATATATATATATATATATATATATATATATATATATATATATATATATATATATATATATATATATATATATATATATATTTTTTAAATGTTTGTTCATATTTTCCTTGTCAACTAAGTTGAGTAGAGTAAGGTGGGGAGGAAACTTGAACAAGTGAAATTTATTCTAGAGGTTTATAAATATCCTTATCTGAAGGGAAAACCTCTTTTTCTCTCAATAATTCAGGATACCCCTTCCGTCCCATGAAATCAATAGGTGTCGATGCAGGCTTCTATGATAAAAAAATATAAAAAAATAAATATGAAGGGTGAAAGAAGAGAAAGGCTCCCTACGCAAGGAGGTGAAGCAAGCAACTCACATGAGGTACTGTCTAGAATCGCTGGCAGCAGAGCAATGTTTGTATTCCTAAAGTGACTCCTTTAGAGTACTGTCAAGGCCTGCTAGTAGCGGAAAAACACCAGATATGAAAACCAAGGCTTTGATAATCCTTTTCCACTTGTGAATTTATATACTCCTCATCCCTAATCGAAGAAACTAAGTTTGACTTCTCTTTTGTTAGTGTGTCACCGATGAAGAAAATGGTAAGGGATATATATTTAACGCAAGCTAAAAAGAATCTATGGTAATCACTAAAATGAATAATACTTCCTGAATATTTATACATGGTTTACATGAGTCGAGACCCATATAGAGAGCTGGAGTTCTACCAGTGTGTTGCCAAGTGTTGTAGCCACTACAACCCCCCTCCAAAAAAATTTCCCTACTTTGATTTTGGAGCCTCCCCTTCTATCTACAAGAGTCTATCATTCACTATCATCAAGTATTCATTCTATGTTAAATACTTATCCTTTCATGCAGTGCTTGTGATGTCTTGTTTTGACCTCGATCTAAACCTTTTCAAACACAATCCATATCATGCCTTTACCTTGCAGCACTGTCAGTCTTCCATTTTGAAATTGTGAAATCTTGAGAGGCAAGCCAACCTTGAGCTTAGATACTACACAATATTGAGAGGAAGACCAGCTTTGAGCTAAGAAATTACACAATCCTAGAGGCCAAGCTAGCCTTTAGCTCAGAAACTATGAAAATCTATCCTTCCCCTCTGAAACTGCACAATTCACCAAGCCAAGGAGTTTCCCAAACTCTTGAGCCTAGGAATTACGCAATATCATTTTCCAAGGTGAAAATAATTTTCCAAAAAAATAAAAGTTGGCATACCTAAAAGATATGAGTTTCCCGATTAATGTCCGATGAAGTCCACTAAGTTGTTAATTATAACTTTCAGACAAGTGATGATTTTTCCTTGATTTTAGGCATACACGTCAAAAACCCTAAACTGCGTAGATATATTTAATAGACACCCCTAGAGTTCATTTTCACCCTTGATCTTGGAGTTCTAGCCTTCCCAAGGAGATCAGGGAACTTTTGGTTGAGTTTGTGGCGTTTTTACGAGTAATTTTCACATGTGTTGCCTTTTGTCGCTTTGCTTATATGAGTGTCATTTTTCTTGTTTATTTTCATATTAGCCATCATTTTAACCTATATTAGCTTGTAAAAGTGTTGGTTCATTCTATCTTTCACATTTTTCAAGTGTCGCATCAGCATCTTTCTTTTTCCCAGTAGTGGTTGCCACTACGATGTATTCCTGTGCATGATTTTTTTTTCACTTTTTCATGTTGAATTCTTTCACTTTATTCTCACTCATCTATATTACCCTTAGTAATATCTAAACTTTTGCTTTCACTATCACTCATATCTGTTACTTTTCCACCCCCTTCTTGGGAAGACCTACTCTAACTTAGCCAGCAGTTGCCTTCATCAATTGCGCATTTATCAACTCTAAGGCTCAAGCCTTGTGCTTGGCCTTTAAGTTTGTGCAATACACAGTCCCTGGCTTTCTCAACTATGCATTGCATAGTTATATGGCTCAAGCCTCACCCTTGGCCATTGATACTACGCAATGTGCAGTCTCTCCCTCAGTTTGCCTAGGTTGAGACTGCACATTGCGCAATCTCAAGCCTCTAACTTCTCCCTTGTCTACTGAGACTGTGAAATGCACAGTTCCTAAGATCAAACTCTCCCCTTCATTCCAGGAATTGTGCATTCATTCCTCTCATATATAATTATCGTTGCCACCTTGATATTTTTTTGTAGGTTATTTTCCTGGAGCTAACTTATGTTTTCCATGAGTGAATTTTTCTCCTACAGGTACTGCATTTTTTGAGCACTTATATTTGTCAGTTACTGTTACTATGGCTCCCAAGGATTTGTATAAAAGGATACTACAAAAAGAAGCACTAGGGAGGTAATTGAGAGTACTCCAATGAACTTGCCAGTTTTCTCAGGCACTCAGTTATTTGTAGAGAAAGATTCAGACATTACATGGCATGAGGTGAATGAGAAATTTTTAACAAGTAGTTTTTTATTTTTTCATTCCTTAAAACCCATACGCTACTTTCCTTCAGTAAACTAGCGTATATACGCGGATCCCCTTTATGAAACTAGCGTATACACAGAGATCTAGATCAGTCATTAAACCTTTACTTAAATTATTCCATCATTCATTCATCAGGTGCTCAATAAATAGTAAACAGGTGCAGTAAGAACAGAATAAACCATCACACAAAGCATCATACATGAACACCAGGATTTTTAGGTGGAAACCCAAATCGGGAGAAAACCACCGCTGCAGTTGCTCAGCCTTCAATATTTTATTATAGAGAAAAAATCTTACAACATATGTGCTGGCGCAGACTTGACCAGCACGCAGGCACCCACCTACGCTCGTTTACCAGCCTCTCCTGGAAGGGAGCTCCAACCCCCTGACTCGTTTACCAACCTCTCCTGGAAGGGAGCTACGACCCCCGATCTCGTTTACCAGCCTCACCTGGAAGGGAGCTACAACCCCCTGACTGAAGGCTACAACCCTCAGCACCACCTTGGACCACGTTTCATCAATTTTCACACTGGATCCAACAACTTCAATAGAACACCACTTGCAGGCCACATTTCATCATATTTTCAAACTGAACCATTTCCATACTTTTAAGCACAAACATACATCACCAACAGATACTTATCAACACAGATCAGATAGCAGAAACACAGCAGAACAGATCAGATATTTCATACCCCTTGCTTTAGCAAACCCTAGTTTGCATACGCGCTTTCCCTTTACTGATGTCGTGTATATACGTGCTTCTGTCCACACGAACCAGCGTATACCTCTGTATGTATTTTATTGCGCATACGCTCTTTCTCTTCAGCGAAGCTGCATATATACGCGCTTCCACCGCGTCGAAGTAGCGTATAGATCTTCAATCATTATAGAGCAACATACTTCTTCAGATCAGAGATTCAGTTCAGATTTACCCTTTCACTTCAGACAGATGTTCGCCTAGATGTTCGCCTCATCACAGATCTAAGCCTTCCATAATCAGATCTATCAAATACAAGTGAAATTTAGATCTAGATCCCCTTCTTCATCATTGGTGCATCATACATTCATATTTATCATTCAAGTGTAACCCTTTCCATTCATATATACTTCAGAGAGAAGTATTCATTCAAGCTCATACATCTTGCACCCACACTCATGATTTGCACAATGAATTTCTTCTCCTTATATAGGTTTATCCTTTTTCAATACCACGGGCCAAAGCAATACCACGAGACTTCAATACCATGGGCCAAAGCAATACCATGAGCCTTCAATACCACGGGCCAAAGCAATACCATGAGCCTTCAATACCACGGGCCCCTGTTTTTGCACTTTTAGAGCGCTTTAGCCCATACGCGACTTGGAACGTTCTTTTCCGCGTGCATACGCGACTTCCCTTAGACAGATCCGCGTATTCCTAGAGACATACTCTTTTCATCAAGATTTAGCACATGCTGAATTCCTTTCTTCACTGCCTTCTGTACACACTACAGATACATCAGATTTACTAAGAACATTTTCTATCAAGCACAACTTCATCAAGTAAGTTGCCATCTTCTTCATCAAGTGGGTTGTCATCCAATGAAAACACTCAGCATCATATAACATCATTTCACATCATTTACCAAGTCTATCAAGTCAAGAATAACTTCATCAGGTGGTTTGCCATCAAGGACAACACATGTCAACAGACATATGTCTTCATCTTCATTCAGTGGGTTGCCATCAAGGACAACACTCTGCATCATATTGCCAACAATCTCCCCCTTTGGACTTGATGGCAACCACCCACGATGGTGTTTGGTTACCACAACAGATAAGTACATTGACACCATGTCACTTTCCCAATTTGTGACACCATTCTTCATTCAAACACCATGTCACTTTCCCAATTTGTGACACCATTCTTCATTCAAACACCATGTCACTTTCCCAATTTGTGACACCATTCTTCATTCAAACACCATGTCACTCTCCCCCTTTGACATCAAGGGCAAAGGGCGGATAAAAAACCAACACACTCTCCCCCCTTTTCTCTTCATGAGGAAGAAGCATTCTGCAGATCTAAAATGGACTGAAGTGGCCAAGCTCCCCCTGAGTTCATGCAGAATCTTCAAACATATTTTCAATGAAAGACAAGACTATATGACCTTCCTATCACCAAAAACTCATACTTACATCAAATATCCAACCAAGTGGATTTACATATGAGACTCAACTACCCAACCAAGTGGGTTTACAGAATTTGATTCAGCTACCCAACCAAGTGGGTTTACAAATTTTACAAGTCCTTACATGACTGAAAATTACAATTTTACATCATGGGTCTCAACAAGACCTTTTCATCAAATTACAAATATGACCATTTACAACCAACACCCAGAAAGACTTCAAAGAACATATTTCAGAGACATCATAATGCCAATAGTGCATTATACTCAGCAAAGCTAATGCTCCCCCTGAATCTGTGCATCCAAGCATCCTTTCCAAATGACTAAGGCTCCCCCTTAGTTTGTGCATCCTGAACACTTTCACTAACAAATCATCAAGGCATCTTCATCAAATCATTAGAAAAAGAATTATGAGAACTGGAGCACCACCAGAGATACTAAACAGTATCAGATATACCAAACATCACTGCAGCTGTGCTGAAGAGAGCTGACTCCAACCAAAATTTGTCAGCAATCAGACATACGCGGTTTTCTTTGCAGGAACTCGCGTATATACGCGACTGTGTTTCAGGAAACCCACGTATCCAATGTCATCTACTAAATTTATGCAGATTTGTTCTTTTGACTGGCAGAGAACACTCCCAGCTTCTGTCTTAAATACTCGAACGCTTCCCTGGGCAGAGGTTTGGTAAAAATATCAGCAACTTGTTCTTTGGAGGGAACATATTCCAACTTCACTGTTTGCTCAAGCACTTGTTCACGTAAAAAGTGGTACTTGATGGGAATGTGCTTGGTCTTTGAATGCATAACAGGATTCTTTGAAATACTGATGGCACTTGTATTGTCACACTTGATGGGGACAAGAGGTGTACATTTGATTTGAAAATCTTGTAAGGTTTGCATCATCCAAAGGAGTTGAGTGCAACAAGATGCGGCAGCCACATATTCTGCTTCTGCTGTAGATAAGGCAATAGAATTTTGCTTCTTGCTGAACCAAGATACTAACCGGGGTCCCATATAGAATGCACCACCACTAGTGCTTTTCCGATCATCAACACTTCAAGCCCAATCTGCATCAGTGTAAGCATGAAGAGTAAGATCAGCATTCTTTGGATACCATAGACCAAAGTCTTGAGTTCCTTGTAGATATTTGAAAATTCTTTTCACAACCTGAAGGTGAGACTCTTTTGGATTAGCTTGGAATCGTCCAACAATCCCAACTGCATGCATAATGTCTGGTCTAGTCCCAGTGAGATAAAGTAGACTTCCTATCATTGATCTGTAATATGGTTGATTCACCGTGGGAGAATCATCATGAGAACTGAGATTGCATCCGGTTATCATTGGAGTGCTTACAGGTTTGCATTCTTCCATGCCATACTTCTTCAGAATTTGCTTAAGATATTTTGCTTGTGATAGGAATATACCATCTGTAGATTGATGCACTTGTAAGCCAAGAAAGAAAGTTAGTTCCCCAAGTAAGACATTTCAAATTCTTGCTGCATGACAGAAGCAAATTTCTGACTCATAGATTCTTCGTTACTCCCAAAAATGATATCATCAACATATACAACCACAATCAATAGTTTATCATTTTCAACTTTTGTGTATAAGTTGCTGTCAGCAGACCCCTTTGAAAATCCTTGTTGATGAAGATATTTGTCAAGACGATAGTACCAAGCCCTTGGAGCTTGTTTGAGACCATATAGAGCCTTTTTAAGTCTACAAACAAGATTTGCATCATTTCCCAAAATGAATCCTTCGGGTTGTTCTATATATACTTCTTCTTCTAGATCACCATTAAGAAAAGCAGATTTAACATCCATTTGATAAACTTTGATTTGTTGATAACTTGAAAAAGCAAGAAACATTCTTATGGCTTCAAGTCTAGCTACAGGAGCAAAAGTTTCTTCAAAGTCTATACCTTCCTGTTGAGTATACCCTTTGCAAACCAGTCTGGCTTTGTTTCTTACAACATCCCCATTCTCATTTAACTTGTTCTTGAAAATCCATTTAGTTCCAATGAAATTTTTATCATGAGGTCTTGGAACCAAATCCCAAGTGTCATTCTTTTCAATTTGAACAAGTTCGTCATCCATGGCTTGCCTCCAACATTCATATTTGCTAGCTTCATTGACATTGTGTGGTTCAATTGTGGATATGAGTGCCAAATGATTAGAAGATCCTACAAGAGTTCTCCTTGTTCGTACACCAGATTCCTTGTCACCCAAAATTTGAGATTCGGGATGATTCTTTTGAACATATCTGGATGGAGCTTTTTCAGATAGATCATCTTCAGGTTCTTCATTGGATCCACTGTCTATATCATTTCTATCTGATGTAGAAGGCCATATGTCGCTATCATCTTCTTTTGTTGTTTGTTTTTCTTCTTTAGGAGCTGCAGAAGACTCATCAATAACAACATCAATACATTCAACAACCTTTCGAAGCCTTTTGTTGTAACATGTGAATGCTTTGCTTGACGATGAGTAACCAAGAAATATCCCTTCATCTGATCTAGGTTCAAACTTTCCAAGCTTTTCATCATTATTTTTGATAAAGCATTTACTTCCAAAAACCTTAAAATGCTTCACAGTGGGAGAATTGCCATACCAGAGTTCATATGGAGTTTTGTCACTATTTACCCGAACATGAGCTTTATTGAGAATGTTAACTGCTGTATGTGCTGCTTCACTCCAGAACATGTCAGGAACATCAGAATCAGCAAGCATGGCTCTAGCCATTTGAACAATTGTTCTATTCATTCTTTCTGCTACACCATTTTGTTGTGGAGTGCCTGCTACAGAGAACTGTCTTTTAATGCCATGTTGTTCACAAAATTCAAAAAATTCATTTGATGAATATTCTCCTCCTCGATCAGATCTAAGACACTTGATTTTTAAATCCAATTCATTTTCTACCAGTGCTTTGAATTTCTGAAATTTTTCAAAAGCTTCATCTTTGTGTTTAATAAACGCGATCTCACACATTCTGGAGTAGTCATCAATAAATAGGATATAGTATTCTTCCCCACGTAATGAATTTTTCCTCATAGGTCCACAGATGTCAGTATGAATGAGTTCAAGAGGCTTACTTGATGATCCTTCTTTGGCATTAAATCGTACTCTGGTCTGCTTACCAAATTGACAAGATTTGCATATGGTACTTTTTGGAAGATTGACCTTGGGAAGATCACGAACAGCTTGAAGTCTGCTTGCTTTGTTGATTTGAGAGAAACTCAGATGCCCCAGCCTTCTATGCCATAGCCAATTTTATGAAGACTTGCTTAAGTAACATTGATCTATGCCGTTTAGTACATACAAGTTGCTTGGATTTCTTTTTCCTTTTATAATGATTTTACCTGTATCAAGATCACGAACCACACATTCTTTGGAACTGAAGACCACTTCTGCTCCTTGATCACACATTTGACTAACACTTAGCAGGTTATGCCTTAATCCATCCACATACATGACATCTTTAGCCTTCACTTTTTCTTTTAGAAATACTGACCCTTTTCCTTTAATTACAGCAGGAGTATCATTTCCAAATGTAACTTTCTTTTCCTTTTCTAGAGCATTATAAGTATGAAGTTTGCTTTTGTCACCTGTCATGTGTCTTGAGCACCCACTATCGATGTACCACTAATTTTCTTCTCCTTATGCAAATAATTCTATCCCACAATTTTCAACCGACGGTTCTTTCTTTTTCCACACTTTAGAGCTTGAGGGAACATGTTCTTTTGGCTGGATCTTGTTCCTGCATTCATATTCTTCATGGCCAAAGTTATTGCAATAAGTACATTCAACTTCACCTTGAAGAGGAGAAAAATTGTTATAGGTATTCTTCTTTGGTTCAGTATCCAACCTTTTCTTTCTTGCTTCTCTTGTCATGATGGTTTTATATGCAACACATTGAATAGCTTTATGACCAAAATTGTGACAAGTGAAGCATTGCCCATTGAAGTAGAAATTTCTGCGATCATGGAATCTTCTATTTGAATTTACCTGTTGGTTGAAGTGTCTTTGAAAGCTATCCCTGTTAGTGTTCCTTGAATTGAGATGGTCCTGCTTTCCCTGTAGAGATCCTTTATTCCCTTGCTGAGTGGCTGAATGTAGTAAACCACCTGTAACTGCTTTTAGATAGTTTGGTGCTGAAGTGTGAGAAGATTCTCCGGTGTATCCAAGGCCTGTCTTTATAAGCGGAGAACGTTGTACCTTGATAATCTCATCTAAGGTTTCAGATCCCTTAGCAAATCTAAGATTCAAGGTCTTTGCTTTCTCAACTTTTTTTCTTTGACTTACCACTTCACATTCTAGTTTTTCAATATGTTTCTTTGCTTCTTCAAGCTGCTTTTCAATGGTCTCTTTGATTATCTTTTGTTCTTCCAAGAGGATTTTATAATCTTCTAAGCGTAGTTTGAGTTGATTATTTTCTTCAAGAAAATCATTTTCCTCTAAAGCATCCATAAAAGTATCCTTTTCTTCCTTTTTTTCAAATGCCATGAGAAGTCTAAGATCTTCTTCACATTCTTCCTCACTATTAGATGACCCATCACTATCTTCATTAGTATAGTAACTTTTCTTAGAACTAGATCGGTTCTTATTCCTTCTTACTACTTCTTTTCCTTTATAAGGACATTTTTCAGCATAATGACCAACTTTTCCACACTCAAAACATTTGAAGGGAAGCTTACCTTTGAATCTTCCAGTACCTAGTTGGAGCTTTCTCACGAAATACGCTTCTTCTTCATCGGATATATAGCTGGATTCTTTGACAACTTCCTTTTCCTTTCCTTTTGTAGATGCCTTAAACGCAGCTTCTCTTATTTGAGAAGGACCTCCTTGTCTCATTTCAAAAGCAGTCAGAGTACCATGTAATTGAACAATAGTAAGAGTTTGCAGATCTTGCCTTTCTTCAATAGCTGAAACTTTAGAGTCAAATTTTGAAGTCAAGGATCTTAAGACTTTTTCCACCAGAGTAGTATCGATTATGGTTTCACCCAAATTTCTCATCCGATTTACAATATCATCTAGACGAAGAAAGAAACTGGCAACACTTTCATCACTATGCATCTTCAAATTTTCATATTCAATTCTAAGAGTTTGAAGTTTTGCACTTTTTACCTTTGTGTCTCCTTCATAGCTTAGAATGATTTTGTCCCATATTTCTTTTGCTGAATGTAGCTGCATCACTTTAGCAAATTCTGATTCATACATGCTTCCTAACAAGACATTCACTGCTTTGGCATTGATTTCATACTTCTTCCTTTCTGTTGCATCAGTAAGAATACTTGTTGGGTAATGATAACCTTCTTCCACGATTTCCCATACATCTGCACCAAGACTTTGCAGATATGCTTTTGTTCGTACCTTCCAGAATATCAAATTGCTTCCATTGAATAGAGGTGGCTTTATAGACATCACTCCTTCTTGACTTCCCATTGCGACGGATCTCCTTCAAGCGATCAAGCTTCTGCAGAAGGACCTCCTCTGATACCAATTGTTGGGAAAAATACTGAGAGGGGGGGTGAATCAGTATTTACTGCATAATCAAATCCTTTTATCTTTTCATTCCTTAAAACCCATACGCTACTTTCCTTCAGTAAACTAGCGTATATACGCGGATCCCCTTTATGAAACTAGCGTATACACAGAGATCTAGATCAGTCATTAAACCTTTACTTAAATTATTCCATCATTCATTCATCAGGTGCTCAATAAACAGTAAACAGGTGCAGTAAGAACAGAATAAACCATCACACAAATCATCACACATGAACACCGGGATTTTTAGGTGGAAACCCAAATCGGGAGAAAACCACCGCTGCAGTTGCTCAGCCTTCAATATTTTATTATAGAGAAAACATCTTACAACATATGTGCTGGCGCAGACTTGACCAGCACGCAGGCACCCACCTGCGCTCGTTTACCAGCCTCTCCTGGAAGGGAGCAACGACCCCCTGACTCGTTTACCAGCCTCTCCTGGAAGGGAGCTACGACCCCCCGATCTTATTTACCAGCCTCACCTGGAAGGGAGCTACAACCCCCTGACTGAAGGCTACAACCTTCAGCACCACCTTGGACCACGTTTCATCAATTTTCACACTGGATCCAACAACTTCAATAGAACAACACTTGCAGGCCATGTTTCATCATATTTTCAGACTAGGACCCTTTCCATACTTTTATGCTCAAACATACAACCAAACTGATACAGACAACTCAGCACTATAGAATACAGATAGCAGTAACACAGCAGAATAGATCAGACATTTCTTACCACAATCTTCAGCAAACCCTAGTTTGCATACGCGCTTTCACTTCACTGATGTCGCGTATATACGCGCTTCCGTCCACACAAAACAGCGTATACCTCTGTGTATATTTCATTGTGCATACGCGCTTTCTCTTCTGCGAAGCCGCGTATATACGCGCTTCCTCTACGGCGAAGTAGCGTATAGATCTTCAATCATTATAGAGCAGCATACTTCTTCAGATCAGATATTCAGTTCAGATTTACCCTTTTACTTCAGACAGATGTTCGCCTAGATGTTTGCCTCATCACAGATCTAAGCCTTCCATAATCAGATCTAGCAAATACAAGTGCAATTCAGATCTAGATCCCCTTCTTCATCATTGGTGCATCATACATTCAGATTTATCATTCAAGTGTAACCCTTTCCATTCAGATATACTTCAGAGAGAAGTATTCATTCAAGCTCAGACATATTGCACCCACACTCATGATTTGCACAATGAATTTCTTCTCCTTATATAGGTTTACCCTTTTTCAATACCATGAGCCAAAGCAATACACAGGCCTTCAATACCACGGGCCAGCGATACCATGAGCCTTGAAACCACGTGCAGCAATACCATGAGCCTTCAATACCACGGGCCCCTGTTTTTGCACTTTTAGAGAGCTTTAGCCCATACGCGACTTGGAACGTTCTTTTCCGGGTGCATACGCGACTTCCCTTAGACATATCCGCGTATTCCCAGAGACATACTCTTTTCATCAAGATTTAGCACATGCTGACTTCTTTTCTTCACTGCCTTCTGTACACACTACAGATACATCAGTTTTACTAAGAACATTTTCTATCAAGCACAACTTCATCAAGTAAGTTGCCATCTTCTTCATCAAGTGGGTTGTCATCCAATGACAACACTCAGCATCATATAACATCATTTCACATCATTTACCAAGTCCATCAAGTCAAGAATAACTTCATCAGGTGGTTTTCCATCAAGGAAAACACATGTCAACAGTCATATGTCTTCATCTTCATTCAGTGGGTTGCCATCAAGGACAACACTCTGCATCATATTATAACGGTGGTTCAGTTGAACAGCATGAAAAAGTACATGCCTTGCTAAAGCCATTGATGATCAATTAACAACTTTGGATTTGACAAGAGAGCAGCACTTAAGAAGACACCTAATTATGAAGTTCTCATCCCTAAAGCTCACCAGTGTAAAAGGTGTGCGCGAGCACATCATGCAAATGAGGGACACTGTGGCTCAATTGAAGAAACTCGAGGTTGAAATATCAGAGTCGTTCCTGGTGCACTACATCCTAAACACCCTTCCACACCAATACGGACCCTTCAAAATCTCATACAACACACATAAGGATAAATGGTCAATTAATGAACTTATGACCATGTGTGTTCAAGAGGAAGAGAGACTGGTGATGGAAATGGGAGAAAGTGCAATGTTGGCAACACGAGGAAAGGGAAAATCTCAAGCCAATTGGAAAGGGAAAGGTAAAATACCTCCCCAAGCCGATATCAAGAAGGATTCCAAGTGTTTCTTCTGTAAAAAGAAGGGACACATGAAGAAGGAATGCGCCAAATTTCAGAAATGGCTTGTAGACAAAGGTAATCCAATCTCGTTTGTTTGTTATGAATCTAATATGGTTAATGTCAATATTAACACCT